>JAHRHZ010000195.1:655950-739518 GCA_024137785.1 Ginglymostoma cirratum | reverse complement strand
ACGGATCCAACGCATCATCCTCCGACACTTCCGCCATCTGCAATCCGACCCCACCACCAAAGACATTTTTCCCTCCCCACACTTATCTGCTTTCCGGAGGGACCAGTCTCTCCGTGACTCCCTTGTCCGCTCCACACTCCCTCCAGCCCCACCACACCCAGCACATTTCCCTGCAACTGCAGGAAGTGCCACACCTGCCCCTACATCTGCCCCCTCACCTCCATCACAGGCCCCAAGAAGACTTTCCACATCAATCAGATGTTCACCTGCACATCTGCTAATGTGGTATACTGCATCTGCTGTTCCCGATGTGGCCTCCTCTACATTGGGGAAACCAAGCGGAGGCTTGGGGACCGCTTTGCAGAACACCTACGCTTGGTACGCACTAAACAACTGCACCTCCCAGTTGCGAACCACTTCAACTCCCCCTCCCATTCCTAAGACGACATGTCCATCCTGGGCCTCCTGCAGTGCCACAACGATGCCACCCGAAGGTTGCAGGAACAGCAACTCGTATTCCGCTTGGGAACCCTGCAGCCCAATGGTATCAATGTGGACTTCACAAGCTTCAAAATCTCCCCTCCCCCTACCGCATCCCAAAACCAGCCCAGCTTGTCCCCGCCTCCCTAACCTGTCCTTCCTCCCACCTCTCCCCTTCTCCCACCTCAAGCCCCACCCCCATCTCCTACCTACTAACCTCATCCCGCCTCCTTGACCTGTCAGTCCTCCCTGGACTGCCCTATCTCCTCCCTACCTCTCCACCTACACTCACCTTCACAGGCTCCATTCCCGCCTCTTTGACCTGTGTGTCTCCTCTCCACCTATCTTCTCCTCTATCCATCTTCTATCCGCCTCCCCCTCTCTATTTCAGAACCCCCTTCCCCTCCCCCATTTCTGAAGAAAGGTCTAGGCCCGAAACGTCAACCTTTCTGCGCCTCTGATGCTCCTCTGATGTGTTCATCCAGCTCTACATCTTGTTATCTGAGCTTGGGGAACACCACTTGAGTGAAGGCAGTTGCGTGGTGTCACTCAGGATATATTCCGAACAGAGGGACTCTAGGTCAGCCCACAGCAAAACCCCTAAAAACCCAAAATTTAGGACTTGACCCACGTGTGTGGCCTTTCTGTATACTTTGGTTAGAAATTTCTAAATTCAACAGTAACCATCCCAACACCCACAAATACAGTTGCGTAAAAACACTGTTCAAACGAGCCACAACACACCGCAGCAACCTGGAAATACGCCAAAATAAAGAAGAATGCCCCCACCAAGTACTTAGAGACAATGGACACCCGAACAGCTGGGTCTGACGATGCCTGTCACATAAACTACAGGAAGGTACAGTACGCCCCGACAAACTTGTCACGTTACCGTACATCACGAACATACCTAAACTGACCACAAGACTCCTACGGTCATTGGGCATCAGAGAAGCACACAAACGTACATCAACCCTGTGCCAACTGCTGACAAGAACAAAAGACCACTTACACACTATGGACAGAACCAACGTAATATACAAGATTCCATGCAAGGACAGCGACAAACATTAAGTTGGACACACAGGAACGAAACTGGCTTCGAGAATACACGAACACCAATTAGCAACAAAAAGACATGACCAATACTCACTTGTCTCCGTACACGCAGACAAGGAGAACCACCAGTTAGATTGGGACAATGTCAGGATCCTAGGACAAGCTAAACAGAGACAAGCATGAGAATTTCTAGAGGCCTGGTTCTCCACCAAGAAGGCCATCAATAAACACGTAGAATTAGACCCTATATATACACCAGTGCAAAGAAAACCCAGAAATGAGGTAATCAATTCCAACAGACCCTAGTACTTAAAACACAAGTGGGAAAACACAACAACGCTTCATTGGAAGCTGCACTGATGATATTACCCAGTAGGATAACGAAGCATCTGCAAACTAACGAACCAGCTCAGCAAGTGAACCAACCACAGCATCCACAACCCAAGCTATAAGCCAAGCTGTCCCAATTCCTGTTTGGTTTTAGGACTACCCCTCACGCAACTACAGGGAAAAGACACTGCACCACGTTAAATCTGATCTTCCTGGACCTGTAGTAGGGGACGGTTAAACGGCATCAGGAACGCCAATGCTGGACTTAAGACTCCTCTAAGCGAGAGAGGCAGTTTACTTCAAGGGATGAAGTTTGAAGTCGAAACCTTAAGAATGGCCCTGCATGTGTAAAAGGCATGGTTGACGTGAGGTCAGGTCCTGTGATGTATAAAGTTTGGGTAGGAGAGGCAGTCCTGAACAAGTACGTGGACCAGATGGACACAGCAGATGTCGCAACTCCTTGGCCATTACTGCTGGAAGAAGATGACTTCCCACTGAAACGCTTCAGGCACAATACTCTAGTACACGCACTAGTATCTGAGGCAGAGTTAGAGGAACCCAACCTGGTGCAAAAATGCCCATAAGTTGCTACAGGTAAAAGAACAGGTCTACATCCCAGGATTTAGACGGGGAGTGATGTAGTGATTGGAATGAAATTAGCTAGGTGTACCTCATAGAATATGCGTTCTCTGATTGGGACTGTTGACCTAATTGAATCAGAAAGCCCTGGCTGGATCTGCTCATGCTAGGAGCAGGCTGTGTGCCGTCTGGGTCAGCGTCATGTGTAAGTAAACGGTGACATGGTGATGGTATATCAGCCTTTGTGGAGTCATCACAGTATTAACGGAAAAAAAACGATTGGCCAAAAATAAAGATTCTTGAAGGCTGATTTTTATAAGACAAGACGGGAATGAACAAGATGCAGAGCTGGATGAACACAGCAGGCCAAGCAGCATCGGAGGAGCAGGAAGGCTGATGTTTCGGGCCGAGACCCTTCTTCAGAAATGGGGGGGCAGGGGAAGGGGGTTCTGAAATAAATAGGGAGAGACGGGGAGGCGGACTGAAGATGGATAGAGGAGAAGATAGGTGGAGAGGAGACAGACAGGTCAAAGAGCCAGGGATGGAGCCAGTGAAGGTGAGTGTAGGTGGGGAGTTAGGTCAGTCCAGAGAGGACGGACAGGTCAAGGGGGCAGGATGAGGTTAGTAGGTAGGAGATGGGGGTGGGGCTTGAGGTGAGAGGAGGGTATAGTGGGAGGAAGGACAGGTTAGGGAGGCGGGGACAAGCTGGGCTGGTTTTGGGACGCGGTAGGGGGAGGGGAGATTTTGAAGCTTTGAAGTCCACATTGATACTATTGGACTGCAGGGTTCCCAAGCGGAATATGATTTGCTGTTCCTGCAACCTTCGGGTGGCATCGTTGTGGCACTGCAGGAGGCCCAGGATGGACATGTCGTCTGAGGAATGGGAGGGGGAGTTGAAATGGTTCGCAACTGGGAGGTGCAGTTGTTTCGTGTGAACCGAGCATAGGTGTTCTGCAAAGTGGTCCCCAAGCCTCCGCTTGGTTTCCCCGATGTAGAGGAGGCCACATCGGGAATAGCGGATGCAGTATACCACATTAGCAGATGTGCAGGTGAACATCTGATTGATGTGGAAAGTCTTCTTGGGGCCTGCGATGGAGGTGAGGGGGGAGGTGTAGGGGCAGGTGTAGCACTTCCTGCGGTTGCAGGGAAAAGTGCCGGGTGTGGTGGGGCTGGGGGGAGTGTGGAGCGGACAAGGGAGTCACGGAGAGACTGGTCCCTCGGGAAAGCAGACAAGGGTGGGGAGGGAAAAATGTCTTTGGTGGTGGGGTCGGATTGCAGATGGCGGAAGTGTCGGAGGATGCTGTGTTGGATCCGGAGGTTGGTGGGGTGGTACGTGAGGACGAGGGGGATTCTGTTTTGGTTGTTATTGCGGGGAGGGGGTGTGAGGGATGAGTTGCGGGAAATGCGGGAGACATGGTCAATGGCATTCTCGACCACTGCGGGGTGGTTGGGGGGAGAATGGTGGAGTTGCGGTCCTTAAAAAACGAGGACATCTGACATGTACTGGAGTGGAATGCCTCATCCTGGGAGCAGATGCGGCGGAGACGAAGGAATTGGGAATAGGGATGGCAGTTTTGCAGGAAGGTGGGTGGGAGGAGGTGTATTCTAGGTAGCTGTGTGAGTCGATGGGCTTGAAATGGATATCAGTTTCTAGGTGGTTGCCAAAGATGGAAACAGAGAGGTCCAGGAAGGAGAGAGAGGTATCAGAGATGATCCAGGTGAACTTAAGGTTGGGGTGGAAGGTGTTGGTGAAGTGGATGAACTGTTCGAGCTCCTCGTGGGAGCAAATAGGCAGCGCTGATACAGTCATCAATGTAACGGAGGAAGAGGTGGGGCTTAGGGCCAGTGTAGGTACGGAAGAGGGATTGTTCCACATAACCTACAAAGAGGCAGGCATAGCTTGGGCCCATGCGGGTACCCATGGCCACCCCCTTTGTCGGTAGGAAGTGGGTTTTTTTGGGAGAAGGGGTACCTATTATCTCTGAAACAAACTTAACCCCCCTGCGAAGCCTCTTCTAAGGATGCCTACCCTGAAGAAGTTACCCTCCTCCCTCCGAAACAACCTTCCTATCCCTACACCTTGTAATCCCATATTACAGACATCGATCCATCCTTCGCCGCTGATTGGTGGAGTCTCATCATACTAGCCGTTGATTTGTCGGCTCGAGATAATAGGACCTGCAGATGCTGGAGAATCTGAGATAACAAGGTGTGGAGCTGGATGAACACAGCAGACCAAGCAGCATCAGAGGAGCAGGGAAGCTGACGTTTCGGGCCTAGACCCTTCATTAGGTAAACTCGTCCTGCTGACTGCTGATTGGTGTAGTTGCACCCAGGTGGCTACTGATTGGCGAAGCCGCACACTGAAGGCCGTTTATTGGGGACACACCACTTTCCCCGCTGATTGGTCCACCTCGAAATTGGCGGCTGCTGATTGGCGTAGCTTTTCTTGGTGCCTGCCGATTGGCTGCGCTGGGGAATTCACGCCCTCTCCTTAGAGGAGCGGTTGCCGTGGAGATGAGGCCTGCGGCGGACTCTGAAACGGAGGTTTTTCGATGTTCGCGAGAGCGCCTGAGCGGAGCCGGTGTTTAAACCGGCGGAGGGCACAGCAACTGGTAGCCGAGGCTCCTAGCTCCAAACCCAGCATGGTCAGGGAGCGCGGCTTCGGGGCTCAGTGCCTTCTCTTGCTGGTTACAGCGTTATCCTTCCTTAGCCGTTTCTATCGCCTGGCGGAGCCCGGACATGTATGGTCAGTGTGGGGTGGGGGTGCTGGGGTGAATGGGGTGGGGACAGGAGCGTAGGGAGTGAACCTGTCGGCTTCCCCTTTCCCCAAATGCCTGGTTTTCTTAATGTTAAATATATGTTGACGATGGAACATCCAGTATTCACTGATCAGAGATTTCCCAAGATTCACAATGTTTTGAGTGTTGAAATTTCTCTTTGCCTGAGTCTGTACCCAATGTTTTTAGATTCGATCAGACTGGGTAGAAACCAGTCCATTTCAGAATCTTGTATGCTAAAATGAGATCACTTCTCATTCTTCTGCGCTTAAAACTCTTACAGTGAGCACTCAGCTACCTGAGTATGAGAGGCAACCCTCTCATTCTAAGGGTTAGAACCTTGAAGAAGGGTTCCAACCTGAAACAGTGATTTCCCTGATCCACGGATAATGTCTGACCTGTACTTTCCAGCTCCGCATTTTTTTTTTTTGAATCAGTTTAATGAATCTCTGCACTGCCTCTAATGCAAGTACATCTTCATCAGCAATAGATTTAAGGTTGGAGTGGTAGCTCAGCAGTTAGCACTACTGCCTCATGGCACCAGGGACCAAGGTTCATTTCCAACCTTGGGTAGCTTTGTATGGCCTCTACACGTTCTCCTTTGTCTGCATGGGTTTTCTCATGTAGTCCAAAGATGTGCGAGATTGGCCATGCTAAATTGCCCAGTGTCCAGGAATCTGTAGATTGGATGAATTGGCCATGGGTGGTGTGTAGGGTTGTAGGGATAGAGGTTTGGGGGACATGGAAGGGGACGGTGAGTGGATCTGGGTGGGAAGCTCTTCAGAGAGTTGGTGTGGACCTTCTGGGCCGAATGGCCTGTTTCCACACTGCAGCGATCCGAGGAATTGCTGGTGACGCCACATCCCAGAAACAATTTTTTTAAAACAAAAAGTTTTGTGAAGGTTTGTCATAAACACCTTGCATTTCTACATGGCTCTTTTTATGAATCTTCTCAGCCTGCCCTTTCACTTTCAAAGGTTGATATGTATATTTCCCCAGGTTCTCCTGCTCCTGCTTACCTTTTAAAGCTGTGCGCTTCATTTTCATTGAAAGGCAGTACATAGAACAGTATAGCACAGTACAGGCCCTTCGGCCCACGATGTTGTGCTGACCTATTACCCTATTAAGATCAATCTACCCTGCATACCCTACATTTTACTATCCTCCATATGCCGATCCACGAGTCGCTTAAGTGTCTCTAAAGTATCTGACTGCACTACCATTGCTGGCAGCGCATTCCACACGCCCACCACTCTGTGTGAAGAACCTACCTCTGACAATCTCCCCTATACCTTCCTCCAGTCACCTTAAAATTATGCCCCCTCGTAATAGTCATTCTGGCCCTGGGAAAAAGTCTCTGACTGTCCACTCTATCTATGCCTCTCGTCATCTTGTAAACCTCCATCAAGTCACCTCTCATCCTCCTTTGCTCCAATGAAAAATGCCCTAGCTCCTTCAACCTTTCCTCATAAGACCTGCCGTCCAGTCCAAGCAGCACCCTGGTAAATCTCCTCTGCAGCCTCTTTACAGCTTCCACATCTTTCCTGTAATGAGGTGACCAGAACTGAACACAATATTCCAAGTGTGGTCTAACCAGGGTTTTATAGAGCTGCAACCTCACGGCTCTTAAACTAACTTCTCCTGCTAATGAAAGCCAACACACTGTACGCCGCCTTTACAACCCTGTCAACCTAGGTGGCAACTTTGAGGGATCTATGGACATGGACCCCAAGATCCCTCTCTTCCTCCGCACTGCCAAGAACCCTGCCATTAACCCTGTATGCTGCATTCAAATTCGACCTTCCGAAATGAATCACTTCACACTTTTCTGGGTTGAATTCCATCTGCCACTTCTTTGCCCAGCTCTACAACCTGTCAATGTCCCGTTGCAACCGACAACACCCCTCCACACTATCCACAACTCCACCAACCTTCGTGTCACCTGCAAACTTACTAACCCACCCTTCCACTTCCTCATCCAAGTCATTTTATAAAGATCACAATGAGCAGAGGTCCCAGAACAGATCCCTGTGGCACACCGGTCACCGAGGTCCAGGCTGAATACTTTCCATCTGCTAACACGCTCTGTCTTCTATTGGACTGCCAGTTTTGTATCCAGACAGCCACGTTTCCCTGAATCCCATGCCTCCTTACTTTCTGAATGAGCCTACCATGTGGAATCTTATCGAATGCCTTGCTAAAATCCATATACACCACATCCACTGCTCTACCTTCATCAATGTGTTTTGTCACATCCTCAAAGAATTCAATAAGGCTTGTGAGGCATGACCCGCCCCTCGCAAAGCCATGCTGACTATTTCTAATTAAACTGTGCTTTTCCAAATAATCATAAATACAATCTCTCAGAATCCTCTCCAATAATTTGCCCACCACAGAAGTAAGACTGACTTGTCTGTAGTTTCTAGGATTATCCCTATTCCCTTTCTTGAACAAGGGAATGACATTTCCCACCCTCTAATCTTCTGGCACTACTCCAGTGGACAGTGAAGACGCAAAGATCATTGCGAAAGGGGCAGCAATCTCTTCCCTTGCTTCCCCTAGTTAGCTTGGGTATATTCCATCTGATCCAGGGGACTTATCGATCCCCAGGTTTTTTTGAAATTTCTAGCACATCCTCCTTCCTAACAACAACCTGTTCGAGCATACCTGCCTGTTTCATGCTGTCCTCACAAACGTCAAGGTCCCTCTCACTGGTGAATACTGAAGCAAAATATTCATTAAGGACCTCCTCTACCTCCTCTGACTCTGCACATAAGTTCCCTCCACTGTCCCTGATTGGCCCTACCCTCACTCTGGCCATCCTCTTTTTCCTCACCTAAGTATAGAAAGCCTGGGAGTTTTCCTTGATCCAACCCACCAAGGTTTTTTCATGCCCCCTTCTAGCTCTCCTAAGTCCATTCTTCAATTCCTTCCTGGCTATCTTGTCGACCTCTCGAGCCCTGTCCGATCCTTGCTTCCTCAACCTTAAGTAAGCTTCCATTTTCACGGTAGCAGTAGGTGACTCGATAGTTATAGTGCAGGTGAGTATTCTTGCAGTCATAGGTGTGATTTCAGGATGGAATGTTGCCTGCCTCATGACTGGATAAGGATGTCACTGGAGAACACTTTTTCAGGGGAGAACGAACAACCAGAAGCCATGGTCCACGTTGAAAGCAATGACAGAAGTAGGAAAAAGATGAGGTCCTGAAAGTAGATTTTTAAGAATCTAGGAAAGAGATTGTTGTACGGGTCCTGCTTTTCAATAATACGAAGATTACCCTGGAGGCATGGTGGCTCAGTGGTTAACACTGCTGCCTCACAGTGCCAGGAACCCATGTTCAATACCAACTTTGAGTGACTGACTGTGGAGTTTGCACGTTCTCCCCATGGGTTTCTATTGGGTGCTCCAGAATGTGAGGCTATAGGGATAGGGTGGGGAGGTGGATTTTGGAGGGGTGGTGTGGACCCGATGGGACAAATGGCCTTTGACTGTACTGTAAGGATTCTCAGATTCTACTTGCAGATGAGAGACTTGGGGGTAACTTGCAGATCGTGATGTTTCCATATATCTGCTGCCCTTAGCCTTTGAGATGGTAGTGGTCCTGAGTTTAGAAGTTGCTATCTCATGAGCCTTGGTGAATTTCTGCAGCATGTACCACAGATATTACATACTGCTGCTACTGACCATTGATGATAGAAGGAGTGGATGTTTGTGGTTAGAAATATAGGAGCAGGAGCTTGCTCTGTCATTCTTCATGATCATGGCTACTGAGTTGGCCGATCAGCCTACTCCTGCTTTCTCCCCGTAACCTTTGACCCCATTTGCCCCAGTTGCTATTATCTAGTCACCTCTTGAATACATTCAATGTTTTGGCATCGACTACTTCCTGTCGTGGTGAATTCCACAGGCTTACCACTCTTTGGGTGAAGACATGTCTCTTCATCTCCATCCTAAATCTTCTACCCCAAATCCTCATACTGTGATGCCTGGTTCTGGACACACCCACCATCAGGAACATCCTCCCTGCATCTATCGTGTCTAGTCCTGTTAGAATGTTATCAGTCTTGGCCATTTCCAACACCCCCCCACCCCCCCACCCCCACCCCCCTGTCATTTGTCTGAATAGATACAGTGCCAATCAAGCAGGTTGCTTTGGCCTATATGGTGTCAAGCTGCTTGAGCATTGTTGGAACTGCACATATCAAGGCCAAAAGATGGAGAAGAATTAGGCTGTTTGGCCTGTGAATCAACCATGAACGAATGCCACAGCTGACGTGTTTTTCAAACGCATTCTTCTGCTTGATCCCCTTACCAACCAAGAACCTATCTGTCTCTGTCTTATATACACTCAATAACTTCACCTCTGCGGTAATAAGTTCCACAGACTAACTACTCCGTGGCTGAAGAAATGCCACCTCAGCTCAGTTTTGAAGGGCCCTCACTTCACTCTGAGATTGTGTGCCATTGCGTCCTAGTTTTGCCAACTAATGGAATCCTCTCCATGTCCACTCTATCCAGGCAAGTGGAGAGTATTCCATTGCTTTCCCAATTTGTTTCATGTAGACCATGGAAAAGCTTTGGGCAGTCAGGAAGTAAGTTTCTTGCGGTAGGCTCTAAGCTGCTGTTGTCGCCACAGTATTTATGTGGTAAGTTCATTTAGTTTCTGATTAATAGTAACCGTAAGGATGATGTTAGTGGGCATTCGGCAACAATAATGCCGTTTTTACCATGGGAAGATAGTAAGATTGTTCCTTGTTGGAGCTGGACATTGCCAGACGTTTGTGTGACATGATTGTTACTTGCCACTTGTCACTCCAAATCTTAATATTGTTCACCTCTTTCTGCATTTGGACATGGAATGCTTTAGCGTCTGAGGAGCTTTAAATAATGCTGAACACTGCACTCATCAATGAACATCTCTGCTTCTGATTCAGTGATGGAGAGAAGCTCATTGATGAAGCAGATGAATATGATTGGGCCTAGAACACTACTCTAAGGAAGCCCGTATGGACGTTCTGGAGCTGTGATGACTGACCTCCAGCAACAACAACCATTTTTCTTTGTATCAAGTACAACTCCAAACGAGAGCAGAGAGGTTTCTGTCTGATTCCAGTTCTGTTCCGATTCTTCCACTTTTTGCTGATGATGGAGAGCATACTGACTGGGCAGTAAATGTTGGTTTGGACATGTCATGCTTTTTGTGGATAGTCATACGTGGGCACTTTCCTTTCTGCTAGGTAGCTGTTTGATGACTGGCACAGCCAATTCTCTAGTACAGGATTTCAGTACTATTGCAAGAATATTGTGAGAGTTTCCTAGCCTTTGCAGTATCCAATATCTTCAGGCATTTGATTCGTGTGGATTGAACCAGGTTAGCTTAAGACTAGCATTGGTCATGCTGGGGACTTGAGGAAAGGCTAAGAATGATTTACCCTGTTCTCTTTTGGCTGAAGATTGTTCATTTTAGTCCCAGAACATCACTGCAGGTGTTCTTTGGGGTAGTGTCCAAGCTCAACCATTTTCATAAGATCAAAGGAAATCGGGTGATTTAGGGACTCTGAGATTTGCCCCGTTTAGGGTGGAATATGCAGCTGTAAGACAGATTGGTGATACTCTGCAGGCCTGGGTGGAGGACTTCTGACTGTCACAGAACTTTGATTTGTCTCAATAGGGAACCTTTTGAAAATTTGTCCATATGATGTCAGCATTGCCAGTCCCGAATTGCCCAGAGAGCAATTAAGAGTCAACCATGTTTACATTGGCTCAGAAGTCATAGATAGGCCGTACTAAGGATTGCAGATTTCTTTCCCTGAAGGGCATTAGTGAATCTGATGGGTTTTTATGATCAGCAGTGCTGACATGGTTGCTTGGAGTAATTTTAGATTAGGTGGCAGTAATATGTATCATTGACAAAATGTACTTTAACAACTCCATAATGGTTCTTTTAGACACCATCTTGCAAACCATTGACTGTACCAAATAGAAGAACAAGGCTAGCAGAAGCATTGGGACACCACCCCCTGCAAGTTCTCCCCCAAGACACATGCCATTGTAACTTGGAACTCTATCAATATTCCTTCATTAGCTAAGTCAAAATCCTGGAACTGCTTTCTTAACAGCAGTATGGCTTCCCCTCCATCATTTCAAGGGTTCAAGAAGGCAACTCATCAACTACTCGGCCAGCTTGGCCCTATCCTATGTTTTTTGTTGCTGACTTGACATATCTGGGCAATTTTCCACCTTGTTGGGAAGGTCACAGTATTGTAGCTGCACTAGAACAGCTTTGGTAATGGTGCAGTTAGTTTTTGAGCATCAGCATTGTCTTTTACGGCCATGATGTTATCTGGGACACCGTCTTTGCTGCACCCAATTTCTTCGGTCCTTGCTTTATGTCCTGTGGAGTGAATCAGTTTGGCTTGGTGGTTGGAAGTTGATTTGGAGAGATTCAGTCAGAGTTATGGAAAAGATGGGCTCTGATTTAGGACATAAGGACATGTTTCTTTTCTCTGTTCAAAGTGAGACAACTTATAATAGTGGTCCTCTGCGGTCAGAACAGGAACATCAAATGTGGAAATCACCCGAGTGAGATTTGCAAGCAAAGTATCAAGATCAAAAATATTTAAGCTTCATAAACTATGGTATTTAGACCATAGGTTTGCTAGGAATGAGAATGGCTTAAAAAAATCAAGTTAGATTTTCTCATCTGGTTTGGTGCAAGAGCTGACTTAAACACGCAAGCACTAGCAGATGGAACTGCTGTGTATGAACAAAAACTGGCAGGAAGTAGGGCAGTGCAGTGGCTCAGTGGTTAGCACTGCTGCCTCACAGCGCAAGGGACCCAAGTTTGATTCCACCCTCAAGCGACTGTCTGTGTGGAGTTTGCACATCCTCCCAATATCTCTGGGTTTCCTCTGGGTGCTCTGGTTTCTTCCCACGGTCCAAAGATATGCAGGGTAGGAGGACTAGCCATGCTAAATTGCCCAAAGTGTTCAAGGGTGTTTAGGTTAAGTGGGTTAGACAAGGGAAATGCAGGGGTAGGGGAATGGGTTTGGACGGGATGCTGTTCAGAGGGGCAGTGTGGACTTGTTGGGCTGAAAGGCCTGTTTCCACACTGTAGGGACTCTCTGACTCTGAAGTACTTGCAGGATGGACGTTGTCGCGTTGGAATGATTTTTGTTCCCATTCATGTACTAAGTAGTAAATGTGTATTCGCTACACAGGTTAGTTTGATTAATCTGTGGAAAAGAGTGTATTTGAAATCCAGTGTCCTTATTTTTATCTTTGCAGTTGGGATGAAACTCACTTTGGAAAAATGGGAAGTTACTATATTAACCAAACGTTTTTTTTTGATGTCCATCCTCCACTAGGCAAGGTATGTATATTCTCATTCATGTAGAATTAACAACAATAAAACACTCACTGAATACATCAAAGGTCTCCTTGCATCCCTAGTGGATGTATTAACAACTGTTGTGGGTCTTTTATGATCCTTTATTTTAAATATTCCCACAACCTGAAACATTTCCTCTACCTTTACTCTTTCCAACCCATTTATATTGTTAAATGTACTCCATCTTCTCTTTTCAAAACACATCTTAGAAAAAAAAACCTATTGTCCGCTAATGGCTGAAATCTCAGTTCTGGTGCCATCCTTGTAACCATCTTTATTTCTGTCTCTGGTGTTGATGTGACCTGTTGATTGTGTATGGAGATCTGCATGTACACATTGGTTAGTGTGACTTGCCAGACTCCTAAGCACAAGATTGCTGGACTACTTTTAATTTGTATATCCCTAGACTATTTTTAATTTAAAAAAAAACAAAAGAACTATGGATGCTGGAAATCAAAAATAAAAACAGCAATTGGCAGGATCTGTGGAGAGAAAGCAGGATTAACATTTTAGGTCCAGCGATCCTCCTTCAGATCCCGAACCCTGACCTTGGGTTCTGAAAAAGGGACACTGGACCCGAAATGGTACCTCTGCTTTATCTTAACAGGTGTTGCCAGAGCTACTGAGCTTTTCCAGCAATTTATGTTTTTGTCAGTTTTTAATTGCTTTGCTGTCCTCGATGATCACGTTTGACCCTCTAATTGCACTTCCTCTCCATTCAGTTGCTTTGTTTTTATGTTCCTAGATGTTAATTGGATTGGCAGGATATCTGACTGGTTATGACGGTACTTTCCCATTTAAAAAACCTGGAGACAAGTATGACCACCACCATTACTATGGCATGCGAGCGGTAAGAAACATTAGCTAAAGAAACAGGCAGAACATCAATATACTAAGAAATGTGGTCTCAAAAAATCCAAAAGAAATTCAAAATAAAAACTGTCCAAAAAGAGTACTTGGCCACACCAGTCGTAATTCAGGTATCCCTTGGAAAGGAGGGAACTGAGACACACCAAACAGTGTGCATTTTTGGACCCAATGATAACGTTCTTTATGCTAAATGTTACCTTTCTTTATCTGCTTTTTTTTTTTTTTTTTTTAGACAGAAATCAAACTTGGTGCTAGAAAAGCCAACATGGATTTGTTGAGTGCAAATCATGATTAGTTAACTTGCCTGAGCATTTTGATGAGGTAATGGAGAGGACTGACGAGGGTGCCACTGTTGATGTATAGATGGATTTCCAAAAGTCCCACAAAACATTTGAGAAAGTGAGTGCTCACGGAATAAAAGGAATTGTAGCAGCACAAATTAAATTAACTGTTGTGCTGGGCAGTTGATTTTGGACTGAATGAAGGATTGTAGTGACTGGTGTCTGGACTCCTGCTGTTCATGAGATATTAGTGTCCGAGACTTTGGTGTAAAGGGCAGAACTTCAACATTTGTAGATGAAAGAAAACTGGGTGTATTGTGAAGTAAGAACACGAGAGAAGTTGAAAAGGATGTCGATAGAATGAGCAAACAAATGACAGATTAAAATTCAATGCAGAGAAGAGTGAAATGGTTTGTTTTAGTCGGAGGAACATGGAGATCCAATGGAGAAAAAGTAAAGTTCAGAAGGTGATGCATGAGCAGAGGGACCTGGACATGTATTAGAATAAGTCTTGAAGGTGACGGGCAGTTTGAGAGCACAATTCAGAAAACATTAGAGAGAATGCGTAAAACATTTGAGAATGGTTCCAGAGATTACTTCAATTACTTAAATGGATAAGTTGAGACTGTGTGTTTCTCCAGCAGAAGTGAAAATTGGAAGGAGAATTTCTAAGAGGTATTCAAAATCAAGAAGCATATGGGCAGTATGTGGAATGGGTTATTCCTATTGATTGAGAACCAAAAGGCACAAATTTTAGATTCTACAATAGGAACGTGAGTGCAGCCATTTGGCCATAAGACAGAGGAGCAGAGATTAGGCCGTTCAGGCCCATTGAGTCTCCTCCGCCATTCAGTCATGGCTGATATGTTTCTCAATCCCGTTCTCTTGCCTTCTCCCTGTAGCCTTAGATTCCCTTACACAATCAAGAACCTATCTATAGCTGTCTTAAATGTACTCAATGACCTGGCCCCCACAGCCTTCTGTGGCAATGAATTCCATAGATTCACCACTCTGGCTCAATACGTTTCTCCTCATCTCCATTCTAAACTGTCTTCCCTTTACTTTCCTCTATGGCTGTGCCCTCAGGTCCTAGTCTCTGCTGCTAATGGAAACATCTTCCCAGTGTCCACACTATTCAGCCTTTCAGTATTCTGTAAGTTTCAATAAGATGCCCCCCCCCCCATCTTTCTAAACTCCATCGAGGATATACCCGAAGTCCTCAGACGTTCCTCATATGTTAAGCCTGGGATCATTCTTGTGAACCTCCTCTGCACTCGGACCACGGCCAGCTCATCCTTCCTGAGGTATGGGGCTCAAATTTGCTCACAGTACTCTCAATGTCATCTGACCAAAGCTTTACAAAGCCTCAGAAGTACGTCCTTGCTTTTATATTCTAGTCCTCTTGAGATAAATGCCAACATTGCATTTGCCTTCCTAACTACAGACTCAACTTGCAAGTTTACCTGAGGAGAATGCTGGACCAGGACTCCCAAATCTCTCTGCACTTCAGACTTCTGAATTTTCTCCCCATTTAGAACACAGTCTATGCCTCTCTTCTTCCTACCGTTCTTTACCACATTGTATTCCATCTGCCACTTCTTTGCCCACTCTCCTAACCTGTCTAAATCCTTCTACAGCCTACCCACTGCCTCACTACAACCTGTCCCTCCACCTATCTTTGTATTATCTTCAAACTTAGCCAGAATGCCCGCAGTTCCTTCATCTAGATCATTAATGTATAAAGTGAAATGTTGTGGTCACAACACTGACCCTTGTGGAACACCACTCGTCACCGGCTGCCATCCCAAGAAGGACCCTTTTTTTTTTTTGCCACTCCCTGGTTGTCTGGCAGAAAGCAATCTTCAATCCATGCTAGTACCTTGCCTCTAACACCATGGGCCCTTATCTTACTCAACAGCCTCCTGTGCAGCACCTTGTCAGAGTTCTTCTGGAAGTCCAGGTGGATAACATCCGTTGGCTGTCCTTGATCTAATCTGCTCGTTACTTCCTCAAAGAATTCTAACAGATTTGTCAGGTGTGACCTTCCCTTGATGAAACCATGCTGACTTTGTCCTGTTTCACCATGCACTTCCAAGTATTCAGAAATCTCATCCTTCATGATGGACTCCAAAATTTTTCTGTCTTTTTGCCTCAGTCCCTTCCTAAAGAGGTTGCATTAGCGTTATCTTTCTGCAGTTCGCTAGGACTTTCCCTGACTCCAGTGATTCCTGAAA
The DNA here is from genome assembly GCA_024137785.1 of Ginglymostoma cirratum. Classification (NCBI taxonomy): domain Eukaryota; kingdom Metazoa; phylum Chordata; class Chondrichthyes; order Orectolobiformes; family Ginglymostomatidae; genus Ginglymostoma; species Ginglymostoma cirratum. The sequence goes on along the minus strand of JAHRHZ010000195.1, from coordinate 723,514 downwards.
GATCACCACTAAAGTCTCCACTATCTCTTCAGCTATTTCCTTCAGAGCTCTAGTGTGTAGTCCATCTGGTTCAGGTGATTTCTCCACCATCAGACCTTTCAGTTTTTCTAGCATCTTCTCCTTTGGTGATGGCCTCTATACTAACTTCTACCCCCAACTCTCTTGAATTTTTGGGATGTTACTCATATCATCAACTATGAAGAGTAATGCAAAATACTTAGTCAGTTCCTCCACCATTTCTTTGTTCCCCATTACTCCAACCTCATTGGGCCACTGGAAAATGTCCACTTTCACCTCACTATTTGCAGTTTAGAAATCTGAAAAAAACCTCTTGCAAATTTTTTTTTAATATTACTGGCTAGCATCCTCTCTTATTTAATCTTCTCCCTCCTTATTTCGTTTTTAGTTGTTCTCTGGTCTTTGTAGGGTTCTCAATCCCCTGGCTCCCCACTGCCCTTCACCGCATTATACTCTTTCTCTTTTGCTTTTATGCTGTCCCTGACTTCCCTAGCCAGCTATGGTTGCCTCGTCCTCCCTGTACCATGCTGCTTTTTCCTAGGGATGAATTTTTGCCATGTTTCCCAAATCACTCGCAGAAACTCCTGCCATTGCTGTTCCACTGTCTTTCCTGCTAGGTTCCTCCCCCAGTCAATTCTGGTCAGTCCTCCCTTATGCCTCTGTCATTACCTTTATTCAACTGTAATACCGTTATGTCTGATTCCAGCTTCTCGCTCTTGTGCCCAGCATCCTGACTGCTGTTTGGAGGCCTGTACATAACTCCCATTGTGGCTTTTCTACCTTTTGTGGTTCTTCAACTCTACCCACACTGATCCTACATCATCTGACCCTACATTGTTTCTTGCTATCGATTTACTAATAAGGCGACCTCACCCCCTCTACCCACCTGCCTGTCTTTTCAATCGGATGGATATATTTCGATATTTAGCTCCCAGTTCTGATTCCCTTGCAGTCATGTGATGCCCACCACATCATATCTGCCAATTTTGATCTGCGCCGCAAGCTCATTTACCTTATTTCATATGATGTGTGCATTCAGATACAACACCTTTAGTCCCATATTTACTGTCCCTCTTCTCATTGTTTTCCCTTTATTCAATGTGCTTGAAGTTTGATTCCTGACCCTTTGCAAACACTTAGTCTTACTTTTGTATTCTGGAAACTTTAATAAGCTCGCCTGGGTTCTCTTTCCATTTTTTGCACATTTTGCCATGCAGTTGAATGTAGACACCCCCTGGCCCAAAAAATCAGGCTAACCTGCTGCTTCGTTCCCCATTCCCCCTCTTTTTAGTCAAGTCCTGTTGACCATCCCATTTGTCCTTTTCTCTAGAATGTTGGTCCCCGCTTTGTTCATATGGAGACTGTGTTTCAATGGTACAGATCCCTCCTGTTCCAATACTGATGCCAGCGCCCCATGAAATAGGCCCCTCAAGCCTGTTCCCTCATTAAATAGAATCATTACTGATCCAACATTCTTTATGTCCACTTTCCTGCCTTTCCCCGTGATCCCTGATTCCTCTAATGATAAAGAATTTATCTGTATCAGCCTTAAATATACACAAGGGCTCTGTCTACACAGCAGTCTGTGGTAAGGAGTTCCAAAGACTCTTGATGCTGCCTTTTTAAGCAAAGTATGGTGTTTGTTTTTAGGTAATTTCTGAGTCTGTAGATCGTTAAATGGGCAGAAATGGCTTTTAGTAAAGCCATGTGCTCTTCCAATTGGATGTGGGTGATCAGGAAGATTTGGAATGTTCCTGGGAACTACATCTGCAGGGAGTGTTTTTGGTTGCAAATCCTATCAGACCGCATGATTTGGTTGGAGCAACAGTTAGAGGCAATGAGTTTACAAGAGCTAGTGCATGTGATGGATGGCAGTTTCAGGAAGACAGAGACACTGCAGATACAGTCAGATAGATGGCTGACGGCTAGAAGTGGCAGGAGAGATAGCCAGGTAGTGCACGAGCCTGCTGTGGCTATCCCTGTCTCAGACAGCTATGCTGTTTTGGATACCGTAGAGGTGGATAGCCTCTTAGGGGAGTCTAGAACTGACAGCCAGGTTTCTGGTATTGTGACTCGCTTGAACGTAACGAGGGGTATGTCAGGTTCCAAGCGGCCAATTATAATGCGGGACTGTGTAATCTGAGGCACAGGTAGACGTTTCTGCAGCTGTCGGCGAGACATCAGGATGGTGCGTTGCTAGGGTCAAGTAGTGGCTGCACAAATTCTGAAAGTGGAGGGGGACCAGCAGAAGGTCATTGGTACCAACACACACATAGGTAGGCAAAGGAATGAAGTTCCGCATGGAGAATGTAGGGAAATTAGGCAGTAGTTTTCAATTAGGTCTTCTGGCAATAATGTCTGGATGACTACCAGTGCCACAGGCTGGTGAGAATAGAAATAGGACGATAGAGCACATTCCTGCATGGCTGAGGAGCTGGTGCAGGGGGCAAGGATTCACACTTTCTTTTTGGACCATTGGGATCTCGTCAGGAGTAGAAGTGACCTGTTTATGAAGGATGGATTCCTCCTGAATTGGAAGAGGACTAATATCCTTGTGGGGAAATTTGTTAGTGTTACTCGGGAGCCTTTCAGCTGGTGAAGGGGGAGGGAGGTGTGGTGTGGGGGTTGCGTAGGTGGCAACCAAAGCGATAGTGAGAAAATGCTGAGGCCGATACAGTGGATAAGGGGAGCAAGTCTAATAGTCAAGGCAGACAAAAGCTTGGCAGACAGAGGTAAAACTGCATTTACTTCAATGCGAGAGGCCTGACTGGTAAAGCAGATGAACTTGGGACAGCAATCTCTTCTCTAGCTTCCCACAAAGTTCTGTGAAACACCTGACAAGGTCCCAGGATTTATCTATTTTTAGGAGTTTTAAGACCTCCACCACCACCTCGTCTGTAATATGAACACTTTTCAAGATACCAATATTTATTTCCCCTTATTCCCTAGCTTCCATGTCCTTCACAGCAAATACTGATTCAAAATATTTGTTTAAACCTCATCCATCTCCTGTGGTTTTACGCATAGATGGCCTTGTTGATATTTCAGGGGCCCTATTCTAACATGGAACATGGAACTGGGATATCATAGCTGTTACAGAAAAGAAGCTCGGATGGACAGGACTGGCAGCTTAATGTTGCAGGGTATAGGAGCTGATGAAAAGGAGGCAAGAAAGGAGGGCAGTCACATTTTTGGTTAGGGAAAACATTGCCACTGTACTTAAGGAGGGTATTCTTGGGAGATGGTCCTTTGAAGTTATGTGAATGGAGCTTAAAAATAAGAAAGGGAAGATCACCTTGTTCGGATAGTATTATAGGCCTTCCAGCAGTCGGACTGGGACTGGGACTGTTAGTGTTAAGGGCTTAGATGGAGAGGAATTTGACTGCGTTGAAGAGAACTTTCTGGTTCAGTATGTGGATGTACCTACGAGAGACATAGCAAAACCCGAACTTCTCTTAGGAAGTAAAGCAGGGCAAGTGACTGAGCTGAGCTGTCAGTGGGAGAGCACCTTGGAGCCAGTGATCACAATTGGTTTTTAAGTAGTTGTAGAAGAGGATGGAACTGATCTTAAAGTTAAAGTTCTAAATTGGAGAAAGACCAATTTTGACACTATTAGGAACTTTCAAAAGTTGATTGGGAAAGGCTGTTTGCAGGTAGAGTGCGAGGCCTTTAATAATGAGATTTCAGAGACAGAATGTTTCAGTTACGTGAAGGACAAGACTGGTAGGTGTAGGAAATGCCGGATGACTAGAAAAGCTGAGGCTCTGGCCAAGAAGAGGCATATATCGTAGACAGTTGGGATCAAGTGAATCCCTACAAGAGTATAAGGGCAGTAGGAGTATACTAACTAGGGAGATCAGAAGGGCAAAAAGGGGACCTGAGAGCTTTGGCAATGAGAGTGAAGGAGAATTCAAAGAACTTTTGCAAGTATATTTAAGGGCAAAAGAGTGACTAGGGAGAGAATAGAGCCCCTTAAATATCAACAAGCCCATCTATGTGTAAAACCACAGGAGATGGATGAGGTCTAAACAAATATTTTGAATCAGTATTTACTGTGGAGAAGGACATGGAAGCTAGAGAACAAGGGGAAATAAATATTGGTATCTTGAAAAGAGTTCATATTCCAGAAGAGGAGGTGGTGGAGGTCTTAAAACTCCTAAAAATAGATAAATCCCTGGGACCTTGTCAGGTGTTTCACAGAACTTTGTGGGAAGCTAGAGAAGAGATTGCTGGGATCCTTGCTGCGATATTAGCTCCTTTGTTGCCACAGTTGAGATGCCAGAAGACTGGAGGTTGGCTAATGTGGTACCATTATTTAAGAGAGGCCAGGGAACTATAGACGGGTAGCCTTAAGTCAGTAGTGGGTAAGTTGTTGGAGGGGATTCTGAAGGACAGGGTTCCCATGCATTTGTAAAGGCACGGGATTTATTAGGGATAGTCAGTATGGCTTTGAGCATGGGAAATTGTGTCTCAAACTTGATTTTTTTTTTTGAAGGGGTGACAAAGAAGATTGAAGGCAGAGCAGTAGATGTTATCTACATCGACAAAGCAAAGCATTCAACAAGGTTCCACATAGTACACTGGTTAGAGGCAGAGTCTTAGAGTATGGAGACAGGCCCTTTTGGGCCAAACTGGTCAATGCCGACCAAAATGTCCATCCACGCAAACCCCATTTCCTTGCACTTGGCCCATATCCTTCTAAATTCTTTTCTATCCATGCATTCGTCCAAATGCCTTAAAATGTTGTGAATGTACCTGCCTCAACCACTTTGGCTGGCAGCTCATTCCATATGCGTACCACCCTCAGTCTTTTTTTAAGAAAAAAAGTTGCCCCTCCAGTTCCCATGTACTCTCTCCCCTCTTAGCTTAAACCGATGCTCTGTAGTCCTTGATTTCTTCAACCAGGGGAAAAAGACTGAGTGCATTCACCCTATCTATGCCTGTCATGATCTCATACACTTCTATAAGATCCCCCTCCTCAGTCTTCTATGCTCTAAAGAAAAAAAGTCCTAGCTTGTTCAACCTCTCCATATAACTCAGTCCGTCGAGTCCTCGCAATATCCTTGTAAATTTTCTTTTGCTCTCTTTGCAGTTTAATAATGTCCTTCCTATAGTAAGGTGACCAAAACTGAACACTACACAAGGTGCAGCCTCACCAACATCCTGTATAATTGCAACATAACCTCCCGACTTCTGTACTTGATGCCCTGATTGATGAAAGCCAGTTCCCCAAAAGCTGGCTTCACTTCCTTGTCGACCTATGACTTTACTTTCAAAGAACTGTGCACCTGAACTCCAAGGTGTCTCTGTTCCACTACAGTCCTTAAGGCCCCACCATTCACCATGGAACTCCTACCTGGATTTGACTCTCCAAAATGCAACATCTCACAATTATCTATTTTAAACTCCATTTTGCCATTTCTCGGCCCACTTCCCCAGCAGATCAAGATCCTGCTGCAATTTCTGACTGTCCACAATACTACCAATTTTAATGTCATCTGCAAAAAGGTTAGATCACATGGGATCTGGGATAGCTAGCCAATTGGATACAAAATTGGCTTGAAGGGAGGAGGCAGAGGGTAGTGGTGGTGGTGTTGTTTTTCAAGTTGGAGGTCTATGTCCAGTTGTGTGCGACAAGATCGGTGCTGGCTCCACTGCTATCTGTCATTTACATAAATTGTTTGAATGTAAATATAGGAGATATGGTTTGTCAGTTTGCAGATGACCCCAAAATTGGTGGTGCAGTGGATAGTGAAAAAGGTTACCTCTGAGTACAACAGGACCTTGATCAGATGGGCCAAAGAGTGGCAGATGGAATTCAAATAAATGTGAGGTGTTGTGTTTTTTGGGAAGGCAAACCAGGGCAGGACTTGTATGGTTAATGGTAGGGTCCTGGGGAGTGTTGCCAGTCAAAGAGACCAAGGTGTGCAGGTATGTGCGTGGAGTGAGACCCTTTCAGCAGGAGAAACATCCTCTCAGTACTTACCCTGTCAAGCCCTTTTAGGAATCCTATATGTTTCAGTAAGATATCTCATTCTTTGAGACTCTCCTCACTGGAGTTTTGATCTGTTTATCCTTTACTTATGAGACCATAAGACATAGGAGTGGAAGTAAGGCCATTCGGCCCATCGAGTCCACTCCGCCATTTAATCATGGCTGATGGGCATTTCAACTCCACTCACCCGCACTCTCCCCGTAGCCCTTGATTCCTTGCGAGATCAAGAATTTATCAATCTCTGCCTTGAAGACGTTCAACGTCCCGGCCTCCACTGCGCTCCGTGGCATTGAATAAGACAGCCCCTCCATATCAGGGATCATCCTAGAACCTAGTCTGTACTACCTCCAATAAAATACTATCTTTTGTTAAATAATAGGACCTACCCATGCTCCAACCCTTTTGAAATAAGGGCCCACGTTCCATTAGCCTTTCTGATTACCTGCTGCACGCTTGTGTACTAGTTTTCTGTGCTTTGTGCACAAGACCCCGGTTGCAGCTTTCAGCAGTTTTTCTCCATTTGAACAATACACTGTTCTTTTGTTCTGTTGTTCAAAATGAACAACTTCACATTTTTAAGGTTTTAGCAAAGATTTGTCGCTTGGGTTGTGGTTGAGGTTGTTGACTTGCTCGCCGAGCTGGCTTGTTCTCATTTAAGACGTTTCGTCACCATGCTAAGTAACATCAGTGAGGCCTCCGATGAAGCAACGTTGTTCTACTCTGCTTGGAAATTATACAGGCTGGTCCCTCATGGTGAGTAGTGTCATTTCTGGTTTTGATCTGTATGGGTTTGTATATGGGGTCCAATTCTGTGTTTGTTGATTGCATTATGGGTCAAGAACCATTCCTCTAGGAGTTCCTGTGCATGTCTAAGTTTGGCTTGGGCTCCTATGGTTACATTGTCCCAGTTAAACTGATGGCCCTAATTGTCCAACTACACTGATATTAAGGAGAGTTTGTCATGCTGTTTTGCTGTTAGCTGATGTACGTGTATTCTGATGGCTAGTTTCCTTCTATGTTTGTGGCAGTTTTGCATGGTACTTTGTAAACTACGTTGGTTCTGCACATTGTGCAAATGGGGTCTTTAATCCTTGTGCGTGTTCCTCAGAGAGAGGCTGTGGGCATGAGTGCTACCATGATTCCTCATGGTCTTAGGAGTTTTGTCAGTTCTGATATGTTCTTGATGTAGGGCAGAACTACGCAGGAAAGAAGAAGAGCACCTAAACAAAATCTTCGCTATGAGCTGATATCCCTGCAACTTCATTGCAGGTGCCTATTAAATAGACAACAAGAGGACACAGTATGCCCGAACACACTGACCACATTTCCCTATGTCGAGAACATATCAGAACTGACAACGGGACTCCCATGGCCACGAGGAACCATGACAGCACTCAAGCCTGCAGCCTCTCTACGACAAACGTTCACAAGGATTAAAGACCCCATTTGCACAACATGCAGAACTTGTGTAGTTTACAAAATAGCATGCAACAACAGCCACGAGCATTACATCGGACAGACAGGAAGGAAACTAGCCATCAGAATACGCGAACATCAGCTAGCAGCAAAACGACACGAAGAACTCTGCTTAACATCAGCTTACTCGGACGATGAAGGCCACCAGTTTAACTGGGACAACGTAGCTGTAGTCGCCCAAGCTAAACATAGGCATGGTTCTCCACCCATAATGCAATCAATAAACACATTCAATTGGACCCTGTATACAAACCCATACAGATCAAAACCGGAAATGACACTACTCACCGTAACGGACCGGGCTGTATAAATTCCAAGGGGAGCAGAACAACATTGCTTCATAGGAGGCCTCACTGATGATGTTAGCTGGCATGGTGATGAAATGTCTGAACAAAAACAAGACAGCTCGGCAAACAAGTCAACGACCTTAGCTTCACATTTTCCCACTTCATACTCTATTTTCCCACTTACTCAAGCTATCAATATCTCTTTAAACTGTTTGTATCCCTCTTGCAACCTGCCTTTCCACCTATGTTTGGTTATTTTGCAAAGTTTGTGAGTACATTTGCTTGCTTGCTTCCTTCCTCCAAGTCTTTAATGTATACTGTAAACAGCACTGGTTGGAGGTTGCCAACCTGAAAAACCATTATCCCCACTTGCTGTTTCCTGCTTGTCATCCAATTCTCAATCTATGCCTGTGTGCTACCTCCAATGCCATGGTCTCCTGTCTTTTCATTTAACCTTCTGCGATGTACTTTGTGTTGAACGTTCCGAAGGTGTTTGACAACACATCTGCTGGTTTCCCTCTGTTCGCTCGTGTTGGGACTTCCTCAAAAACTCCAATAAATAAGTCCTTTCTTTTCCTTTCATGAAACCGTATAGAATCTGCTGGATTAAATTGTGGCTTTCCAAATCTGCTGGAATAATTGGTTCCAACAATAGATGTTAGGCTAATCAGTCTCCAGTTACCCAGTTCTTGCCTCCCTCACTTTGTGAATAGGAGTGTCATGTTGGCATTTTCTAGTGCTCTGCTACCAACTCCAGATTCCAAAGACTTCTGGAAAATAATATTTAACGCATCCATGATTGCTGTAGCTCCTTAGATAATTAGAAATAGGAATAGGACTTTGCCATTTGGCACTTCAAACCTGCTTTGCCTCATGGCTGACCATGTACTTTTAAGATGACCACTTTGCGGTATGCCTATGCGTGGTCTACAAAAATGATACTGAGCTTCCAGTTGCCTTTGGTTTCAACACACCATTGTGTTCCTATGCCAATGTTTCTGTTGTAGGCCTGCTGCAGTGTTCTAGAGAGCGTCCACGCAAGTTCAAAGAAGAAGATCTCATTTTCTCAACAAAAGAGTTCGATAACTTCAGAGCTTGATTCCTTCCATGCTTGTTTTTCACCCATGCCTGCACCTGGTCCTGTTTTGACATGGATTGCTTTGAGCATAGTCACCCGTTCCCACTTATTCCGAGGCCTATTATCACATGATATGGGTTGCATTCAGCACAGCTAATCCATTTCTTCACTCTTAATTCTTACTTTACTTCTTCAGTTTTTCCTCTGTCCTAGTCTGCTATTCATATTTCCTTGTTTACGTAGCCTTTCGTATCTCTCTCCCCCTCTCTCGGTTCCATCTCCAGCAATCCGCTTACCTGTTTTCCACCCCCCCACCCAACTCCTCAACTTTGGCTTCAGCATACATCGAACAAAAGAAGAGTCCAGCACAGGAACAGGTCTTTCGGCCCTCCTGGCCTGTGCCAATCATCATGCCAGACTAAACTAAAAAAAAACAAACCTGCCTGTATTCCTCTATTCCCTCCCTATTCATGTAACCATCCTGATGCCTCTTAAATGTCACCAACATGCCTGCTTTCACCACCTCTGGCAGTGCATTCCAGCCTCCTACAACTGTCTGCGTGCAAACCTTTCCCCTCAAATCTCCCTTAAACTTTTGCCCTCTCACCTTGAACCTGTGGCCCCTTGTAATTGAAACTTCAACCCTGGGAAAAAGCCTCTGACTATCCACCCTATTTATGCCTCTCATAATTTTGTACATCTCTATCAGGTCTCCTTTCAGCTGCCCTTGAACAGACAACATCCTGGTGAGCCTTCTCTGTACTGTCTCCAAAACTTCCATGTCCTTCTAGTAACGCGGTGACCAAAACTGCACACAATATTCCAAATGTGGCCTAACAAGGGTTTTTCTAGCTGCAACATGTTTTGCCAACACTTGCAGTCCATACCCCTTCTAGTTACTAACAGTCCTGATGAAGAGTGGATCTGATTCAAAACGTGAGCTCTGCTTTCTTCCCACAGATGCTGGAGAAACTCAGGTCAGGCAGCAATTTCTGTTTTTGTTTCAGATCTCCAGTATCTTTTGTTTTATTCTTTGTCCAAGAGACCTATCTGCCTTTAGCCCCATTAGTTGTCAAATACTATTTCTCCAGTGATGGTGATGGTATTACATCACTCCTGCATATTCTTTAGTATTAATAGGATGTTAAATCATCTTTCGCCATGAAGACTGATGCACAATATCTGTTTAACTCCTCAGACATTTCCTTGTTCTTCATAACCATCTCCTCAGATCCATTTTCTAAGGGGGCTGTGTTCACTTTGAACACTCTGTTCTTTTATGTTTAAAGAAACTCTCTTATTGTCAGTTTTTATATTCCTTGTTGGATTGCCCTCAGTTTATTTTCTCTAGTTTGATTAAACCTCCTTTTTTCTGGATTCCAAATTTATCCCAGTTTTCAGGGTTACCACTGACCTTTGCCTCCGTTTCATGCTTTTTCTTTCAATTTACCGCTCTCCTTAACTTCCTTGACCATGGGTTGGTTCATCCATAGTGATGTGGCCTAACTAACATCTTGTATGGCTGCAACATGACTTGCCAACTTTTACACTCAGTGCCCTCACTGAGGGAGGCAAGCATGCCATATGTTGCCTAGACCACCTTAGCTACTTAGGTTGCTATTTTCAAGAAGCTATGGTCTTGCACCCAAGATCCCCCTGTATATCAGTGCTCCTTAGGGTCCTGCCATTAACTGTATATTTGTCTGGGGAATTTGACCTTGCAAAATGCATCAAAGAACAAAGAAAATTACAGCACAGGAACAGGCCCTTCGGCCCTCCAAGCCTGCGCCGATCAAGATCCTCTGTCTCAACCTGTCATCTATTTTCTAAGGATCTGTATTCCCTTTGCTCCCTGTCCATCCACGTACCTGTCCAGATACATCTTAAAAGACACTAACATGTCTGCGTCTACCACCTCCGCTGGCAACGTGTTCCAGGCACCCACCACCCTCTGCGTAAAGAACTTTCCTCACATATCTCCCGTAAACTTTCCTCCTCTCACTTTGAACTCATGACCCCTAGTAATTGAGTCCCCTGCTCTTGGGGGGGGGGGAAAAAGCTTCTTGCTCTCCACCTTGTCTATACCCCTCATGATTTTGTAGACCTCAATCAGGTCCCCCCCCCTCAATCTCCCTCTTTCTAATGAAAATAATCCTAGTCTACTCAACCTTTCTTCATAGCTAGCGCCCTCCATACCAGGCAACATCCTGGTGAACCTCCTCTGCACCCTCTCCAAAGCATCCACATCCTTTTGGTAATGTGGCGACCAGAACTGTACGCAGTACTCTGAATGTGGCCAAACCAAAGTCTTATACAACTGTAATATGACCTGCCAACTCTTGTACTCAATACCCCGTCCGCTGAAGGAAAGCATGCCGTCTGCTTTCACTTCGCACTTGTCCGGATTAAGCTCTCTCTAACACTATTCTGCCAAACTTTCCAAATGATGTGTATCATTTGACAACCTTCCTCACTGTCCACAATTCTACCAATTTTCACGTTGTCTGGAAACTTTTTAATTAAGCTGGATGTGCCCCTTGTGGCTAAAGGAATCAAGGCATATGGAGAAGTAAGCAGGAGTCAGATACTGAAATTGCATGAGATTCGCTGTGATCATATTAAATGGTGGTGCAGGCTTGAAGGACCAAATGGCCTCCTACTGCACCGATTTTCTACGTTTGTTTTTTCCATGTTTTTAATCAGACCACCCCATTTTCATCTAAGCCTAGCCATCTTCAGCTGCTTCATCAATGGCCTTCCCTCTATAATACAGGCAGAGGTGAGGATATTTGCCAATGTTCAGTACCATTCACAACTCCTCCAATACTGAAGCAGCCCGTTTTTCAAATGCAACAAGATCTAGACAATATCCAGGCACGGGCTGACAAATGGCAAGTAACATTCACCCCGCATAAATACCCGGCTATGACCATCACCAATAAGACAATCTCATCACTACCCCTTGAAGTTCAGTAGTGTTTCCCGAGGACATCAGTCCCAGTCCTGCCCACGTGTAACCCATCCACTTTGTACGAGTCCCATCTTGCCCGAGAACCAGTCCCCAAGTCCCAGGAATCTGGAAACTTTCTTCTTGCATGACTTTTCCAGCCACGAATTCAGCGGATATATCCCGCTTTTTGTGCTTTTACTGGCATATGGCACTGGTAGAAATCTTGAGATTATGTCCTTTTGAGGCCCGAGAACAGAGAACGTAGAACATTACAGTGCAGTGCAAGCCCTTCGGCCCTTGATGTTGCGCCGACCTGTGAAACCAATCTGAAGCCCATCTAACTTACACTATTCCATTATCATCCATATGTTTATCCAACGACAAATTAAATGCCCTCTAAAGTTGGCGAGTCTACAACTGCTGCAGGCAAGGCATTCCACGTCCTTACTACTCTCTGAGTAAAGAACCTACCTCTGACATCTGTCCTATATCTATCACCCCTCAATTTAAAGCTATGCCCCCTCGTGCGAGCCGTCACCATCTGAGGAAAAAGGCTCTCACTGTCCACCCTATCTAATCCTCTGATCATCTTGTATGTCTCTATTAAGTCACCTCTTAACCTTCTTCTCTCTAATCCGTGCCACGTGATAGCGAGGCAAAGAACAGGGAGAGATATCAGCTGAACACTTGGCTGCAGGGATGGTGCAGCAGGGAGGGTTTCAGGTATATGGATAACTGGGGCTCATTCTGGGGAAGGTGGGACCTCTACAAACAGGACGGTCTTCACTTGAACCAGAGTGGTACTAATATCCTGGGTGGGAAATTTGCTAGTGCTATTCGGGTGGATTTAAACTAGCTCAGCAGGGGCATGGGAACCTGTGGTGCAGTTCCAGTACACACGAGGATGAGAGTAGAGAGGACATGGACAGGATTTCACCATCACAGGAGTGTGCTGGCAGACAGCAGGCTGGTTTGAAGTGTGTCTACTTCAACGCCAGGAGTATCCGGAATAAGGTAGGTGAGCTTGCAGCATGGATAGGTACCTGGGACTTCGATGTTGTAGCCATTTCGGAGACGTGGATAGAGCAGGGTCAGGAATGGATGTTGCAGGTTCCAGGGTTTAGATCTTTCATAAAGATCAGGGAAGGTGGTAAAAGAGGGGGAGGTGTGGCTTTGTTAGTCAAGGACAGTATAACGGTGGCTGAAAGAACTTTTGACGAGGACCCGTCTACTGAGGTGGTATGGGCTGAGGTCAGAAACAGGAGAGGAGAGGTCACACTGCTGTGAGTTTTTTTATAGGCCTCCGCAAAGTTCCAGGGATGTGGAGGAGAGGATCGGCAAAATGATTCTGGGCAGGAGTGAAAGGAACAAGGTGGTCATTGTGGGAGACTTTAACTTCCCCAACATTGACTGGAAATGCTATAACTCTAGTACGTCGGATGGATCGGTTTTTGTCCAATGTGTGCAGGAGGGTTTCCTGACACAGTATGTCGAAGGGCCGACAAGAGGGGAGGCCACACTGGATCTGGTACTTGGTAATGAACCAGGCCAGGTGTTTGATTTGGTGGGAGGTGAGCACTTTGGAGAGAGTGACCATAATTCGGTTACGTTTAGTTTAGCGATGGAAAGGGATAGGAACATGCCACTGGGCAAGAGTTGTTATAGATGAGGGAAAGGCGATTATAATGCGATTAGGCAAGACTTAGGAGGGATAGAATGGGGTAGCAAAATGCAGGGGATGGGGACAATCGAAATGTGGAGCTGGTTTAAGGAACAGATATTGCGTGTCCTTGATAGGTATGTCCCTGTCAGGCAGGGAGGAAGTGATAAGGTCAGGGAACCTTGGTTTACAAAAGAAATTGTATCTCTTGTTAAGCGGAAGAGGGAGGCTTATGTGACATTGAGACGAGACGGTTCAGATGAGGCGATGGAGAGTTACAGATTAGCTAGGAGGGATTTAAAGAGAGAGTTAAGAAGAGCAAGGAGCGGACATGAGCAGTCATTAGCAGGTAGAACTAAGGAGAACCCTAAAGCTTTTTATAGGTATGTGGGGAATAAAAGGATGACTAGGGTAAGAATAGGGCCAGTCAAAGACAGAAGTGGGAAGTTGTGTGTTGACCCTGTGGAGATCGGAGAGGTGCGAAACAAATATTTCTCATCTGTTTTCACTCGGGAAAAGGAGAATATTGTGGAGGAGAAGACTGAGATACGGGCTATTAGACTTGAAAGGATTGAGGTTAGTAAGGAGGAGGTGTTATCAATCCTAGAAGGTGTGAAGGTAGATAAATCCCCTGGGCCGGATGGGATTTTTCCGAGGATTCTCTGGGAAGCTAGGGAGGAGATGGCGGAGCCTTTGGCCTTGATCTTTGAGTCGTCATTGGCTACAGGTGTAGTACCAGAGGACTGGAGGATTGCAAATGTTGTGCCCTTGTTCAAGAAGGGCAGTAGAGATGACCCAGGTAATTATAGACCAGCGAGCCTTGCATCTGTTGTAGGAAAAGTTTTGGAAAGGATTATAAGAGATAGGATTTATAATCATCTAGCAAGCAGCAATTTGATTGGCGATAGTCAACATGGATTCGTCAAGGGCAGGTCGTGTCTCACAAACCCCATTGAGTTTTTTGAGAAGGTGACCAAGCATGCGGATGAGGGTAGGGCAGTTGACGTGGTGTACATGGACTTCAGTAAAGCCTTTGATAAGGTTCCACATGGTAGGCTATTGGAGAAAATGCGGAGGCATGGGATTGAGGGAGATTTAGCAATTTGGATTAGAAACTGGCTTTCTGAAAGAAGCCAAAGAGTGGTGGTTGATGGAAAATATTCAGCCTGGAGTCCGGTTACTAGTGATGTGCCACAAGGATCTGTTTTGGGACCACTGCTGTTTGTCATTTTTATAAATGACTTGGACGCAGACATAGGTGGATGGGTTAGTAAGTTTGAAGACGACACTAAAGTCGGTGGAGTGGTGGACAGTGTGGAAGAATGTTGCAGGTTGTAGGGAGACTTGGATAAACTGCAGAATTGGGCTGAAAGGTGGCAAATGGAGTTCAATGCAGACAAATGTGAGGTGATGCACTTTGGGAAGAATAATAGGAAGGCAGAATACTGGGTCAACGGAAAGATTCTTGGTAGTGTGGATGTGCAGAGGGATCTTGGTGTCCAGGTACATAGATCCCTGAAAGTTGCCACCCAGGTTGATAGTGCTGTTAAGAAGGCATACGGTATGTTAGGTTTCATTGGTAGAGGGATTGAGTTCCGAAGCCGTGATGTCATGCTGCAACTGTACAAAATGCTAGTGCGACCTCACTTGGAATATTGCGTCCAGTTCTGGTCGCCCCATTACAGGAAGGATGTGGAAGCATTGGACAAGGTGCAGAGGAGATTTACAAGGATGTTGCCTGGTCTGGAGCGAAGGTCTTATGAGGAAAGACTGAGGGACTTGGGTCTGTTCTCATTGGAGAGAAGAAGGCTAAGAGGGGATTTAATAGAGACCTACAAAATGATCACAGGATTAGACAGGGTGGACAGTGAGAGTCTTTTTCCTTGGATGATGACGTCGGCTAGTACGAGGGGGCATAGCTGCAAATTGAGGGGTGATAGATTTAAGACAGATGTCAGAGGCAGGCTGTTTACCCAGAGAGTGGTAAGGGTGTGGAATGCCCTGCCTGCCAATGTAGTTAACTCAGCCACATTCGGGGCATTTAAACAGTCCTTGGATAAGCATGTGGATGATGATGGGATAGTGTAGGGGGTGGGCTTAGATTAGTTCACAGGTCGGCGCAACATCGAGGGCCTGTTCTGCACTGTATTGTTCCATGTTCTGACGAAAACAGCCTCAAGTCCCTCAGCCTTTCCTCATAAGACCTTCCCTCCATACCAGGCAATATCCTGGTAAATCTCCTCTGCACCCTTTCCGATGCTTGCACATCCTTCCTCTTATGCGGCAACCAGAACTGTATGTAATACTCCAAGTGCGGCCCTACTTTTCAATTAACTTTCTCAATCTCTATGTTTAACTTTTAGGACTTTATCCTTTTTTTTTTAAACCTGTGGCAATGGGACTGATGTGTACCATCACCACTGGCTTGTGCATCTTCCCTCCAGAATGTTCTGTAGCTGCACTGAGATATCCTCGACCTAGCTCCAGGGAGGCGACGTGCATCACGCAGTTTTGTTTGCAGCCACAAAAACACTTAGCTGTTCCCCTTACAATGCAATCCTCCATAACTATTACATTCCTATCCTTCTTTCTCCTCTCTCACGCAGTCAAGACACTAATGGTTCAACAAATTCAGATGTTACTCGTTTCCCCTGAGAGGCTCTTGGGTTTTCTGGACTGCCTGCCTCAACCTCTTACTCCGCCTGGTAGTCACCCATTCCCTTTCAGCATGTGGAATCAGTCTATAGTGTCACCACCTTTCCGTACAGGTTATCCATGATTCTCTCAGCTTCACGGGTACTCCAGCATATCCCCAGTTATTGCTGTAGCTCTGAAACCAGGACTTCCAGAAGCAGCAGCTGGGGACACTTCCTGCACCATGCTGGCCCTAGAAACTGGAATTGTGCCTGTCTTCCTACGTGGAGCAGGCGGAGCAAACCATGGCTTTGACTTTCCTACCATGAGTTACTCCTTTGGCTTTAAACCTTTTAAAGGCCTGTTAAAATCAAATAATATCAATTACTTCAGGGCCCTTCTTCCCTGGACCTTGTAAAAACAGAATATAGCCCTTACAAACTATGGGCCACACAAGAAAATACTATACAAACTGGAAGCATAAGTTTGCACTCTCTGTCCAATCAGCACCTCCTGTTTACTCTGTCACTTTTCAATCCTGATGTCACGTCAGGAGCGCTGCCTCTGCATGTCTGGTTTGCTCCTATCTTTTATAAAGAGTGTTACCCTGCCTTTTCCTTCCTTCCTTCCTTTCTGACCAGTCAAATATCCCTGAATGTTAAATTCCTAGTTCTGAACTCCGTAACTGGCTGTGCAATGGCTGAAGATTCTATCCATTTGTCTTGATTTGTGCCGTCAGTTCATCTGCCTTCTTCCAGATGCTTCATGCATTCAGACACAAAGCCTTTCGGCTTCCCTTTTAGCCATTTTTAATCATCCTAACTTCTTTGTATTGTGATTTGTTTAGCCTCTTGCCCCGATAAGCCTGTTTTACTGTTTTTGCATTTTACTGCTCTTTAATCGCTGTCCTTGTTTATTCTTTCCCTTGTCACCCTATTCAGGTTCCCAGCCCCCTGCCTTTCTAGTTTAAACCCACTCCAATCACACTAGCTAGTAGTTTCATAGAATCCCTAAAGTTTGGAAACAGGCTGTTCGGCCCAACAAGTCCACGCCACCCCTCTGAAGAGCATCCCGCCCTGACTCATTCCCCTAACCTGCATCTCCCCATGTCTAACCCACCTAATCTAAACATCTCCGGACACTATGGGCAATTTAGCATAGCCAATCCACCTACCCTGCACATCTTTGGACTGTGGGAGGAAACCGGAGTACCCAGAGAATACCCACGCAGACACAGGGAGGATGTGCAAACTCCACATAGGCAGTCACCCGAGGGTAGAATTGAACTCTGGACTCTAGCGCTGTGAGGCAGCAGTACTAACCACTGAGCCACTGTGCCGGCCCATTGGAGGTGTAGAATACTTTGAAAATGGAAAAGGCTTTAAAAAGTGTGACTGAACACCAACACTTCGCTGGAGGTGCATAGCAGGGTGATGAAACGTTTGCAAGCAAACCCACCAGCTTGGCGAGCATGTCTACACCTCAAATGTGAGGTTATCCACTTCGATAGCAAAAATAGGAAGGCAGATAACTACCTGAATGGCTGCAAATTGAGAGAGTGGAATGTATAATGTACAAGGATTGCAATCTGCCAGTGCGATAACTGCTTCAACAATGAAAACTAGGCCTTCGTGAAATCATTTGACCATCTGTTGTATTACAGGCATGTAGGACCCTCTTGCTTGAACTCTGAAGTCGTCAGTCAACACAAACGGGTTCTGCAAGACCTCTGGAGATGTTATTTATTTCTTGCAGTCTAGGTTTCTTTTCTCAAATTTCTCAACAATTTGAGAACTAGAGAAAATAAGAACGCAAAATCAGCTCGCCGGTGTGGCAACTCCTAAAACAAAACTCCGTCTTGCCCAAAAATCCCAGTTCACCTTGTTTTCTTTCTTTTTCGACATTCTGCGTGGCTGGCTAGCTAGCCAGCACAACTCCTCCCTTGATTGACACATTTGACATCCAACCAGCTGACTGTCCCTGTGCAAAAACAGATATTGGTGCCGAATCATCTACAATGAGCTTAGGCAGGTTAGTTATTGCTCAATCTTTCTAAGCCTATTCCTAACTGCAAACATCAGTCTTTTATTCTTTCCACTTTGAAAAGAAGCTGGTGATCAAAGTTCAGTCCTTGACTGCAGTTCAATTCAAGCCAAAAATGACAGAAATAAAAGGAAACACCGTGACGGTCTCAACATGCCTCCAACCTCAAAAGAGTGCCATTTCAATAATGTATTTCATGATAATATTAGTAATAATTAAACATCAAACGTGACAGCTCACAACCATCCAATTGTTTCTCCCATTAGATTTTTTATCACTGTACAACATTCTTGGGCACATGCTTAAATTTTCAACTGTTCAATCAGGATAAAGCATCAGCAATTACATTTTTTCCTTGGAGGTTTGATAGCAAAAGTTTCATCTCCTTATGAGGTGACATCATCAGTACTGTGGAACCTCCTGTGAAGCGCTGTTTTCTTGTGCCAGTTCAAATTTATACGGTCTGGTTTTTGCTGTTTCTGGTCTTGGTGGCTTGGCATTCATCCGCGGACTCCATCAACAAATACATTGAATTAGACCCGATAACGTTTGTTGATGGAGTCTGCGGATGAGTGCCAAGCCTCCAAGACCCGATATACTGACCATTACAACGCACAGCCGGAACCAGCGCAGACCAGAAGCGGCAAAAACCAGACCACGTAAATTCAAACCAGCACAAGACAACAGCGCTTCACAGGAGGTCCCACAGCACTGAGGATATCACTTAGGAAGGGGATGAAATGTCTGCTGTCTAACTTCCCAGCTTGGCAAATACACCAACATCTACAAACTTGAAAGTGTTCAAGCTGCCAATGCTGAAAATGACTCCTTTGCTATAGTGGAATTTTTTTTCTGTTGTTTGCTCAGCTGCTTGGAAAGGTAATTTTGTGGTTTCTCTATTCCAGCCTTGTCATCCTATAATTGAAATGCCCCAATCCCCAAAACTCCTAGCATCTACTGGTAGTTTAAGCGGTTTGCTAAAGCTTGACTCAATAAATACAGGTTTGTTCAAGATGGCTTTCAGCTTTTCAAGGGCTGCCTGCCATTTTGTTAACTGTGCCCTGTTTGTCTGTTTTCATAGCGAGTTGGCTGAGGGTACAGCTATTGTACTAAAATTAATTACAAACCTTCAATAAAATCTGCACATTCCCTAAAACCCCATTATATTTGGTTTAGTTTTAGTGGTGGGGAAGACCATCAGAGCTTGCTGTTTTGATGTTCTGGATGTCCTTGCCCTACAATTTGTCCCAAATATGTCATTTTTTTTGCTTTCGCAAGTTGATGTTTTACTAGATTCGTCACCAACCTGGCTAACTGTAATTGTTTAGACAAGTTTTCGAATCGTCCTGTATGATAACACGGAGTAAATATGTACTCTAATATCTTCAAAGTAAACTACACAATTCGGCACTTTGGCTATAACTCCGTTCATTTATCGATAACTTGTGGCTGGGACGTTCTGAAATTCAAATGGTGTAATCTGACATTTGTATAATCTATTGGGTATGGTAAGAATGAAAATTTCCTTAGGCGTTGTTGTCAATGGTACCTGCCAGTATCCTTTTAACAAACCCAGTTTTAGAAAAAGAATGGTACGATATCAACCTCCTCAATTGAATCTCCTAGCTTGCGAATAGGATATCAAACCACCTTTGTGATTGCTTTTCTTATAGACTACACTGTTCTAATTGAACCATCTGATAACATTGGTTACTTTTAAGATAGCTTTGCAATTGCAAAGTTTTATTGCATTCAGATTAGACTATCTGTGTCCCTGACATAACGTTCTGAATTAATAGTGCAGAGATATTGCCTCGGCACTGTTACTCTCCCAAACAATGAAAAGATTAACACCTAGTGAAGTCACTGATCATTTATGTGCTGTCTGAATACTATGTATTTGAATTTTATTAGAACGAGAGGGCAGTCTCTTGAAATGTATACATTGATTGCTGTTCATTCTTAGCTGTCTGTCTTGTCGTGTTTTTCTCACCCTAATTGTTCTGTTTTTGTATTGTGTGATACCTCCTCTCAAAATTTGCAGCTCTGTGCAACCCTTGGGTCCTTCCTGGTTCCTTTTGCATATCTCATCGTATTGGAGCTGTCTGGTTCACTCACTGCTGCAATGCTTGCTGCTGTTCTCCTGATCTTTGGTGAGTTTGTTACTGACATTATCGGAGTGTGCTGCACAATCTACAGCCATGGAGCATGGTTGGACAGAAGTGTGTACTGTTACAGACATATTGAGTATTCCAAGTAAAAGACATGTCAGATGTAAGCTACAGAAATGTCCCCTGAAGAGACCTCAGATTTTGCCTTTTGAATTCTTTATCAATTATCTACATTTGATGTTTTGCTCAATATAGTTGTTCTTCATTGTTCCTAACTCTTTTTTTTTACTGTGGTTAAATATAGAAGATGCAGCAACTGTTGGAACAGAGTCACAAAAGAATTTGGACAGTATAGCGTAGGTTGTGTGATTTATACAGGTTTTTATAATTACTTTTGAGTTTAGATTTTTTAATTTGAACTAGCAACATATACCTTTTCTTACGTGTCTGAGGGGGTTTAATGATTAATTTTTGATGGTTCTGCAGCCATGGTGAGTTAAAAGACTTCCAGGAGAATAATGGATTCCCTTTGGGAGAGTTTAATGACATGCAAAATAAACAGTGTACTGCATTTGTGTAAACGAAGCGAGGATAATGTGAGAAAAAAATCTTTCAAACAGAACGTAGTTTGGGGTATGGAATGCACTGCCTGCAAATGTGGTGGTGGAGGCAGGTTTGATTTGAAATATTCAGGTGTGGCATTGGATGATTATTTCTATCGAAATGGTATAGAACATAGAACATTACAGCGCAGTACAGGCCCTTCAGCCCTCGATGGTTTCACAGGTCGGTGCAACAATCTGAAGCCCATCTAACCTACACTATTCCATTATCGTCCATGTGTTTATCCAATGACCATTTAAATACCCTTAAAGTTGGTGAGTCTGCTACTGTTGCAGGCAGGGCATTCCACGCCCTTACTACTCTCTGAGTAAAGTATGCAGGAATGTTGGGGAAAAGACAGGAGATTCGCACGGGAGAACCAGTGCAGGCACAATAACCTTTTTTGCCATGATATTCCATAAAAACCTAAAATTACAGAATCAGAAGATTAGAGAATTCTCGTGGGGGATATACCCATAGTTTGGGGGGACTTTTTTAATTTCAGTTGGGCATTTCTGCAGGGTTCTTAGTTAAAGCTTGATATGTAGAGCAGTTGTTTCTGAGAAAGTGAGAAAATTATCTATAATTGTTTAAAATATGTTACCTCAGTGTAAGGAGATGAGTTAAAAAGCCTCAGGCTAAAAGTGTTTGGTATAAATCCCGGGGGTGTTAGTTGAAGCTGAGAAAGTTTAGGTTCAGTTACATGCTGAATCAAGATAGAGGCTATCAGAATACTAAGAAGTATTAGTAAATAGGTGTGGGAGTAGGCTGTTCAGCCCTGAAGCCTGTCCTCCATTCATTATGACTATGGCTGATCCCCAGCTCGGTAGTCTATTCCTGCCTCTACCCCCCCCCGCCCTGCGTTGTCTCAAGTGCTATATCAACTCCTTGAAAGCATACAATATTTTGGCTTCAACTGCTTTGTTAGTAAATTCCACAGGCCCACCGCTCTCTGGGTCACGAAATTCTTTTTTAATGAACTCTAGAATTTTCCCACTACCGATGTCAGGCTGACCTATAATTCCCAGTGTTCTCTCTGCCCTCATTTCTAAATAGAGGGATTAGATTAGTGACTGTCCAATCTGTTGGAACTGTTCCAGAGTCTACAGAATCTTGGAAAATAACCACCAATGCATTCAATTTTTTTTAGGGTCGCTTCCATAGGTATTCTTGGGTGCAGGTTATCGGGCTCTGGGAATTTATCATCATTCAATCCCGTCAATTTCCCCAGCACCAGTTTGCAACTAATACTGATTTCCTTCAATTTCCCCCTCTCTCAAAACCCTGTGTTCCCCTACATTTCTGGCATGTTGTGTCCTATTTTGTGAACGCAGATTCAAACTATGTATTTAGTAGGTCAACCATTTCTTTGTCCCCAGTTAATAAATTCACCTGTTTCTGACTATAAGTGAACTACGTTCACCTTGACTAATCTTTTTTCTTTTTGCATACCTGTAGAAACTTTTACGGCCAATTTTTATATTCCTTGCAAGCTTACTCTCGTATTCTATTTTTTCCTTTCTTAATTAATCCCTTTGTCCTCCTTTTGCTGAGCTCAACTGCTCCCACTCCTCTGGTCTTTTGCTTTTTTTTACTAGCCAGTTGTATGCGAAAGGGCTAAGGAACATGCATTACTGATTGGAAAAAATGTCACAGCTGTGACAAAAAGAGGACATCTTGAAGGGCTCATCCGGTGAGGCAATATGAGTAGAACTCAGGAATAAGCTGGGTGCAGTCACTGGGGTTATACGGTCAGTACCCTTAAAGCCAACAGGAGATAGAGGTATAGACATGCAGGCAGATCATAGAGAAATGTGAAAACAACATGGTTGTTGTAGTGAGATCGTAGGAACTGCCAATGCTGGAGAATCTGAGATAATGAGGTGTAGAGCTGGATGATCACAGCAGGCCAAGCAGCATCAGAATCAGGAAAGCTGATGTTGTAGTGGGTGATTTTAATTTCCCCAACATTGACTGGGATTCTCCTTAATGCCAGGGACTTAGATGGTGTGGAATTTGTTAGGTGCATCCAGGAGGGCTGTTGGTAAAAGATGTAGATTGCCCAAGTAGGGAAGGGGCAGTACTAGACTTTGTATTGGAGAATGAGCCTGGCCAGCTGAACGAAGCTTCAGTGGGGGGAGCATTTTGGGAACAGTGTAGGTTTAAGAATGTTATGGATAAGGATAAGGCGTGAAAGTGCTAAAATGGGGGAAGGCTAATTATAACAGTATTAGGCAGGAACTGGAGAAGTTAGATTGGCGGTGCTGTTTGACAGTTAATTCACATCTGACATGGGAGTCTTTCAAAGGCCAAGTTACCAGAGTTCAGGACCAGTATCTCCATGTGAGGATGAAAGATAAGGATGGCAAGATTCGGGAACCCTTGAAGACAAGAGATATTGGAAGTTTATCAAAAAGGGAAAGTTAACATGTGGGATTTTGGAAACAGAAATCAGACGAAGCCCTTGAAGAATATAAAGGAAGCAGAAAGAACTTAAACAAGGAATTAGGAGGGCTAAATGGGGTCGTGAAATATCCTTGCCAAATTAGATAATGGAGAAGCCAAGGAATTTTATACATATATTAGGAGCAAGAGAGTTGCTAGGGAAAGGGTAGATCCACTTAAGCACAAAGCAGGCAATTTATATGTAAAAGCAGAGAAATTGGGTGAGGTCCTTTGAGTACACCACATCAGTATTCACTAAAGGAGAAAAAAGTGGATGGTGGTAAGATTAGGGAGGGATGTTTTCGATACTCTGGGGCATCTTGATATTAAGAAGGATGAGTTGCTGGGTGTCTTGAAAAGCATTAAGGGAGATGAGTCCCCAGGGCCAATTGGGATCAATCCCAGAATACTAAGGGAGGAGATTGCCGGGGCTTTGACAGAGATCTTTGTATCCCCTTTAGCTATAACAAGGTCCCAGAAGAATGGAGAATGGCCAAAGTTGTTCCTTTGCTTGTAATCCTTAGATCAGTGTTAAGAAATTATTGGAGAAATTTCTTAGGGACAGGATTTACTTGCATTTTGAAAAGAACAGACTTATTAGGGGTAGTCAACATGGCTTTGTTGGGGGAGGTCTTGTCTCAAATTTTCTGGTAGTGACGGAGATGATTGTTGCGGGTAGGGCAGTGGATGTTGTTTATATGAACTCGACGAGCACGTTTGACAAGTTCCCTCATGATAGGGTGGTGCAGAAGATTAAGTCAGATGGGATCCACAGTGAGTAGGTAAATTGGCCTACTCGGGGTAGTTGTGGAAGGGTTCTTTCTGACCGGAGATCTGTGACCAATGATGTCTCATGAGGATCAGTGCTGGGACCTCTGTTGTTTGTAATATATATGTAACTGATTTGGATGGAAATATAGGTGGTCAAACGAGTAAGTTTACAGATGACAAGGAGCAGATGGTGGAGTTGTGGACAATGAGGAAGGCTATCCAAGGATACAGCAGGAAACAGATCAGTTGGAAAGTTGGGTTGAGGAATGGCAGGTGGAATTTGATCTGGACAAGTGTGATGTCATGCATTTTGGGAGGTCAAATGCAAGAGGAAATGGCAGGACATTAGGAGCATTGATGTACAGAGGGATGTTAGGATATAAGATCGTAGTCCCTGAAAGTGGTAACTTAAGTGACTAAGGTGGTAAAAAGGTGTATGATATGCTTGCTTTTGTGGGTCGAGGCTGCAGTGATTGTAATGAAGTCAGCCAGCTGGACCTCAACAAATGAGTTCCCTGATTGAGGCTGTTATTCTGTTCCAATCAGGGAGCCCTGGCTGATACATAAGATCCTGGAGGACTGGTGAGTTGCTAATGTCCTTCCTCTGTTCAAGAAGGGAAATAGGGATAATCCAGGAAACTATAGACCAGTGAGTCTCACTTTGGTTGATAGGAAGTTGTTGGAGAGAATTCTTAGGGATAGGATTTTACCCAAATTTTGAAAAGCATGGTCCAATTAGGATCAGTCAGCATGGCTTTGTGCAGGGCAGGTCATGCCTAACTAACTTGATTGAATTTTTTGAGGAGGTGACAAAGGTGATCGATGAGGGTGGAGCAGTGGATTTTAGGAATCCTTTTAACAAGGTCCCTCATGGTGGTTTCATCCAGCAGATCAAGATGCGTGGGATCCATGGTGACTTGACCACATGGATTCAGAATTGGCTT
This sequence comes from Ginglymostoma cirratum, assembly GCA_024137785.1. Taxonomy (NCBI): domain Eukaryota; kingdom Metazoa; phylum Chordata; class Chondrichthyes; order Orectolobiformes; family Ginglymostomatidae; genus Ginglymostoma; species Ginglymostoma cirratum. The sequence goes on along the minus strand of JAHRHZ010000195.1, from coordinate 698,499 downwards.
GCCAATGGAAGACAGTGGGTAGTGGTGGAAGGTTGTTTCTCAGGCTGGAGGTATGCGTCGTGGTATTCCACAGGGACCTGTACTGGGACCACTGTTTGTGATGCTTATGTGACTGAGATGAGAATGTAGATGGTGGTTTCATAAGTTTGCAGATGATACAAAGATCGGTGGAGTTGTGGATAGTGTAGAATGTTGTCAAAGGATACAGCAGGATATAGATCAGTTGCAGATAAGAACATAGAACAGAACAGTAGAGCACAGTACAGGCCCTTCGGCCCACAATGTTGTGCCGACCTATTATCCTACTAAGATCAATCTACCCTGCTTACCCTACATTTTACTATCCTCCATATGCCAATCCAAGAGTCACTTAAATGTCTCTAATGTATCTGACTCCACTACCACTGCCAGCAGCGCATTCCACACGTCCACCACTTTGTGTGAAGAACCTACCTCTGACATCTCCTCTATACCTTCCGCCAATCACCTTAAAATTATGCCCCCTCGTAATAGTCATTCCTGCCCTGGGAAAAAGTCTCTGACTATCCACTCTATCTATGCCTCTCATTATCTTGTACACCTCTATCAAGTCACCTCTCATCCTTCTTCGCTCGAATGAAAAAAGCCCTAGCTCCCTCAACCTTTCCTCAAGACCTGCCCTCCAGTTCAGGCAGCATCCTGGTAAATCTCCTCTACACCCTCTCGAAAGCTTCCACATCCTTCCTATAATGAGGCAACCAGAACTGAAACCAGTATTCCAAGTGTGGTCTAACCAGAGTTTTATAGAGCTGCAGCATAACCTCGCATAAACTCAGTCCCCCTGCCAATGAAAGCCAACACACCATACGCCTTCTTAACAACCCTATCAACTTGGGTGGAAATTTTGAGGGATCTATGGATGTGGACCACAAGATCCCTCTATTCTTCCACATTGCCAGGAACCCCACCATTTAACCCTGTATTCTGCATTCAAATTCGACCTTCCAAAATGAATCACTTCACACTTTTCTGGGTTGAATTTCATCTGCCACTTCTTTGCCCGGCTCTGCATCCTGTCAATGTCCTGTTGCAACTTACAACAGCCCTCCACGCAGTCCACAACTCCACCAACCTTCGTGTTATTGGCAAACCTACTAACTCACCCTTCCACTTCCTCATCCAAGTCATTTATGAAGATCACAAAGAGCAGAGGTCCCAGAACCGATCCCTGCGGAACACCACTGGTCACTGAGCTCCAGGCTGAATACTTTCCATCTACTGCCCCGCTCTGTCTTCTATTGGACAGCCAATTCTGTATCCAGACAGCCAAATTTCCCTGAATCCCATGCCTCCCTACTTTCTCAATGAGCCTACCATGGGGAACCTTATCAAACGCCTTGCTAAAATCCATATATACCACATCCACTGCTCTACCTTCATCAATGTGTTTTGTCACATCCTCAAAGAATTCAATAAGGCTTGTGAGGCATGACCCGCCCCTCGCAAAGCCATGCTGACTATCTCTACTTGGAAAAGCAGAGTTTGATTAATCATAAATACTGTCTCTCAGAATCCTGTCCAATAATTTACCCACCGCGGAGGTAAGACTGACTTGTCTGTAATTCCCATGGTTATCCCTATTCCCATTCTGGAACAAGGGAATGACATTTGCCACCCTCCAATCTTCTGGTCCCACTCCAGTGGACGGTGAGGACGTAAAGATCATTGCCGAAGGCGCAGCAATCTCTTCCCTTGCTTCCCATAGAAACCTTGGGTATATCCCGTTTGGCCCAGGGGACTTAGGTATCCCTAAGTTTTTCAAAATTTCTAACACATCCTCCTTCCTAACATCAGCCTGCTTCACGCTGTCCTCACAAACTACAAGGTCCCTCTCACTGGTGAATACTGAAGCAAAGTATTCAATAAGGACCTCCCCTACCTCTCCCAACTCCAAACACAAGTTCTCTCCACTTTCCCTGATCAACTGTACCCTCACTGTGGCCTTCGTCTTGTTCCTCACCCAAGTGTAGAAAGCCTTGGGGTTTTCCTTAAACCCATCCGCCAAGGTTTTCACATACCCTCTTCTAGCTCTCCTAAGTCCATTCTCCAGCTCCTTCCTGGCTACCTTGTAACCCTCTTGAGCCCTGTCCGATCCTTGCTTCCTCCACCTTAAGTAAACTCCCTTCTTCCTTCTTCCACATGTCTCGTCATCCAAGGGTCCTTCATCTTACCATCCCTTCGTTGCCTCAGTAAGACAAATCTCTTCAGTACTCGCAGCAAGTGCTCCGTAAACAACCTTCACGTTTCTGTTGTGCATTTCCCTGAGAACATTTGATCCTAATTTGTGCTCCACTGTTCCTGCCTAATAGCGCTGTAATTCCCTCTCCCCCAATTAAATACTGTCTGCTTCTATCCCTCACCATAACTACATAAAAGGCCAGGGAGTTGTGATCACTATCACTGAAATGCTCTCCCAGTGAGAGATCAGACACCTGGCCTGGTTCATTGCCAAGTACCAAATCCATTATGGCCTCCCCTCTAGCCGGCCTATCTGCGTATTGAGTCAGAAATCCTTGCTGGACCCACCTGACAAAATCTGCTCCATCCAAACAATTTGCATTTGGGAGGTTCCATTCGATATTAGGGAAGTTGAAGCCACCCATGACAACAACCCTATTGAAAGAACAAAGAAAATTACAGCACAGGAACAGGCTCTTGGGCCCTCTAAGCCTACGCCTACGCCAAGCCAGATCCTCGATCGAAACCTGTTGCCTATTTTCCAAGGATCTGTATCCCTCTGCTCCCTGCCCATTCACGTATCTGTCTAGATACATCTTAAATGATGCTATCGTGCCTGCCTCTACCACCTCCGCTGGCAATGCATTCCAGGCACCCACCACCCTCTGCATAAAGAACTTTCCACACATATCTCCCTTAAACTTTTCCCTTCTCACCTTGAAATCGTGACCCCTAGTAATTGAGTCCCCCACTCTGGGGGGGAAAAAAGCTTCTTGCTATCCACCCTGTCTATACCTCTCGTGATTTTGTACACCCCAATCAGGTCCCTCCCTCAACCTCCATCTTTCTAATGTAAATAATCCTAATCGACTCAACCTCTCATCATAGCTAACGCCTTCCATACCAGGCAACATCCTGATGAACCTCCCCTGCACCCTGTCCAAAGCATGCACATCCTTTTGGTAATGTAGCGACTGGAACGGTACGCAGTATTCCAAATGTGGTTGAACCAAAGTCCTATACAATTGTAACATGACCTGCCAACCCTTGTACTCAATAGCCCGTCCGATGATTGAAAGCATGCCGTATGCCTTCTTGACTGCTCTATCCACCTGCATTGCCACCTTCAGGGCACAATGGACCTGAACACCCAGATCTCTCTGTGTATCAACTTTCTGCAGGGCTTTTCCATTTACCGTATAGTTCGCTCTTGAATTGGATCTTCCAAAATGCATCATCTCTCATTTGCCTGGATTGAACTCCATTTGCCATTTCTCCACCCAACTCTCCAATCTATCTATATTCTGCTCCATTCTCCGACATTCCCCTTCACTGTCTGCTACTCCACCAATGTTAGTGTCATCTGCAAAGTTGCTAATCAGACCATCTATACCTTCCTCCAGATCATTTATGTATATCACTAACAACAGTGGTCCCAACATGGATCCCTGTGGAACACCACTGGTCACAGGTCTCCATTTTGAGAAACTCTGTTCCACTACAACTCTCTGTTTGTCTCCTGTTGCTCAGCCAGTTCTTTATCCATCTAGCTAGCACACCCTGGACCCCGTGCGACTTCATTTTCTCCATCAGCCTACCATGGGGAACCTTATCAAACGCCTTGCTGAAGTCCATGTATATGACATCGACAGCCCTTCCCTCATCTATCGACTTTGTCACTTCCTGAAAGAATTCTATCAAGTTGGTTAGACATGACCTTCCCTGCACAAAACCATGCTGCCTATCACGAATAAGCCCATTTTCTTCCAAATGTAAATAGATCCTATCCCTCAGTATTTTCTCCAGCAGCTTCCCCACCACTGACGTCAAGCTCACCGGTCTATAATTACCTGGATTATACTTGCTACCCTCCTTAAACAAGGGGACAACATTAGCAATTCTCCAGTCCTTTGGGACCTCACCCATGCTCAAGGATGCTGCAAAGATATTTGTTAAGGCCCCAGCTATTTCCTCTCTCACTTCCCTCAGTAACCTGGGATAGATCCCATCCGGACCCGGGGTCTTGTCCACCCTAATTCCCTTTTTAGAATACCCGACACTACCCCTCACCACCCATTATTCCTTCTGCACCTTTCTAAAATCTGCCTCCCAATCTGTTGCTCAGTGTTTCTGTTGTGATTGGGGTTCCATAGAAAACTCCCAATAAAGTGACTGCTCCTTTCCTGTTTCGGACTTCCATCCATACTAACTCAATAGACGAACCCTCCTCGACGACCTCCCTTTCTACAGCAGTGATACTAAATGTTAAGGAAAAGTATACAGATAATTGCAGGACTCAATAGCGTTGATATACAGAAGGATCTTGGGGTTGAAGTCCGTAATTCTACGAAAATGGCCGCGCAAGTAGATAGGATAGTAAAGAAGACATATGGCATGCTTGCCTTTATTGGTCACGGAATTGAGTACAAGATTCAGGATGTCATGTTGCAGCTTTATAAGACTTTGGTTCGGCCACACTTAGAGTATTGTGTTCAATTCTGGTTGCCAAATTACACGAAGGACGTGGAGGCTTTGGAGAGGATGCAAAAAAGGTTTATCAGAATGCTGCTTGGATTAGAGGGCATGAGCTATCAGGAGAGGCTGTAAAAACTTGGTTGTTTTCTCTTGAGCGGTGGAGGCTGAGGGGAGACTTGATAGAAGTCTACAAAATTATGACATGCATAGATAGGGTTGAAGGTCAGAATCTTTTTTCCCCCAGAGTTGAAATGTCTAATATGAGGGGGCATGCATCGAAAGTCAAAGGAGATGTGAGGGGCAAGTTTTCTATACAGAGCGGTAGGCATTTAGAACGTGCTACCAGATATGGTGATGGAGGCAGGTAGGATAAAGACATTTAAGAGACTTTTAGATAAGCTCATGAATATGTGAGGAATGGAGCGATGTAGACTGATGGCGTGCAGAAGGGATTAGTTTCATTTGGCGTCATATTCGGCACAGCACTGTGGGCCAAAGGGCCTGTTCCTGTGCTATACTGTTCTGTGTAAAGGTGAGTGTCAGTATCTTTGACAATCTCGTGATTGACTGTAGAATGCGGTACGATAAGTCAAAGATTATTCATGTAAATAAATAAATGGCTTGGTGGTGGGCTACTGGCCTGTGTGGAGCTATTTCAGTGACGACGAGAATCAAGCACGATCCTGAAGAAACTCGCGTGCAACTGTTGTCTTTGAGTTGGGCGCTATCACATTTACTTAGTAATTCAATAATAAGGGTACTTCATTTATTAATACTTCTCAGTACTTGACTTTGTAAAATTAATTAAACAAACTGTTAGCCAGCTTCTGTTTTTGAAACTGTTAGTCATAATTCTGAGAGCATTCACTGTGCCTGAGCATTAAGTAGCCTGATTACACTCTTGTGGACTGCTTTGAGTTTTTTTTCCTATGTTAAAGCTGATATATAATTCAAATTAACTGTTGTATTATTGCAATGCATTCTGAAGGTTTATAAGTAGCCAAAAAGTGAAGATGGAAGGCTTGCATATTGAGACCTGTAGGAGAGTTACAGAATCAATCATGTGAAGTGCTCTGTTCGAGACAGTCTCAAGGTTTTACCTTACTTGTAGCTGCATCCACCCAAGTGACTATTGAGTAATCTGTCACAATCTGAATTTAAGGCTTGTTGATAGATTTTGGGGAGTTAGTCAATGCCAAATATCGGACTCTGACCCTGTTGCAAAGGGGTCGGTGTTGATATAGGTCCAGTTCAGCTCATGGTCAATGATGACTCAAAAGATTTATTGTGTATTTCTGTTGGCAGATACTGGCTGTATTACTATTTCGCAGTATATCCTGTTGGATCCAATTCTGATGTTTTTTATTCTTGGAGCAGTGTTGAGCATGCTCAAGTTCAATGCTGTGAAAGACAGGTAAGAGGCTGAGAATTTGAGAATTGAGGTGTTGATGTGCTGGAAGCTTTGTAGGTCATCAAGCAAAGGGGTAATGGTGTAAGTTGTCGGGAACACATTTATGGGTTGTGACAATTGGAAAACCACTTTTTTTTTTGGTTGATTTCTCTGGAATGAAAAGTCACGAGCAGAAGAATTGGGGATTGTCTGTGGTTTCCAGAAAAGCCTACTTCAACGCCAGGAGCATCTGGAATGAGGTGGGTGAACTTGCAGCGTGGGTTGGTACCTGGGACTTTGATGTTGTGGCCATTTTGGAGACATGGATAGAGCAGGGACAGGAATGGTTGTTGCAGGTTCCGGGGTTGAGATGTTTCAGTAAGATCAGGGAAGGTGGTAAAAGAGGGGGAGGTGTGGCATCGTTAGTCAAGGACAGTGTTACGGTGGCAGAAAGGACGTTTGATGAGGACTCGTCTCCTGAGGTAGTATGGGCTGAGGTTAGAAACAGGAAAGGAGAGGTCACCCTGTTGGGAGTTTTCTATAGGCCTCTGAAAAGTTCCAGAGATGTAGAGGAAAGGATAGCAAAGATAATTCTGGATAGGAGCGAAAGGAACAGGGTAGTTGTTATGGGGGACTTTAACTTTCCAAATATTGACTGGAAACGCAAGACTTCAAACACTTTTTAGATGGGTCAGTTTTTGTCCAATGTGTGCGCAAGAGGGTTTCCTGACACAGTATATAGATAGGCCAACAAGAGGCGATGCCACATTGGATTTGGTACTGGGTAATGAACCAGGCCAGGTGTTAGATTTGGAGGTAGATAAGCACTTTGGTGACAGTGACCACAATTCAGTTATGTTTACTTTAGCGATGGAAAGGGATAGGTATATACCGCAGGGCAAGATAGGTATATACCGCAGGGCAAGAGTTAAAGCTGGGGGAAAGGCAATTATGAGGCAATTAGGCAAGACTTAGGATGCATAGGATGGGGAAGGAAAGTGCAGGGGCTGAGCACAATTGAAATGTGGAGCTTGTTCAAGGAACAGCTACTGCGTGTCCTTGATAAATATGTATCTGTCTGGCAGGGAGGAAGTGGTCGAGTGAGGGAACTGTGGTTTACTAAAGAAGTTGAATCTCTTGTCAAGAGGAAGAAGGAGGCTTATGTAAAGATGAGGCGTGAAGGTTCAGTTAGGGTGCTTGAGAGTTACAAGGTAACCTGGAAGGACCCAAAGAGAGAGCTAAGAAGAGCCAGGAGGGGACATGAGAAGTCTTTGGCAGGTAGGATCGAAGAAAGCTTCAGGGTTTTCCATAAGTATGTCAGGAATAAAAGAATGACGAGAGTAAGATTAGGGCCAGTCAAGGACAGTAGTGGGAAGTTGTGCGTGGAGTCCGAAGAGATAGGAGAGGCGCTAAATGAGTATTTTTTAGTTTGTCTTTTTCCATTGCGAATACTATGTTGTTGAGGAGAACACTGAGATACAGGCGATTAGACTAGATGAGATTGAGGTTCATAAGGAGGGGGTGTTAGCAATCCTGGAAAGTGTGAGAATAGATAAGTCCCCTGGGCCAGATGGGATCTATCCTAGGATTCTCTGGGAAGCTGGGGATGAGATTGCAGAGCCTTTGGCTTTGATCTTTATGTCGTCATTGTCTACAGAAATAGTGCCAGAAGACTGGAGGATAGCAAATGTTGTCCCCTTGTTCAAGGAGGGGAGTAGAGACAACCCTGGTAATTATAGACCAGTGAGCCTTACTTCGGTTCTGGGTAAAGTGTTGGAAAGGATTACAAGAGATAGGATTTATAATCATCTAGAAGGGAATAATTTGATTAGGGATAGTCAACACGGTTTTGTGAAGGGTCGGTCGTGCCTCACAAACCTTATTGAGTTCTTTGAGAAGGTGACTAAACAGGTGGATGAGGGTAAAGCGGTTGATGTGGTGTATATGGATTTCAGTAAAGCGTTTGATAAGGTTCTCCACGGGAGGCTATTGCAGAAAATTTGGAGGCATGGGATTGAGGGTGATTTTAGCGGTTTGGATCAAAAAGTGGCTAGCTGTAAGAAGACAGAGGGTGGTGGCTGATGGGAAATGTTCATCCTGGAGTTCAGTTACTAGTGGTGTACCGCAAGGATCTGTTTTGGGGCCACTGCTGTTTGTCACTTTTATAAATGACCTGGCTGAGGGCGTAGAAGGATGGGTTAGTAAATTTGCGGATGACACTAACATCGGTGGAGTTGTGGATAATACGGAAGGATGTTGCAAGTTACAGAGGGACATAGATAAGCTGCAGAGCTGGGCTGAGAGGTTGCAAATGGAGTTTAAATGGGGAAAAGTGTGAGGTGATTCACTTTGGAAGGAGTCACAGGAATACAGAGTACTGGGCTAATGGTAAGATTCTTGGTAGTGTGGACGAGCAGAGAGATCTCGGTGTCCATGTGCATAGATCCCTGAAATTTGCCAGCCAGGTTGATAGGGTTGTTAAGAAGGTGTATGGTGTGTTTTTTATTGGTAGAGGGATTGAGTTTCGGAGCCACAGGTCATGTTGCACCTGTACAAAACTCTGGTGCGGCCGCACTTGGAGTATTGCATACAGTTCTGGTCACCGCATTGTAGGAAGGATGTGGAAGCATTGGAAAGGGTGCAGAGGAGATTTACCAGGATGTTGCCTGGTATGGAGGGAAGGCCTTATGAGGAAAGGCTGAGGGACTTGAGGCTGTTTTAGTTAGAGAGAAGAAGGTTAAGAGGTGACTTAATAGAGACATACAAGATGATTAGAGGATTAGATAGGGTGGACAATGAGAGCCTTTTTTCTCAGATGGTGATGGCTAGCACGAGGGAACATAGCTTTCAATTGAGGGGTGATAGATATAGGACAGATGTCAGAGGTAGATTCTTTACTCAGAGTAGTAAGGGTATGGAATGCCTTGCCTGCAGCAGTTGTAGACTCGCCAACTTTAAGGGCATTCAAATGGTCGTTCGCTAAACATATGGATGATAATGGAATAGTGTAGGTTAGATGGGCTTCAGATTGATTTCACAGGTCGGCGCAACATCGAGGGCCGAAGGGCCTGTACTGCGCTGTAATGTTCTATGTTCTAAGCCAGGAGACTTGCCTAAATTAGCTTTTAAAAGAGAGATAGTGATTGTTTCATTATCTTATTTCTTATTCAAGAGATTTGCAAGAGACCTGATTCTGTCCAGCAACAAATGCTGGACTTTTAGTTTCTGCTTTGCTACAAATTTGCGTCATGATGTAAAGGTGCCGGTGTTGGACTGGAGTGGACAAAGTGAGAAGTTATATTACCCCAGGTTATAGTCCAACAGGTTTTTTAAATCACAAGCTTTCGGAGTGCTGCTCTGTTGTGAGGTGAAGTCTTTGAGTTGTTCAGTTCTGGAGAGGTTTGACAGAGGCAATGTTTTTTATCGCTTGCTCTCTGAGTAAATAATAACCTCTAACTGACATCAGCTGAAGAAAGATCTCAGTGAATTATTTTCTGGGAATCGGATCCACAAATCAGTGTCTCTGAGCTCCTCAGACTTTTGAAATCCAAACAGTTAATCATGAGATCTTACAACCCATGCATCTAACCAAATATCCAACAGAGGGTCTTCCACTGATGTGATCTAATCGAAAAGAAACCAAAGGAATCGAGACAGTCACTTCATTTGGTTTTCCTCTATTGTCACACAGCCAGCGCAATGTTTTTCTCTTGAGTTTCATTGATTCCAGTTTTCCTAGGGCTCCTTGACTTTATATATTGAGTCAAAAACAAAAGACATGTTGGGAACAGCACTGGCAGGTGACATCATTTGAAGAGATGTGACCAAGAATGAGAAACTGGGAGTCTGCAATGGAGTTTTTGCAGGTAACTCCACCCACATGCTGGCCTTTTTCCCATGACCCTTGTCCCCATTCTCTCCTGTCTGGTCCGGTACGAAGCCCACATATTTTCCATGCACGGACACAGTGCGGACTTTTGTGCAGCACTGAACGATGGTCAGACCTTGGAACTGTGTGCATGTACATTTCATATACTCGTTCACACACAGTCACCCTAAAGTTCCGTTGTCAGCCAGCGCACCCATTTTGTATCTATTCGGTATATAACATCAGACTTGACCCTGTACAACCATAAGATAAAGGAGCAAAATTAGGCCATTTGGTCCATCGGGTCTGTTCTGCCATTCAATCATGGCTGAAATGCAGCAGAATGGGTTGAGAAACCTTTCTGTGTAATCTTTCCTCACTTAACTGATCAAGAACCTATTTTTAATAAAAAACTGAAAGAACTGTGGATGCTGTAAATCAAAAACGGAAGTTGCTGGAAAAGCTCAGTCGGTCCAGGTAATTATAGACCAGTGAGCCTTACATCTGTTGTAGGAAAAGTTTTGGAAAGGATTATAAGAGATAGGATTTGTAATCATCCAGCAAGCAACAATTTGATTGGAGATAGTCAACATGGATTCGTCAAGGGCAGGTCGTGTCTCACAAACCCCATTGAGTTTTTTGAGAAGGTGACCAAGCATGCGGATGAGGGTAAGGCAGTTGACGTGGTGTACATGGACTTCAGTAAAGCCATTGATAAGGTTCCACATGGTAGGCTATTGGAGAAAATGCGGAGGCATGGGATTGAGGGAGATTTAGCAGTTTGGATTAGAAACTGGCTTTCTGAAAGAAGCCAAAGAGTGGTGGTTGATGGAAAATATTCAGCCTGGAGTCCGGTTACTAGTGGTGTGCCACAAGGATCTGTTTTGGGACCACTGCTGTTTGTCACTTTTATAAATGACTTGGACGCAGACATAGGTGGATGGGTTAGTAAGTTTGAAGACGACACTAAAGTCGGTGGAGTGGTGGACAGTGTGGAAGAATGTTGCAGGTTGCAGGGAGACTTGGATAAACTGCAGAATTGGGCTGAAAGGTGGCAAATGGAGTTCAATGCAGACAAGTGTGAGGTGATGCACTTTGGGAAGAATAATAGGAAGGCAGAATACTGGGTCAATGGAAAGATTCTTGGTAGTGTGGATGTGCAGAGGGATCTTGGTGTCCAGGTACGTAGATCCCTGAAAGTTGCCACCCAGGTTGATAGTGCTGTTAAGAAGGCATACGGTGTGTTAGGTTTCATTGGTAGAGGGATTGAGTTCCGGAGCCGTGATGTCATGCTGCAACTGTACAAAACGCTAGTGCGGCCTCACTTGGAATATTGCGTACAGTTCTGGTCGCCCCATTACAGGAAGGATGTGGAAGCATTGGACAAGGTGCAGAGGAGATTTACAAGGATGTTGCCTGGTCTGGAGCGAAGGTCTTATGAGGAAAGACTGAGGGACTTGGGTCTGTTCTCATTGGAGAGAAGAAGGCTAAGAGGGGATTTAATAGAGACCTACAAAATGATCAGAGGATTAGATAGGGTGGACAGTGAGAGTCTTTTTCCTTGGATGATGACGTCGGCTAGTACGAGGGGCCATAGCTGCAAATTGAGGGGTGACAGATTTAAGACAGATGTCAGAGGCAGGTTCTTTACTCAGAGAGTGGTAAGGGCGTGGAATGTCCTGCCTGCCAATGTAGTTAACTCGGCCACATGAGGGGCATTTAAACAGTCCTTGGATAAGCATATGGATGATGATGGGATAGTGTCGGGGGACGGGCTTAGATTAGTTCACAGGTCGGCGCAACATCGAGGGCCGAAGGGCCTGTTCTGCGCTGTTTTGTTCTATGTCTGGCAGCATCTGTGACGAGAAATCAGAGTTAACGTTTTAGAACATAGGGCCTGTTCTGCGTTGTATTGTTCTATGTTCTAAAACGTTAACTCTGATTTCTCGTCACAGATGCTGCCAGACATAGAACAATACAGCACAGAACAGGCCCTTCGGCCCTCGATGTTGCGCAGCCCTGTGAACTAATCTAAGCCTATCCCCCTACACTATCCCATCATCATCCATATGCTTATCCAAGGACTGTTTAAATGGTATGGGTGACTCTTCCTCAAAACAGAGAACCTACCTTTCCCTATCTTGAAGCTGTTCAATGACTTTACCTCCATAGCCCTTCCCTTCTCTGGCAACAAGTTCCACAGATTTGCCAACCTCTGGCTGAAGAAACTCCTCCTCATCTCAGTTCTAAAGGGTTGTTCCTTCAGTCTGAGTTCTGGCCCTCTTGAAATGAATGTTGCCATTGCATTTGGCTTCCTAACTGTCAGATAAACCTGTGTATTAACCTTGATTTCCGAAGCCTTTCCACATTATAAAAAATGGCTTCCACCTCTATTCTTTCCACCAAAGTGTGTAACTTCATACTTTCCCACATTGTATTCCATTGGCCACTTCTTTGCCCTCTCTCCAACCTGTCGAAGTCCTTGTGTAGACTCCCTGCTTCCTAAACACTGTTTCTCTACCTATCTTTGTGTCATCTGAAACTTAGCAACAATGCCCTCGGTTCCTTTGTCCGCATTGTTAATATATAATGTGAAGAGTTGTGGTCCCAATGCTGACCGTTGTGGAATTCCACTAGTTACCAGCTGCCATCCTGAAAAAGATTCCTTTATCCCTATTATCTGCATCCTGGTCAACCAGACCCCTCTCTCTGATGCCAGTACCTTGCCCTAATACCTGTGTAGCACCTTGTAAATGTCTTCTGGGAATCCAATTCCATTACATCCACTGGCTTTCCTTTATCTAACTTGCTCATTACCTCCTCAATCATGACCTTCCCTTTACAAAGCCATGCTGACTCGGCCCTGGATGGGCAAGACATGCTGCTGAGCCAGAGACACGCACATCCTCTGGACAAATAATTTTTTTAAAGTCCTCTCCCTGACTCTAGTGGTTCCTGACACATTTCCTTAGATGTGTCCTTCAGAACTGTTAAGTGTAGTGCTTCTGGTTTGTTTTGATCTATTACTGTTACGTCTACTGAGGTACAGTGAAAAATGTTGTCTTAGGCAGACCGTACTATACAATTGCATTAGAGTAACAGAACAGAGTGCAGGATACAATGTTAAAGCTACCAAGAAGGTGCCGAGAGAGATCAACATTAACGTTAAAGAGGCCCATTCATAAGTCTGATACCAGTAGGGAAGAAGCTGTTCTTGAATCTGTTCATACGTGTATACAAACTTTTATATCTTCTGCCCAGCGGCAGAGGGTTGAATGAGTATAACCGGGTTGAAAGGACTCTTCAGAATTATAGAGCTATACAGAATGGAAATAGACGCTTCAGTCCAACTCGTCCATGCCAACCAGGTATCCTAAATTAGTCTAGTCCTATTTTGCCCATATCTCTCTAAACTAGGAGGAGGGGACTGGATGTAGCACTTGAGTCAAATGGGATCAAAGGTTATGGGAAAAAAGCAGGATTAGGGTATTGAGGTGGATGATCAGCCATGATTGTGAAGAATGGCAGAGTGGGCTCAAAGGGCCAAATGGCCGCCTCCAGCTCCTATCTTCTATGTTTCTGCATTAAACACTTCCTATTCAAGTACCCATTCAGATGCCTTTTAAATGATTATGTTGGTTGCTTTCCCAATGCATTGGGATGTATAGATGAAGTCAATGAATGGGAGGCTGGTTTGCGTGATGGACTATGCTGCGTTAACAACTCTTTGTAGTTTCTTTCAGTCTTGGGAAGAGCAGTTGTTGTACCATGCTGTGATTCATCCAAATAGGATGCTTTCTGTGGTGCATCTATAAAAATTGGTGGGAATCCTTGTGGACATGCTGAATTTCCTTAGACTCCTGAGGAAGTAGAGATGTTGTAGTGCTTTCTTGACCGTACTGTCAAGGTGGGTAACCAGGACAGCTTGTTGGTGATCATCACTCCCAGGGGCGTGATACTGTCGACCTTCTCTACCTCAGTGCCATTGATACAGACAGTGGCGTGCCCTCCACTCCACTTCCCGAAGTCAATGACCATCTCCTTTGTTTTGCTGACTTTGAGGGAGAGACTGTTGTCTTTACGCCATGCCATTGAGCACTCTATTTCCTTCCTGTATTCTGCCTCGTCGTTGTTTGAAATCTGACCTAGAACAGTGGTGAAGGGTTTAGGCCCGAAACGTCAAGTTTTCCTGCTCCTATGATGCTGCTTGACCTGCTGTGTTCATCCAGCCCCATGCTTGTTATCTAGAACAGTGGTGTCATCAGTAAATTTATAAATGGACTTAGTACAGAATTTGGCCACACAGTCATGTGTGTTTAAGGAGTATAGTAGGGAGCTGAGTTCGCAGCCTTGTGGGGCGCCAGTGTTGAGGATTATTGTGGAGGAGGTGGTGTTGTCTATCCTTACTGGCTGTGGTCTGTTGTTCAGAAAGTCAAGAATCCAGTTAGAGAAGGGTTATTTAACCACCTTGAGACCTTTCAGTTTCCCCAGCACTTCTCCTTTAGTGATAGCCACTACACACCTCTGTTCCAACTCTTCTGAAGCTCTGGTATGCTACCGGTGTCTTCCACTGTAAAGATTGATGCAAAGTACCTGTTCAGTTCCTCCACCATATTTTGTTCTCCATGACTACTTCTGCAGCCTCGTTTTCCAGTGGTCCGATGTCCACTCTTACCTTTCTCTTACCTTTTACATCTTTCTAAAAAAATACTTACGATCTTCTTTTATATGACTAGCTAGCTTAACCAAATATTTTATCTTCTGCCCCTATATTGCTTTTTTCAGTTGTCCTCTGCTCATTTTCAAAGGCTCCTCAATCCTGTGGATTCTCACTCATCTTTGCCACATGATACACTTTCTCTTTTGCTTTTATGCTGTCTCTGACTTCACTTGTCAGCCATGATTGCCTTGTCCTCTTTTCGTATGTTTCTCCTTCCTTGTGATGAATTTCTGCTGTGCATCCTGACCAGTGGTGTGCCACAAGGATCCATGCTGGGATCCAGTGTTGTCTGTCATTTATATGAACGATTTGAATGAGAACATATAAGGCACGGTTAGTAAGTTTGCAGATGATACCAAAATTGGTGGTATCATTGACAGTGAAGAAGATTTCTAAGATACAACAGGATCTTGATTAACCAAGCCAGTGGCCTGAGAATGGCAGATGGAGCTTAATTTAGATAAATGCAAAGTGTTGTGTTTTAGTAATATAAATTAGGGCAGGACTTAGACAGTTAATGATAAAGGCCTGGGGAGTGCTGCCGAGCAAAGAAACCTAGGCTACAGGTTCATGTCTCCTTGAAAGTAGTGTCACAGGTAGACAGGATGGTGAAGGAGTTTGGCATGCTTGCCTTCATTGGTAAGAGCACTGAGTACAGGAATTGGGAGGTCATGTTGCAGCTGTGCAGGTCATTGGTGAGGCCACATTTGGAGTACTGTGTACAATTCTGGTCGCCCTGCTATGGGAAGGATGTTCTTAAATTGGAAAAGTGCAGAAAAGATTTACAAGGAAATTGCAGAGACCAGAAGATTTGAGTTACAAGCAGAGGCAGGATAGGCCAGGACACTCTCCTCTTGAGTGTCGGAGGCTGAGGGGTGACGTTAGAGTTTTATAAAATCATGAGAGCCATTGATAAGGTGAGTAGCTGAAGTTTTTTTCCCAGGGTAGGGGATTTCAAAACTAGAGAACAGAGGTTTAAGGTGAGACGGGAAATATTTAAGAGAACTGCGGGGCAACAATTTCAAACATGGTGGTCCATGTATGGAACGAACTGCTAGACAAGATGATAGAGGCGAGTACAATTACAACATTTAAAAGACATTTGGACAGGTACATGGATGTAGGACTAATTCAGTTTAGGAAACATGGTCGGTATTGATGAGTTGGGCGGAAAGGTCAGTTTTCATTCTGTATGACTCAATAACCCCTGCTGTTGCTTTTCTTCTCACAGCCCTGCCAGGGTCCCTTCCAATTACCTCTGGCTAGCTTCTTCCTCATGTTTTTGTAGTTAGCTTTATACCACGTTAATGCTTACAACATCTGATTCCAGCTTCTCCCCCTCAAACTGCAGGGTCAATTTTATCATATTATGGTCCCTAACCCCGAGAAGTTCTTTCACCTTAAGCTCCCTAATCAAATCTGCCTCATTACACGTCACCAAATCCAGATTGGCCTGTTCCATAGTGGCCTCTACCTCGAGATGCTGCAAAAAAAATTTCGTAGACATTCCACAAATTCTTTTTTTTTTTAAAGAGATCCACTACTAATCTGACTTTCTCAGTCCACCTGCGTATTGAAGTCCCCCTTGTTTGTTGTAATCATGCCTTTTCTATCTTCTGATTTATTTTCTTCCCCACATTCTGACAGGAGGTCTGTACATAATTCCGATCAGGGTCTTTTTTCAAAGAACAAAGAAAATTACAGCACAGGAACAGGCTCTTCGGCCCTCCAAGCCTGCGCCGATCGAGATCCTCCGTCTAAACCTGTCATCTATTTTCTAAGGGTCTGTATTCCCTTTGCTCCCTGTCCATTCATGTACCTGTCCAGATACATCTTAAAAGACACTAACGTGTCTGCGTCTACCACCTCCGCTGGCAACGTGTTCCAGGCACCCACCACCCTCTGCATAAAGAACTTTCCACGCATATCTCCTGTAAACTTTCCTCCTCTCACTTTGAACTCATGACCCTTAGTAATTGAGTCCCCTACTCAGGGGGATAAAAGCTTCTTGCTCTCCACCTTGTCTATACCCCTCATGATTTTGTAGACCTCAATCAGGTCCCCCCTCAATCTCCGTCTTTCTAATGAAAATGATCCTAGTCTACTCAACCTTTCGTCACAGCTAGCGCCCTCCATACCAGGCAACATCCTGGTGAACCTCCTCTGCACCCTCTCCAAAGCATCCACATCCTTTTGATAATGTGGCGACCAGAACTGTACGCAGTACTCTGAATGTGGCCGAACCAAAGTCTTATACAACTGTAACATGACCTGCCAACTCTTGAACTCGATACCCTGTCCGATGAAGGAAAGCATGCCGTATGCCTTCTTGACCACTCTATTGACCTGCGTTGCCAACTTCAGGGAACGATGGACCTGAACACCCAGATCTCTCTGTACGTCAGTTTTCCCCAGGACTTTTCCATTTACTGTATAGTTTTCTCTTGAATTAGATCTTCCAAAATGCATCACCTCGCATTTGCCCGTATTGAACTCCATCTGCCATTTCTCTGCCCAACTCTCCAATCTATCTATATTCTGTTGTAATCTCTGACAGTCCCCTTCACTATCTGCAACTCCACCAATCTTCGTGTCATCTGCAAACTTGCTAATCAGACCACCCATACCTTCCTCCAAATCATTTACGTATATCATAAACAACAGTGATCCCAGCACAGATCCCTGTGGAACACCACTGGTCACAGGTCTCCAATTTGAGAAACCCCCTTCCACTACAGTTCTCTGTCTCCTGTTGCCTAGGCAGTTTTTTATCCATCTAGCTAGCACACCCTGGACCCCAAGCGACTTCACTTTCTCCATCAACCTGCCATGGGAAACCTCATCAAATGCCTTACTGAAGTCCATGTATATGACATCTACAGCCTTTCCCTCATCAACCAACTTTGTCACGTCCTCAAAGAATTCTATTAAGTTGGTAAGACATGGCCTTCCCTGCACCAAACCATGTTGTCTATCACTGATAAGCCCATTTTCTTCCAAATAGGAATAGACCCTATCCCTCAGTTTCTTCTCCAGCAGCTTCCCTACCACTGACGTCAGGCTCACCAATCTATAATTACCTGGATTATCCTTGCTACCCTTCTTAAACAAGGGGACAACATTAGCAATTCTCCAGTCCTCCGGGACCTCACCCGTGTTTAAGGATGCTGCAAAGATATCTGTTAAGGCCCCTGCTATTTCCTTTCTCGCTTCCCTCAATAACCTGGGATAGATCCCATCAGGACCTGGGGACTTGTCCACCTTAATGCCTTTTTAGGATACCCAACACTTCCTCCCTCCTTATGCCAACTTGACCTAGAGTAATCAAACATCTATCCCTAACCTCAACATCCGTCATGTCCATCTCCTTGGTGAATACCGATGCAAAGTACTCATTAAGAATGTCACCCATTTTCTCTGACTCAACGCATAACTTTCCTTCTTTGTCCTCAAGTGGGCCAATCCTTTCTGTAGTTACCCTCTTGCTCTTTATATATGAATAAAAGACTTTGGGATTTTCCTTAACCATGTTTCCTTTACAGTTCCTCCAGTCTGCCCACACAGATTCTCTGCCTTGCGACTCTGTTACTTTTTGCTACTGATTTCCTTCCTTACTAATAAGGCAACTCCTCCCCACCCATCTGTCTGTCCTCTCGATAGGATGTGTATCCTCGAATATTAAGTTCCCAGCCCTGATCCCTTTGCAGCCACATCTCTGATTCTCACAACATTGTACCCACCGATTTCAATCTGTGCGATAAGTTCATTTACCTTATTTTGTGTACTATATGCATTTACGTACAACACTCAGTCCTGCATTCTTTGCTCCTCTGCTCATAGTTATCCCTTTATCTGCTGTGCTTGATGTTAGATTCCTGAGTCCTTCCATTCTCTGTGTCCTATTACCTATTCTGGAAACTTTAATAACCTCTGCCAAGCCCGCCTTCCCCTTTAACTGTTCCCATAATTTCCATACAACTGAACCCCCTATTGTTTACTTTAAAGGCTTATCCACAACCTTTTTGTGATTCGCCAGGACTCTAGCCCAGGATGATTCTAGTGGAGCCAGTCCCATTGGAACAACTTCCCCAATCCTGGTGACAATGTCCCAAGAATTCGAACCCGTTTCTCCTACAATACCTTTGTGTCCTCTCAGTTCTTCATTCTCCCGAAGCTTTGTATCATTAGCAGCTGTGAATATATTACTGTTGTCACTTCATTTTTTTTTAATTCAACCTGTTCAGAAATGTTTGTGCACACCTCTGGAGCAAGTGGGACTTGAACTTTGGCGTCTTGGCTCAGAGGTGGGGATGCTACCACTGCATCACGAGCTCTACAGCTGAATCCCTGGCCCTTTACCAATTATAAAATGCCAACTTGAAATAAACTCCCAAGTTTACGGGAATGGAGTAGAAGAATAAGACTGACTGCATAGGTTTACAGAGATTGCATAGACTCACTGAGCTGAATGGCCTCTTTGAGTCGTGATGACTTTGATCTTTTATTTAAAGATTTGTTTTCTGTTGTTTCTAAATAGTATCATGTGGATTATATTGCCTGTCCTATTATCCTTACCACAATGTATCACTATCAATTTTTCAGTGTTAGATTTTATCTCGTGTATTTGGCTGTCTTTGTATGTTTATCTTCTGACATCGAGCATGTGCTGTTTGAAGGGCTGATAGCAGCTGATGGATTATCAATATTTGAAAGGGCATTGAATGAATATTTGAAGGAGAAGAACGTACTGGACTATGAGGAAAATGCAGTGCTAAGAGACTAATTGGATAACTCTTTCAAAGAGTTAGTATGAGCATAATAGGCTAAATAGCCTCCTTCTGTGCATTACAGTTTGGTTCAAGAAATTAATAGCTGTTGATGGGTAGTTTTGCTCTGAAGTTTAAGGTGTGCTGTCCTGTGGGGTGTGTGTATTATGCATTATTTGGATCAAGGAATGAAATAATCTCTTCTAATATTCATTTTTCATACTTGTTCTCTTTTTGCTAGGCCTTTTTCTCTAATTTGGTGGAAGTGGTTAATCCTGACCGGAGTTAATCTTGCTGGAGCACTTGGGGTAAAGTTTGTTGGAATTTTTGTGATCCTTCTGGTTGGAATTAACACTGCCTGTGATCTCTGGCAGCTTCTGGGAGCTGTCCACATTTCTCTGGTAAGCAGTTACTCTGATAGTATTGTGTTGTAGAGATTTGTCTTTTAGAAATAATGTTTCAGCCATCTTTCTGTGCAGTTCTTCTGTTGCTCCAGTGCATTAATTACAGGGTTAAGCAGCGAGACTGAAGACGTGTGTTAAACCCCAGGAGATGGGAGATACTAAATGAATATTTCGTGTCAGTTTTTACTGTGGAGAATGCAGAGAAATAAACTTTGGTTTAAAAATAGTTCATGTTACACAAGAGGAAGTTTGGGAGGTCTTAGAGAATGTAAAGGTGGGTAAATATTTGGGATCTGATTTTATGTATCCCAGAATATTGTGGGAAATAACAGAGGAAATTACGAGACCCCTTGCAGAAATATTTGCATCATGTGTCACTACGGGAGAGGTGCCTGATGACTGGAGGGTGGCTAATGTTGTACCTTTGTTTAAGATAGGTTGTAAAGAGAAACCAGGGAACTATAGACCTGTGAGGCTGAGTTTAGTTATGGGCAATTTGTTGGAAGTGATTCTAAATGAACATCAATCCTATCTTTTATAGAGGCAAAAATTGATTAGGGATTGTCAGCATGGTTTTATGCGAGGAAAATCATATCTGTCAAACTTGATTCAGCTTTTTGAGGAAGTTACCCAAAAGGTGGTTGATGGCAGAGCATTAGATGTTGTTTATTTGGATTTCAGAGGGGGAAAGTTCAAAGATGTGAGGAGCAAGTCTGTTTTACACAGTGGTAGGAGTGTGGAACGCACTGCCATGGGTGGTGGTGGAGGCCGATGCAATAGGGGCATTTTAGGGACTTTTGGATAAGCACATGACTGTGCAAGGAATGGAGGGATATGGACCGAGGGCAGACAGAAGGGATTAGTTTCATTTGGCATCATGTTCTGCACACCGTCATGGGCCGAAGTGCTCATTCCTGTGCTGTACAATTCTGTGTTCTGTGTGGTCTGATTAGTAAGCTTGCAGATAGTGCAAAAATTGGTAGAGTTTTGTATCAAAGGATAGCTTTGATATAGATGGAGTTTAATCCAGACAAATGTGAGGTGGTGTATTTTGGAAGGTCAAATGCAAAAGGAAAGTATACAGTAAATGGCACAACCCTTGGGAGTATTCATGTACAGAGGGGTCTTGGGATGCAAGTCCATAACTCCCTGAAAGTGGCAACACCAGTGGATAAGATGGTAAACAAATTGAAAGAACTGCAGACGCTGGAAATTTGAGACAAAAGCAGAAATTGCTGGAAAAAAACTCAACATCTGTGGACAGAAAGCATTGCTGATTGTCAGGAAAACCCCCATCTGGCTTACAAATGTTGTTCAGGAAAAGAAATCTGCTGTTCTTATCTTGTCTGGTCTGCATGCGAATCCAGGCCAACTGCAATATAGTTGACTGTCAACTGCCCTCTGAAATGGCCTAATAAATGACCCAGTTCAAGGGCAGGTAGGAACAGGCAATAGATGCTGGCCAGCCGGTGATGCTCATGTTCCACCAGTAAATTTATATTTTTTTAAAAAATGGCGCAGGTGTGGTGGAGTGTTTTTCACTTGGCCTGGATGAGTGCATCTTCAACAACCCTCAAATGCTGACGACATACAGGACCAAGCTTAATTGGCACAACATCCACAAACATTCAGTTCCTGCACTATCCTAGAAGGCAGTGGATTTTTTTTCCTTTACTTGTGGGATGTGCGCATAGCTGGCTGGGCTAACATTTTATTGCCCATCCCCAGTTACCTTTGAGAAGCTGGTGGTGAACTGCTGCAATCCACAAGCCCTTAGGGAGAGAATTCCAGGAATTTAACCCAGTGACAGCGAAGGAATCGCAATATATTTTCAAGTCAGGATGGTTAGTGATTTGGAGGGAACTTGCAAGCGGTGGTGTTCCCATGTATCTGTTGCTCTTGTCCTTCGAGATGGAAGTGGCTGTCGCAGCAGCGTGTGCTAAGCATCGGTAGTGGAAGGACTGGATGCTTGTGGGTGTGGTGCCAATGAAGCAAGCTGCTAGAACACTGAATACAGTTAAGGAGGAATTAAACTGATTTTTCATAAGTAACAGGGTAAAAGATTATGGGGAGCTCACAGGAAAGTGTTAAGGCTGCAATGAGATCACAGTGACTGCATGAAATGACGAAGCAGACCTGAGGGGCTGAATTTCTTATTGCTGCTCCTAGTTCTTAGGTTGTGAGATGTCCTGCAGAATTTCAACAAGACTTGATGGACAGCACCTTTGAAACGTCAACCATTTACATCTCCAAGACCATGGGGAGCAGATACATGGGAACACTTTCGCTTGCAAGTTTTTTTAAAATTCGTTCACAGAATGAAGGCCTCGCTGGCTAGGCAGCATTTATTGCCCATCCCTAATTGCCCAGAGGACAGTAAAGAGTCAACCACATCGCTGAGAGTCTGGAGTCACATGTAGGCCAGACAAGGTAAAGATGGCAGTTTCCTTCCCTAAAGGACATGAGTGAATCAGGTGGGTTTTTCCGACAATTGGCACTGGATTAATGGTCATCATTAGACTCTTAATTCCAGCTGTTTTAATGAATTCAAACTCCACCATCTGCTGCAGTGGGATTTGAATCCAGGTCCCCAGAACATTGTCTGGGTCTCTGGATTTACAGTCCAGTGATAATACCACTGGGCCATCACCTACCCCTAAGTTCCTCTCCAAGCCGCTCACGATCCTGACTTGGAAATATGTCACTGTTCCTTCCGTGTGGCTGAGTAAAAGTCCCGACTGCAGTGATTCAAGAAGGCAGCTCACTAAAACTGTTGGGAGGAGAGAGGATGTTTAGAGGGAACTGTGAATGTAGTTTAAAGCAGCATTAAGCACAGTTGTATTGATAGTATTGGGATGTTTAACAGGCTGTCGCTGAAAGATAGAGGAGTTATTCCCAGTAGTTGGAGCAGTTTCCAAATCTCAGACCTATTTGGAACTTAGAGACAGCTGGAAACATATCTGACTCAAGGGTGAGGGAGAGTCCCAAAGGGCTGGAAAATTGTTAATTTAAACCCACTGTTTAAGAAGGGAGTAAGGCAAAAGACAGGAAGTTATAGGCTGATTAGCCTGACTTCTGTCATTGGGAAGATTTTGAAGTCCATTGTGAAGGATAAGATATCTCAATACTTGGAGGGACTTGGTAAAACAGGGCAAAGTCAGCATGGTTTCATCATGCCTGACATATGTGGTAAATTCTTTGAGGTAGTAACCAGCAGATTGGTTCCCCTTGGTCTAATGGATGTTATCTACCTGGACTTACGGAAAGTCTTTGACAAGGTGCTGCACGGGAGGCGGTTGAGTAAGATAAGGGCCCATGATGTTAGAGGCAAGGTACTAGCATGGATTAAACATTCCTCCTGCCAGACAACCAGGGAGTGGCAAAAAAAGGGTCCTTCTCGGGATAGTAGGAACTGCAGATGCTGGAGAATCTGAGATAACAAAGTGAAAAGCTGGATGAACACAGCAGGCCACGCAGCGTCAGAGGAGCAGGAAGGCTGACGTTTCGGGCCGAGACCCTTCAGAAATGGGGGAGGGGAAGGGGCTTCTGAAATAAATGGGGAGAGAGGTGGAGGCGGATAGAAGATGGCTGGGGAGGAGACAGACAGGTCAAAGAGGTGGGGATGGAGCCAGTAAAGGTGAGTGTAGGTGTGGGGTTAGGGAGGAGATAGGTCAGTCCAGGGAGAACGGACAGGTCAAGGGGAAGGGATGAGGCGAGTAGGTAGGAGATGAGGGTGGGGCTTGAGGTGGGAGGAAGGACAGATTAGGGAGGCAGGGACGAGCTGGGCTGGTTTTGGGATACGGTAGTGGGAGGGGAGATTTTGAAGCTTGTGAAGTCCACATTTGACATGTCCATCCTGGGCCTCCTGCAGTGCCACAACGATGCCACCCGAAGGTTGCAGGAACAGGACCTCATAATCCGCTTGGGAACCCTGCAGCCTAATGGTATCAATGTGGACTTCACAAGCTTCAAAATCTCCCCTCCCCCTACCGCATCCCAAAACCAGCCCAGCTCGTCCCTGCCTCCCTCACCTGTCCTTCCTCCCACCTGTCCCCTCCTCCTACCTCAAGCCCCACCCCCATCTCCTACCTACTAACCCGATCCCGCCCCATTGACCTGTCCGTCCTATCTCCTCCCTAACTCCCCACTTACATTCGCCTTTACTGGCTCCATCCCTACCTCTTTGACCTGAATGTCTCCTCTCCACCTATCTTCTCCTCTATCCATCTTCTTTCCGCCTCCCCCTATTTATTTCAGAACCCCCTTCCCCCTCCCCCATTTTCTGAAGAAGGGTCTAGGCCCGAAACGTCAGCCTTCCTGCTCCTCTGATGCTGCTTGGCCTGCTGTGTTCATCCAGCTCATCACCTTGTTATCTCCTTCTCAGAATGGCAGCCGGTGACGAGTGGTGTTAGAGTTAGAATCCCTACAGAGTGGAAACAGGCCCTTCAGCGCAACAAGTTCACACCGACCCTTGGAACATCCCACCCAGACCCATCCCCCTATAACCCACACACCCCTGAACACTATGGGCAATTTAGCACGGCCAATCCACCTAGCCTGCACATCTTTGGACTATGAGAGGAAACCGGAGCACCCGGAGGAAACCCACGCAGACACTGGGAGAACGTGCAAACTCCACACAGTCAGTCACCTGGGGCTGGAATCGAACCCAAGACCCTGGCGCTGTGAGGCTGCAGTGCTAGCCACTGAGCCACCGTGTTCCACGAGGGTCTGTGTTGTGACCGCAACTTTTCACTTTATACATTAATGATCCAGATGAAGGAACTGAGGGCATTCTGACTAAGTTTGCAGATGATACAAAGATACGTGGAGGGACAGAGATAACAAGGTGGAGAGCTGGATGAACACAGCAGGCCAAGCAGCATCAGAGGAGCAGGAAGGCTGACATTTTGGTCCTGAGCCAGCGTGTAGGCTGTAGAAGGATTTAGACAGGTTAGGAGAGTGGGCAAAGAAGTGGCAGATGGAATACCATGTGGTAAAGAATGGTAGGAAGAATAGAGGCATAGACTGTGTTCGAAATGGGGAGAAAATTCAGAAGTCTGAAGTGCAGAGAGATTTGGGAGTCCTGGTCCAGCATTCTCTTAAGGTAAACTTGCAAGTTTAGGAACAAAAACAAAGTTGCTGGAAGAGCTCAGCAGGTCTGGCAGCATCTGTGGAGGAGAAAACAGAGTTAACGTTTGGAGTCCAGTGACCCTTTCTCAGAACTGATGGCCAGGAAAACGTCAGTTTATATGCAGAAAAGAGGGAAGTGGGTGGGGTAGGGAGTAAACGATAGGATAGAGCCCAAAGAGAGAGAAAGACAGTTGGACAGACAAAGGAGTTGCTAATGATCAGGCTGAGAAGGTGAATAGTTGTTAGTGACTAACAACAGGGGGTGTGTAGTGGCAGGCTATGTGGTATCAAGGATCGGTGTGTGGGGTGAAGGGCTGAGCCATGGGAGCGTTTAGGCTCTAAAATGATTGAATGACTCAATATTGAGTCTGGAGGGCTGTAGGGTCCCCAAGCGGAAAATGAGATGTTGTTGCTGCAGCTTGCGCTGGGCTTCACTGGAACACTGCAGCAAGCCGGAGACAGAGATGTTGGCCAGGGAGCAAGGTGGTGCATTGAAGTGGCAGGCAACAGGTAGTTTATGGTCTTTTTTGCGAACAGAACGTAGATGTTCTGCGAAGCGATCGCCAAGTCTACGCTTCGTTTTCCCAATGTGGAGGAGACCACATTGTGAGCAGTGAATGCTGTAGACTAGATTCTTGGAAGTGCAGGTGAAGTATTGCTTCACCTGGAAGGTATGTTTGGACCCTTGGATACTGAGGAGGGAGGAGGTAAATGCGCAGGTGTTGCACCTTCGCCGGTTACAGGGGAAGGTGCCGTAGGTGTTGGTTGTTGGGGGTGAAGGAAGTATGGACCAGGATGTCCCGGAGTGAATGGTCCCTGCGGAAGGTGGACAAGGGAGGGGAGGGGAATATGTGTCTGGTGGTGGCATCTTGCTGGAGGTGGCGGAAATGGCGTCTGATGATCTTCTGGAATGTGGATGCTGGTGGGATGGTAGGTGAGGATAAGGGGAACCCTATTGCTGTTGCGGGAGGGAAGAGAAGGGGCGAGTGCAGAAGTGCGGGAGATGGGTCGGACCCGATTGAAGACCCTGGCGACAACGGAGCTGGGGAATCCTCGGTTGAGGAAGAATGTGGACATTTCGGAGGCTCCCTTGTCAGAGTTGGCCTCATCTGAACATATGCGACCGAGACGGAGAAATTGAGAGAATGGGATGGAGTCTTTACAGGAAGTGGGGTGTGAGGATGTATAGTCCAGGTAGCTGTGGGAGTCGGTGGGTTTGTAATGTATATTAGTGGCTAGTCTATCCCCAGAAATGTCGAGGAAGGAAAGGGAGGAGTCAGAGATAGACCAGGTGAAAGTGAGGGCAGGGTGGAAATTGGAGGCGAAATTGATGAAGTTTTCCAATTCTCGACGAGAGAGGGAAGCAGCACCGACGATATCATCGATGTAGCGGGGAAAGAGTTGTGGGTGAGGGCCGGAATAGGACTGGAACAAGGAATGTTCCACGTACCCCATGAAGAGACAGGCATAACTACGGCCCATGTGGGTACCCATGGCAACCCCTCTTACCTGAAGAAAATGAGAGGAGTTGAAAGAGAAGTTGTTGAGTGTGAGGACAAACTCAGCCAAACGGAGGAGGGTGGTGGTGGGTAGGGATGGTTCAGGTCTCTGCTCCAGGAAGAAGTGGAGAGCCCTAACCCCCTCCTGGTGGGGAATGGATGTGTAAAGGGATTGCACATCCATTGTCAAGTTGAGTCTACGGTTAGGAAGGCAAATGCAATGTTGGCATTTATCTCAAGAGGACGAGAATATAAAAGCAGGGATGTACTTCTGAGGCTTTGTAAAGTTTTGGTCACACCACATTGAGAGTACTGTGAACAGATTTGAGCCCCATACCACAGGAAGGATGTGCTAGCTGTGGTCTGGGTCCAGAGGACGTTCACAAGAATGATTACAGGAATGAAAGGCTGAACATATGAGGAGCGTCTAAGGACGCTGGGTATATACTCGACGGAGTTTAGAAAGAACAAAAGAACAAAGAAAATTATAGCACAGGAACACAGGCCCTTTGGCCCTCCAAGCCTGCGCCGATCCAGATCCCCTCTCTAAACCTGTCGCCTGTGTTCCAAGGATCTATATCCCTCTGCTTCCTGCCCATTTATGTATCTGTCCAGATACATCTTAAATGACGCTATCATGCCTGCCTCGACTGCCTCTACCACCTCTGCTGGCAATGCGTTCCAGGCACCTACCACCTTCTGCATAAAGAACTTCCCACGCATATCTCCCTTAAACTTTTCCCCTCTCACCTTGAAATCGTGACCCCTAGTAATTGAGTCCCCCACTCTGGGGGGAAAAAGCTTCTTGCTATCCACCCTGTCTATACCTCTCGTGATGTTGTACACCCCAATCAGGTCCTCCCTCAACCTCCATCTTTCTAATGTAAATAATCCTAATCTACTCAACCTCTCATCATAGCTAGCGCCCTCCATACCAGGCAACATCCTGGTGAACCTCCTTTGCACCCTCTCCAAAGCATCCACATCCTTTTGGTAATGTGGCGACCAGAACAGTACACAGTATTCCAAATGTGGTCGAACCAAAGTCCTATACAACTGTAACATGACCTGCCAACTCTTGTACTCCATACCCAGTCCGATGAAGGAAAGCATGCCGTGTGCCTTCTTGACCATTCTATCCACCTGCTTTGCCACCTTCAGGGTACAATGGACCTGAACACCCAGATCTCTCTGTGCATCAATTTTCCCCAGGGCTTTTCCATTTACCGTGTAGTTTGCTCTTGAATTGGATCTTCCAAAATGCATCATCTCTCATTTGCCTGGATTGAACTCCATCTGCCATTTCTCCGCCCAACTCTCCAATCTATCTATATTCTGCTCCATTCTCTGACAGTCCCTTTCACTATCTGCTACTCCACCAATCTTAGTGTCATCTGCAAAGTTGCTAATCAGACCATCTATACCTTCCTCCAGATCGTTTATGTATATCACAATCAACAGTGGTCCCAACACGCATCCTTGTGGAACACCACTGGTCACAGTTCTCCATTATGAGAAAGTCCCTTCCACTACAACTGTCTCCTGTTGCCCAGCCAGTTGTCTATCCATCTAGCTAGTGCACCCTGCACCCCGTGCGACTTCATTTTCTCCATCAGCCTACCATGGGGAACCTTATCAAACGCCTTGCTGAAGTCCATGTTTTTGACATCGACAGCCCTTCCCTCGTCTATTGACTTTTTCACTTCCTCAAAGAATTCTATCAAGTTGGTAAGGCATGACCTTCCCTGCACAAAACCATGCTGCCTATCACGAATAAGCCCATTTTCTTCCAAATGTAAATAGATCCTATCCCTCAGTGTCTTCTCCAGCAGCTTCCCCACCATTGACGTCAGGCTCACCAATCTATAATTACCTGGATTATCCTTGCTACCCTTCTTAAACAAGGGGAAAACATTAGCAATTCTCCAGTCCTCCGGGACCTCATCCGTGCTCGAGGATGCTGCAAAGATATCTGTTAAGGCCCCAGCTATTTCCTCTCTTGCTTCCCTCAACAACCTGGGATAGATCCCATCTGATCCTGGGGACTTGTCCACACTAATTCCTTTTAGAATACCCAACACTTCTCCCCTCCTTATGCCGACTTATCCTAGAGTAATCAAACATCTATCCCTAACCTCAATATCCGTCATGTCTCTCTCCTCAGTGAATACTGACACAAAGTACTCATTAAGAATCTCACTCATTTTCTCTGACTCCTCGCATAACTTCCCTCCTTTGTCCTTGAGTGGGCCAGCCCTTTCTCCAGTTACCCTCTTGCTCCTTATTTATGAATAAAAGGCTTTGGGATTTTCCTTAACCCTGTTTGCCAAAGATATTTCATGACCCCTTTTAGCCCTCTTAATTCCTCATTTCGTATTGGTCCTACTTTCCTGATATTCTTCCAAAGCTTCCACTGTGACTTCTTCTCCCTGCTATTCCTAATTTCCACCCAAATGGATTCAGCATTTTGTTCAGTAGAACCTATATCCTCTCTCACTACTGCCCTGATATCATCCTTAAAAATCAGAGCAACACCACCTCCCTGACCTTCCTGTCTGTCCTTCTTCACAGTTTGATACGCCTGAACATTTAACTCCCAGTCATGACCACCCTGTAACCCGTTAAGAAACGTATCAGCCATGATTGAATGGTAGACCAGTTCCAATGGGTTGAATGGCCTAATTTCTACGCCGATGTCTTATGGTCTAATGGGAGATTAGGATATCAAGTTTAGTGATTTTAGGTGTTGTGCAGACCTACGCACCACATCTGGTCCTGAAGAAGGGTAATAACCACAACGTTGACTGCTCCTTTCCTGCAGATGCTGCCTGACCAGCTGTGTTCTTCCAGCCTCCTGTTTGTCCACCTGGGTTCCAGCATCTGCGGTTTTTTCTTGTCTCCAGGGAAATTGCATTAGCTGCTTTGTTTAGACCTTGGTGGGGTGGCTGTACAAACCAGTCCACAGTACTGAGGCTGAGCGTCCTTTTAAGAAATGTGATGTGGTGGAGCTGCCAAAACCTGTTGGTTAATTTTACATGAATACTGACGGTATGTGATCTGAAAGAGTCTGGCAAAAGGAAAGTGAAATGTTGGTTGTTAAATGGAGTGTTTGTTGCATAGTTTGGGGAGCTTAGTTTGGGGACTGTCAGCTCAATTGATTGAATGGCTAGTTTGCAATGTAGAGTGATGCCAACATCACAGGCTCAATTACCACACTAACTGAGGTCACCATGAAGGTGGCCAAACCCTTAACCTATTGCACCTTCTTAACCACTTCACTCACCTGAGGTATGGTGACCCTCGGGTTAAACCCGCTACTACTCTTTGCTCTGAAAAGGCTGTTCTATAGTCCTGTGTGACTGTGGTGACTTTACCTTTTTCTCATTTGATTTATTTACTGTCACATGTACAGAAGTATAGTGAAAAGCTTTGTTTACGAGCAGTACAGGCAGATCATAGTAAGCAAGAACATACAGATTATAAGGTGGAAAAAAGTACTTGGGAGCAGACAGGTTCTGTTGCACAGGGCGTGTGCTAGTTATATAGCTAAAAGCCAGTTTTTGCCTTTGACTGATGTATACTTTATTCTTG
The DNA here is from genome assembly GCA_024137785.1 of Ginglymostoma cirratum. Classification (NCBI taxonomy): domain Eukaryota; kingdom Metazoa; phylum Chordata; class Chondrichthyes; order Orectolobiformes; family Ginglymostomatidae; genus Ginglymostoma; species Ginglymostoma cirratum. The sequence continues at coordinate 668,436 of JAHRHZ010000195.1, read as the reverse complement.
CAGGTTGAATTTGGGAAACACTTGCTAGCAAGAGTTTTGTGTCTCATCTTCCTTCCTCTTGTTTTCTACACAGCATTGTTTGGAATTCACTTCTTAATTTTAAACAAAAGGTAAGTTGCTAACTTAAATTCTGTTTAACAGGTTGGATGCTTTTGTTTGAGGAAACAACCTTTTTGAAGAATTTCCCTCAAATCAGATGAAACCACGTTCCAGAACCTGTCTTTTCCCTCATTGGAGAATAGTTTCAGATCAGCCAAAGGGGATAAATGTTGCTCCTGTCAAGCAGCATCAATTAATGTGTAGTAAGAGATAACACAGCAGGCCAAGCAGCATCAGAGGAGTAGGAAAGCTGACGTTTTGGGTCTGGACCGATCTTCAGAAATGGGGGAGGGGAAGGGGGGGCGGTGTTCAGAAGTAAATTGAGAGGTGGGGGGAGGCAGATGGAAGATGGTTAAAGGAGCAGATAGGTGGAGAGGAGACGGACAGGTCAAGGAGGCAGGAATGGAGCCAGCAAAGGTGAGGGCAGGTGGGGAGTTAGGATGGGGGTTGGTCAATCAAGGGAAGATGGACAGGTCAAGGAGCCGGGGATGAGGCTGGTAGGTAGGAGGTGGGGATGGGGGTTGAGGTGGGAGGAGTGGATAGGTGGCAGAAAAGACGGACAGGTCAGGGATGCGGGGACGAGCCGGGCTGCTTTTAAAATGAGGTCTGGAGCGGGGAGATTTTGAAGCTTGTGATGTCCACATTGATACCATTGGGCTGCAGGGTTCCCAACCAAAGTACGAGGTGCTGTTCCTGCAACCTTCAGGTGGCAACGTTGTGGCACTGGAGGAGGCCCAGGGTGGACATCTCATCCAAGGAGTGAGAGGGGGAGTTGATGTGGTTTGCGACTAGGAGATGCAGTCGTTTGTCGCGAACCGAGTGTAGGTGTTCCACAGAATGGTCTCCAAGCTTTCACTTTGGTTTCCCCGATGTAGAGGAGGCCACATCAGGAACAGTGGATACAGTATACCATATTAGCAGATGTGCAGGTAAACATCTGCTTGATGTGAAAGGTTTTCTTGGGGCCTGCGATGGGCATGAGGGGGGAGCTAAAGGATAAAAAGATCTCTTTCAAAGCCCTAGCAATCTCTTCTCTTGCCTACTTCAGTATCTTGGGATAGATCCCATCAGGTCCCAAGAACGTATCTACCTTAACATTTTTATGGAGGGAAGGTGTTATGAGAAAAGGCTGAGGGACTTGAGGCTGTTTTCGTTAGAGAGAAGAAGGTTAAGAGGTGACTTAATAGAGACATACAAGATGATCAGAGGATTAGATAGGGTGGACAGTGAGAGCCTTTTTCCTCAGATGGTGACGGCTAGCACGAGGGGACATAGCTTTAAATTGAGGGGTGATAGATATAGGACAGATGTCAGAGGTAGGTTCTTAACTCGGAGAGTAGTAAGGGCATGGAATGCCTTGCCTGCAGCAGTTGTAGACTCGCCACCTTTAAGGGCATTCAAATGGTCGTTGGATAAACATATGGATGATAATGGAATAGTGTAGGTTGGATGGGCTTCAGATTGGTTTCACAGGTTGGCGCAACATTGAAGGCCGAAGGGCCTGTACTGTGCTGTAATGTTCTATGTTCTATAGCCAAAACCACCACCACCTTATTATCACCATACCCCAGGGCACGTGCAAACCCCTCTGTAAACTTGACATCATATATGTACAAAATGCAGTGGGGTTGTCCTTAAGCCTATTTGCCAAAGACATTTCATGGCCCCTTTTAACCCTCCTAATTCCTTGTTTAAGTTTTTTTTTGCTTTCTTCTTAATCTTCAAGGGTCTTGTTTGATTTCTGTTTCCTAAACCATACATATGCTTCCTTCATCATTTTAACTAAATTTTCAACATGACTTGTTACCCAAAGTTGCCACATTCTGCCATCCTTATCTTTCATTCTTACAAGAATGTGCTGGTCCTGAACACTGATCAACTGGCTTTTAAAAGACTCCTGGGTCAGATGTGGATTTACCTTCAAACAGCTGCCCCCCAATCTAATTTTTCCGGTTCCTGCTCAATAATATTGTAATTAACCTTCCCCAAGTTTTGTTCCTTCACCCCAGGACAACCCTTATCCTTTTCCATAACTATTTTAAAACTTAGAGAATTATATCACTGTTCCCCTGCTGAAACTTTGATCTCCTGATCAAGATCCGTCCCCAGTACAAGATCTAATAAACCCCTGCCCTAGTTGGACTATATATATATTGTTTCAAGCTTAGAAAAAGTAGCAGTAAATAGGGTGAAAAGGAGAAAACATGGTAAAAGAGCAAAATTAATGGCTCGTTATTTAAATGCATATAGTTTTAAAAACAAAATTAATGAATTATCGGTACAAATCAAAATTAATGGGCATGATCTTATTGCAGTTACATAGACGAGGTTACGAGGGATCAAAGCTGGGAGCTTTTTGAAAGGACAGATAGGAAAGAAAAGGTCGTGGGGTAGATTATTTTTTCATGAGATGTGACCACTATGAGAACAAATAAGGATCCTGGATCGGAAAATGCAGAGTTTGTATTGGTGGAGGTAAGAAATAACAAGGGGAAGAAATCACTGCTGGGAATAGTTGATATGAGCCCCTAACAAGTATGAAACTGTTGAACAAAGAAAAAGATGAGATAATGATAGCATGATTTAAAAAAAGCAATCTCTTTGAGCTGGGTTAGTCAGATTGCACAGGTAGCCGCAAGAAGGAATTCATAGCGTGTGTTTGGGGCATTTTCCTATAAGAATATGTTGTAGATTCAACCAGTGATGAGGTTATTTTGGATCTGGTGTATGAAACAGGAGGGGGGAGGTGATGGCTCAGTGGTATTGTTGCTGGACTGTTAATCCAGAGAACCAGATAACATTCTGAGGACCCAGATTTGAATCCCGCCACAGCAAATAGTGGAGTTTGCTTTCAATAAAATATCTGGAATAAAGGATCTAATGACCATGAATTCATTGCCGATTGTCGGAAAAACTCATCTGGTTGACTAATGTCATTTAGGGAAGGAAACTGCTATCCTTACCTGGTCTGGCCTAGATATGACTCCAGACCCACAGCCATGTGGTTGACTCTTGAGGATGGTGTGCAATTGAAGGAAAACAGATTGTGCAAAAATCATTGGAAAACTGGAGTATTGTCAAATTCTTAAAAGGCAAAGGTGACAATACAGTGATAGGAGAAAATGAACTTGAGGGTGAGCTAGTAAGTAAAATGAAAAAAAACAAGAGATTTTCTCTAAATATAAAAAAATACTGTAAGCTCCTGAAAAATGAGTCTGGAAATAGACAACCAGAAAATGGCAGGAGACTGGAATAATTCCTTTGCATCAATCTTGGGGCAAAATGCAGGGAGGAATTAAACGCTGAATTAGAACTGTAAGAACTGCGGATGCTGTAAATCAGGAACAAAAGTAAAGTTGCTGGAAAAGCTCAGCAGGTCTGAAAAATCAGAGTTAACGTTTCAGGTCCGGTGAAACCTCCAGGGTTCTGAGGAAGGGTCACCAGACCTGAAATGTAAACTCTGATTTTATCTTCACAGATGCTGCCTGACCTGCTGAGCTTTTCGAGGAAATAAACACAACAGGCAAGCAGAGAATTCAAGAAGATGGATTGTAAAGTTCATGAGCACATTGATAATAAAAGCAAGGAAGTATTGGAGGTTTTGCTGGATTTAAAAGTGGGCAAATCCCCAGATCCGGATAGGTTGTGTCCAAGGCTATTATGGATGTCAAGAAGCCTGGACTAGGCATTTAAGGGGAGGTGCTGCCAGAGGACTGGAAGATAGCTAATGTGGTTCCACTTTACAAACGGGGTGGTAGTGATAGACCACAGAATTGTAGACCAATGAGTCTAACCTCGGTGGTTATGAAACTATTGGAGAAAATAGGAAAGAAGACATGAATCTCCATTTAGAGAGGCAAGGTTTGATCAAGGATAGTCAGCATAAATTTCAGACGGAGATCATACCTAATAAATCTGTGGAATTTCCTGAATCAGTGACCAGTTGTTTGGATGAGGTACAGCAGTGATGCAGTTCATATGAATTTAAGCAAGGCCTTTGACAAGGTTCCATGTGGGAAACTGATAAGGAAGGTGTAAGCACATGAGATTCAGGGTAACTTGGCAAGACGGGCCCAAAATTGACTTAGTGAAAGGAGACAGAGGGAGGTGGTAAAGGCTGCTTGTATGACTGGAACCCATTGTGCAGTGGCATATCACGTGGATCAGTGCTGGGTCCCTTTTATTGTTTTAGTATAGAAAAATGATGTAGATGAGAATGGGGGAGAGATCATAAGTAAGTTTGCAGATGATACAAAGATTGGCAATGTGGTTGACAGTGAGGAGGAATGTGGAGGAGGAGTTACATGAAGATATAAACTGATCAGTGGCAGATGGAATTTAGCCCTGGTAAATATGGAGTGATGTAAGGCACTAGGTAGTTAAGACATGGGGGATGCTTGCCTTTATCAGTTTTGGAATAGATTAGAAGAGCAGAAATGTCATGTTGGAGCTGTACAGAATTTTGGTTAGGCCACAGCTGGAGTACAGTGTGCAGGTCTGGTCACCACACTCAAAGGATATGCTTGCACTGGAGGGGTGCTCGGGAAATTCATCAGGATGTTGCCTGGGATAGAGCATTTTGGCTGTGATGAAAGACTGGATCAGCATGGATTTTTTTTTTTTCTTGGGGCGCCGAGGGTTGAGGGAGGATGTGACTGATGTGTATAAGATTATGATGGGCTTGGTAAGGGTCATTCAGTTTTTAAAATTGAAACTAAATTCATTTACGGATGAAGGCATCACTGGCTAGGCCAGCATTTATTGCCCATCCCTAACTGCCCAGAGGCTAGTTAAGAAGCAATCACGTTGCTGTCCGTCTAGAGTCACATGTAGGCCAGACCAGGTAAGAATGGCAGTTTCCCTGTCCAAAGGACATTAGTGAATGAGATGGGTTTTTACAACAACCAACAGTGGATTCATGGTCATCATTAGACCTTTTAATTCCAAATTTTTATTGAATTCAAATTCCACCATTTGCCCTAGTGGGATTTGAACCCGGGGTCCCAGACATTACCTGGATCTCTGGATTAACAGTCTGGATATAATGCCACTAGGCCATCACCTCCCCATGATATTTAATATGCAGTTTATTCAACCAATTTGCCAATATACTTCATCACACTTCACTCAGACTTGACAGCATGACGCTAACCCCCACTACTATTGCTTTGCTGTGGTGTCAATATTTACTTTGGATACCGCAATGAAATCTCCAGTCGGAGCAATAGAACAATGTGTTAAGGATGATCTTCTGCAAAATTAAAGTTGCCGGTTTACATTATGACTGGGGTATCAAAATCGGAATCTCTTCACCTGCCAAATGTGCCTGGAAATGACCACTTTGCCCTCCCCCAATGAGGTGCTGTTTTGCAGAAAACAGAAAGCCATACTTTTGTCATTATTTCTCTCTTTCAAATAGCTAAGAAAGCAACCCAGATATGCTCACTTAAATGCAATAATGTTACGATCAGGGAGGTAACATCTAGCTGAAGAAATGGTTATTGTAAATAAGGGGATTGAGGAAAATTGATGTGATAGTGGATTGGAAGTGTCATAATAATAGAATTTGGCAAGCAGCTATCCTCTGGAGGGTTTGCCACTTCCTGGAGTCTGCAGCCTTGCATCAGTGAAACAAGCAGAATGCTGGACATATTTGTGGAGAGGGAAATGGAATAAATGTTTCGAGTGCAGTACGACTTCTTGTTGCTCTTCTATTTATGGCTTGCTGAATCGCAAAGCTGGTAATGTATACATGGGAAGTTGGGAATGAGTGTATTATATCCCAGTGAGGGTGATCCCCTCGGTCATCTTGAGAAGTGAAGAAACTATATTATTGAAAAGCATTTTGTTCTATAATAAAATTAGTGCTGGTGTTGGCAGCTTTGACCTTTTTGTCGTTTTTGTTACAGTGGTCCCGGTGACGGATTTTTCAGCTCTGCATTTCAGTCTCGTCTGGTTGGTAACAATTTGCACAATGCATCAATGCCAGAGCGTACGTATGTTTTCCTTAAATTCTAAGTTTCTGCCAAGTACTGAAATAAGCAGCTGAGCTGCATATAACTTTCCAACAGATCCAGTACAAATTATTAATTGAACTTGTAAGCAGGAGTTGGGAACCATTAAGCTGGAGGGGACTGGGAGGAGGTCTCTGATACTTTTGAATTCAAGTGTCACCATCAGCTATGGGGGGATTTGAATTCACGTTCCCAGATCATAATATGGGATCCTGGATTACCTGACATTACCACAATGCCACTGCCTCCCCCGGTGGTTAAAGTGTTCACATTCCAAGTATTATGATCTTAGTTATTACTAAATTATATTCCCAGTTATGAGAATGAAGATAATCTTTTAAAGAAAAAAAAAAGAAGAGAAAATGCTTGTACATACTTGAACAAATCAATCATAAGTGCTAATGACTAAATAAGTACAGTAAACAGATGAGAATGATTTGTAAATCATATACACTGTATGTACAATTGAGACTAATATTTGGAATCAGTGGGATGTAAATATGAATTAACAGACAAACAGACAAATGCCCCACAAACTGCATCCTGAAGGCCTGATACAATCAAGATAGATTCCACTCAGATGTTAGTAATACTGTGGGTCAACTTATTCTTTTTTTTTTTTTTTTGCAAGGAATTCCAATACTTCATTTAGAAATATCTAGCTTTGAAGTGCCTTCAAAGTCTCTCCGTTGAAGCAATATGTGTTGGTAACTTAATCTCTTGTCCAGAATCTAAATTTTCCAGGATCCCCAAGTTTAAGTACTGAATAATGTTGGCTTTTATCAAAGCTTCATTTAAGCTCTGTGGGAGCTTCAGTCCTTCTCAGTTGCATTGAGAAGATATTGCTTGAGGGCTTCCTTCACCCAATTACAACAATACCGAACTTATTGATGGCTCTCAGGGTTCTGAGCCCATGGCATGGTGTCACCATTGCCTGGGACTTCACCTGAGCCCTAACACCAGCACTTCTCCCTGGTTGGAACCATTTATTTTCCTTCAACATTTTCCCAACTCGAACTTCAACTAACTTTTGCCACAGAAGAAAAGATAAATAAGTGATCTATTTTCCAGTCTAAAAGAACCTTCCCTGAATCTAATGAAATTTGGAAAATTAAAACTGTCTCCTTGATGTCTAGTATTTTTAATTTTACCTCCATCCCTCTGCCATGTAGAATCCAAATTAGTTTTGCCTATCCACGACTTCTTGTTCCTTAATTAATTTAAATACTTATCAGCTCAGTAGAAAAATTTCTTTAGTTCTAAGTAACAGGCCCTTGTTCTAGACCTTCAGTAACTGGGAGCTGCCTGCTTCTCTGTCTCATCCTTTAAATGGCTCTATTCATTTATACTCTGTTGTCCTGTGATGTGTTCCAGGAAGAACAGTGTTGATTTTTCAATCTGATATTTCTTTTTGAATCATCCTGGTTTTGACTAAAATTAACTCGGTTGTACTCGAGCAGTGTGGAAAAATAAATTGTTGAAGCTTTTCATCTTTGCCCATTAACTCTAAGTTCTTGGGAACATCCCATTGAGTCATACAGCATGGGAACAGGCCCTTTGACCCAACTTGTTCATTCTGACCAGGTTTCTCAAGCTGAACAAGAACCATTTGCCTGCTTTTACAACATAGAACAGTGCAGCACGGTACAGGCCCTTCGGCCCACGATGTTGTGCTGAACTTTTACCCGAAACCTAAGGTCTATCTAACCTCCACTGCTACCTTATACTATCATCAAATAGTATATGGCCTATATCCCTCTAAGCCTTTCCTATCTGTGTACCTGTCCAAATGTCTTTTAAGTATTGTAATTGTACTTGCCTCTACCACTTCCTCTGGCAGCTCATTCTATATAAGCACAACCCTTTGTGTGAAAAAAATTGCTCCTCAGGTCCCTTTTAAATTTTGGTAGATGTGCTGCTATGGATAATGTGCCATTTTAAATGAGCACTGACTAACCAGTACCAAATTTTACCAAAATTTAGGGTTCAAAAGAAATAAGAGCAGGATTAACATCATATTGTTCAATCAGGGAGGCCTAGGTGTTCAGGGGTGGCACGGTGGCACAGTGGTTAGCACTGCTGCCTCACAGTGCCAGGGACCCAGGTTCAATTCCACACTCGGGTGACTGTCTGTGTGGAGTTTGCACATTCTCCCCGTGTCTGCGTGGGTTTCCTCCGGGTGCTCCGGTTTTCCCCACAGTCCAAAGATGTGCGGGTTAGGTGGATTGGCCATGCTAAATTGCCTGTAGTGTTCAGGGACGTGTAGATGAGGTGGGTTATAGGGGGACAGGTCTGGGTGGGATGCTCCGAGGTTCAGTGTGGACTTGTTGGGCCGAAGGGCTTGTTTCCACACTGTAGGGATTCTATGAATGAAAAAAAAAAAGTGCTTAGTTCCTTGAAGGGGCATCACAGGTAAACAGGGTGGTGACGATGTTTTGGCTTGCTTGCCTTTATTGGTCAGAGCATTGGTCGCAATGTCATGTTGTGGCTGTACCAGTTAGGCCACTTTTGGAGTACGAGTTACAGTTCTGGTCACCCTGCTATAGGAAGGATATTAATAAATTGGAAAGGGTACTGAAAAGACTTACAAAGATGTTGCCAGGACTGGAGGTTTTGAGTTATAAGGAGCGGCTGAATGGTCTGGGACTTTTGTCACTGTAATGACAAATGCTGAGGTGTGACCTTTATTGAGGTCTGTAAAATCATGAGGGGCGGAGATACGTGGAATAGCAAAGGCCTCTGTTTAGTGCTCACTATGTTACTGGCATCATTTTTACTCCCGCAGTGTTTTCTGGATATTTTGTCCTAGGCTTGACGGTGGTTCTTTTTTGCTACAGATATTGCTTATGGATCAGTGATTACAATAAAGAATGTACGGACTGCAGGTGGGTACCTGCATTCCCACTGGCATCTGTATCCGGAAGGTGTTGGAGCACGACAGCAGCAGGTTTGTTGGACTGGTACTGCAATGATGTGCTAAATCCCAACCACACCTGAAAATCAGGGGTCAAGAAAAATAATGTTGTAATAAGAAGAACAAAGAACAAAGAAAACTTACAGCCCAGGAACAGGTCCTTCGGCCCTCCAAGCCTGTGCCGATCCAAATCCACTGTCTAAACCTATCGCCCAATTCCTAAGGATCTGTATCCTTCTGCTCCCCACCTACTCATGCATCTGTCCAGACGCACCTTAAATGAATCTACCGTGCCTGCCTCTACTACCTCTGCTGGCAACGCGTTCCAGGCACCTACCACCCTCTGTGTAAAGTACTTGCTGCGTGTATCCCCCTTAAACTTTTCTCCTCTCACCTTGAACGTGTGACCCCTCGTTATTGAATCCCTCACCCTGGGAAAAAGCTTATCTCTATCAACCCTGTCCATACCCTTCATGATTTTGAAGACCTCAATCAGGTCCCCCCTCAATCTCCTTTTTTCTAATGAAAACAATCCTAACCTACTCAACCTCTCTTCATAGCTAGCACCTTCCATACCAGGCAACATATCCTCGTAAACCTTCTCTGAACCCTCTCCAAAGCTTCCACATCCTTTTGGTAATGTGGCGACCAGAACTGTACACAGTATTCTAAATGCGGCCGAACCAAAGTCTTGTACAATTTTAACATGACCTGCCAGCTCTTCTACTCAATACCCCGTCCGATGAAGGCAAGCATACCATATGCCCTCTTGACCACTCTATCCACCTGTGCAGCCACCTTCAGGGTACAATGGACCTGAACTCCCAGATCTCTCTGCTCATCAACTTTTCCCAAGGCTCTTCCGTTTACAGCATAGTTCGCTCTAGAATTAGACCTCCCAAAATGCATTACCTCACACTTGCCCGGATTGAACTCCATCTGCCACTTCTCCGCCCAACTCTCCAGTCTATCTATATTCTCCTGTATTCTTTGACAATCCCCTATGCTTTCTGCTACTCCCCCAATCTTCGTGTCATCTGCAAACTTACTGATCAGACCACTTATGCCTTCTTCCAGATCATTTATGTATATCACAAACAACAGTGGCCCCAGCACTGATCCCTGTGGAACACCACTGGTCACCTTTCTCCATTTCGAGAAACTCCCTTCAACTACTACTCTGTCTCCTGTTGCTCAACCAGTTCTTTATCCACCTAGCTAGAACACCCTGCACACCGCGTGACTTCACTTTCTCCATTAGTTTACGATGGGGAACCTTATCAAACGCCTTACTAAAGTCCATGTAGATGACATCTACAGCCCTTCCTTCATCTATCAACTTGGTCACTTCCTCAAAGAACTCTATTAAGTTAGTAAGGCATGATCTCCCCTGCACAAAGCCATGTTGCCTATCACTGATAAGCCCATTCTTTTCCAAATATAAATAGATTCTATCCCTCAGTACCTTCTCCAGCAACTTTCCCACCACTGACGTCAGGCTTACTGGTCTGTAGTTACCTGGAATATCCCTACTACCCTTCTTGTACAGGGGGACAACATTAGCAACTCTCCAGTCCTCCGGCACTTCACCTGTGTTTAAGGATGCTACAAAGATATCTGTCAGGGCCCCAGCTATTTCCTCTCTCGCCTCCCTCAGCATCCTGGGATAGATCCCATCCGGTCCTGGGGATTTGTCCACCTTAATATCCTTTAGCCTACTCAACACATCTTCCCTCCTTATGTCAACGTGATCCAGAGTAAACAAACTTCTATCTCTAATCTCAACATTCATCATGTCCCTCTCCTCAGTGAACACTGATGCAAAGTAATCATTGAGAATCTCACCCATTTTCTCAGGTTCGACACAAAACCTTCCTTCCTTATCCTTTAGTGGACCAACCCTTTCTCTAGTTACCCTCCTGCTTCTTATATATGAATAAAAGGCCTTGGGATTCTCCTTAATTCTGTTGGCTAAAGTTATTTCATGACCCCTTTTAGCCTGCTTGATTCCTCGTTTAAGATTGGTCCTACTCTCCCGATATTCCTCCAAGGACCGTTCTGTTCTTAGCTGCCTGGACCTTTTGTACGCTTCCCTTTTCTTCTTGGCTAGTCGCACGATTTCTCCTGTCATCCACGGTTCACGAATCTTTGCTTTCCTATCCCTTATTTTCAAAGGGACATGCCTATCCTGCACTATCTTCAACCTATCTTTGAAAGCCTCCCACATATCAAATGTGGACTTCCCTTCAAATAGCTGTCCCCAATCCACATTTCCCAGCTCCTGCCGAATATTGATATAATTGGCCCTGGCCCAGTTTAGTATTCTTCCCTTAGGACCACTCTCATCTGGGGAAGTGGTGCTGGGCAAACTAATGGAGCTTCAGATTAAGTGTTCAAGTTCTGGTGGATTTCATCCAAGGTCTTCAATGTGGTTAATGAGCTAGAAGATGCATTAATTTTGCAAAATTCATTAGATTCTGGAAAAATGTTATCAAATTGGAAACTAGCAAATATAACTCCTCGATTCAAAAATAGGAGACTATAGGCCAGATAGCTTGATGTCTATCTTGGGGAAAGGTGCTGAAATCAATCATTAAGGAGGTCGCAACTGGGCACTCAAAAAAAAAAAAAAAAACTCAAGGCAATTGGGAAGAATTTGCATGATTTTGTAAAAAGGAAATCATGGTTAACCAATTTATTAGAGCTCTTTGAAAGAGCAACATGCTGTCGATAAAGGGGAGCCCTTGTACTTAAATTTCCAGAAGGCATTTGACAAAGTTCCACATAAAAGATTATAGGTCAAAGATGGAGATCATTGGTATGGGGGTAATCGAAGATTGGCTGGCAGAAAACAGAATTTGCATGAATGGGTCTTTTTCAGACTGTCAGGTTGTGATGAACGGGAATCCGTAGGGGTCTGTAGTAGGTCTAATGGCCTACTTCTGCTCCTATTTAGTATATGGTCATGTAACTAGATGTCTCACACAATAAGGTTTTGTCAACTTTCTACTTTTTTTTTTCAGGTGACAGCCTATTTACACAAAGATAACAACAACCTTTGGATTGTCAGGAAACCTGAACACACCTCCGGTCAGTGTTCAGTTTTTCTTAGTCATTTTCAGACTCTCTTCTGAGTTATGCCCCTTCTCTAAATTATGCACCAAACTGGAGATGAGTTTTTTTTCAGAAGATGTAAGGTGTGAGGAATTGGTGATATAGTTAAATGACTACTTTCATGTTTATAGGAATGTTGCGATTTTCGTACTGAGGCTCATTGCAACTGATGATTCAGTAGACCCCACCACCAAAGACATCTTTCCCTCCCCACCCTTATCTGCCTTCCGGAGGGACCACTCCCTCCGCGACTCCCTTGTCCGCGCCACACTCCCCTCCAGCCCCACCACACCCGGCACTTTTCCTTGTAACCGCAGGAAGTGCTACACCTGCCCCCACACCTCC
>JAHRHZ010000195.1:580592-650950 GCA_024137785.1 Ginglymostoma cirratum | reverse complement strand
TCCTCTCCTCTATCCATCCTCTATCCGCCTCCCCCTCTCTCCCTATTTATTTCAGAACCCTCTTCCCCTCCCCCATTTCTGATGAAGGGTTTAGGCCCGAAACGTCAAGTTTTCCTGCTCCTATGATGCTGCTTGACCTGCTGTGTTCATCCAGCCCCACACCTTGTTATCTTTGATTAGCCAAATGGCCTGTTTTTATTTTTTTGATGAGCCGTTGAATCATATTTATCTGTACATTAGTCCTTGTCTCTCTTAATATGTGAAAGGTGAAGATGGCAGTGAATATAAGCACGTGAAGTAGTATCCAATGAAAGCAAAATACTGCGGATGGTGGAAATCTGAAATAAAAACCACGTGCTGGAGGAACGCAACAGGTCTGGCAGTATTTGTGGAGAGAGGAACAGAGTTAATATTTCCATAGCGGTGTGACTCTTCAGAACAATATCCTAACTGTTTTTTGAAGTAATCTTTCAGAGAGCAAACTGTTTGATTCATTCTTCATTCTGGTGGCTTTCACAGATGCAGATGACATCGCTGAACATGTTCGTCATGGTGATGTCTTCAAGCTTGAGCACAAAGAGTAAGCCTGGGAAATGGGTTCAACTTCAGTTTTTCAGTTTAGTAACAATGAGATCCCTTCTGCAGGCTAATGTTTTTCTGTGTTTTGGTTGATAGAACATCTCGGAATATGCACAGTCATCATCATGAGGCACCACTGACAAAGAAACATTACCAGGTCACAGGATATGGAATAGTAAGGGATCTTCAAGGATTGGCTTGGCTTGATGGAGATTTTGTTTTTGGAAAATCCAAGTACTTTTAAAAGGAAACACTTGAACTGTTGGAATATGCTGCAAACAATTTGCCCCCCTGGGACCATGAAATTGTGGAAAAATTAAATAATAAACATCTTCCCAGAGTTTTAAAATATAGAAGGATAAGAGCAGGAGTATTTTGTGCAGAGGAGATAACAAGGTGTAGAGCTAGATGAACACAGCAGGCCAAGTAGCATCAGAGGAGCAGGAGAACTGACATTTCGGGTCTGGACCCTTCTTTCGAAAAATAAATCTTCTTGCTTTCCTGCTCCTCTGATGCTACTTGGCCTGCTGTGTTCATCCAGCTCTACACCTTGTTATCTCAGATTCTACAGCATCGGCAGTTCCTACGATCTCTGCACTTGAAGGAGGCAAGTTAGTGACTTTGTACGACCCCATGGTACATGCCTGCATAGTTAAGAAGTTTTATACAAGTTAAGACCTAGTCGACTATCTCATGATAACTGCATAGCTAATCTCAACTAGTTGACTGCCTCCCCCCAACCCTCTTGATCAGATCTGAATATAGAAATATGGAAAAGTAGAAAATAAAAGCAAGTGTGGCCCTTGTCAAGGGCGACACCCATGTTCTGCAAGTAAATAAAAAGAAAGGCCATTCAGCGCTACATGCCTGCTCAGTCATTCAATATGAAGGTGTAGATCATCAACTCAGTACTTATTCTGCTTCCTCTACATATCCTTTGATCCTTTTAGACCTAAAAGCAATATCTCCTTCATGAAAGCATTCAGTGCTTTGGTCTCAACTGCTTTATGTGGCAGATAATTCTGCAGGCTCACACTCACTGGATACTGAAATTTCTCCTCATCGAGTCAGAGTCATGGAGTAATACAGCATGGCCCTTCGGCCCAAACTGATCCATGCTGATCATGGTGCCCACTCAGCTTGTTCAAATTGCAGGCATTTGGTTCATTTCCCTCTCAACCCTTCCCATACATGTAGTTATGTAAATGTTGCTATTGTACCTGTCTCAGCCACTTTCTCTGTCAGCTCATCCCATATATGCACCACTTTCTGTGTGAAGAAGTTGCCCCTCAGGCCTTGCTTCAATCTTTGCCTTCTCACTTTAAACCTATGTCTTCTAGTTTTTAATTGCCCATTCCTGGAAAAAGACAATATGCATTCATCCTATCTATAGTAAGAAAGTAGTAAGGAGGCATGGGATAGGGGGAAATGTGGCAGATTGGATTCAGAATTGGCCGACCCTTAGAAGACAAAGGGTGGTAGTGGACGGAAAATATTCAGCATGGTGCTTAGTTACGAGTGTGTACCACAAGGATCTGTTCTGAGTCCTCTTCTATTTGTGATTTTTGTAAATGGTTTGGATGAAGGAGTGGAAGGCTGGATTAACAAGTTCGTGCACGATACGAAGGTGGGTCGAGTTGTGGATAGTGTGGAGTGCTGTTCCAGGTTACAAAGGGACACTGATAGGATGCAGAACTGGGCTGAGAAGTGGCAGATGGAGTTTAACCCTGAAAAGTGTGAGGTGATTCATTTTGGAAGGAGAAATTTGAAAGCAGAATACAGGGTTAACGGAAAGATTCTTGGCAGTGTGGAGGAGCAGAGGGATCTTGGGATTCATGCCCACAGTTCCCTGAAAGCTGCCACCCGGGTGGATAGAGTTGCCAAGAAGGCATATGGTGTGTTAGCTTTCATTAGTAGAGAGATTGAGCTCGAGCCGTGAAGTTATGCTCCAGCTATACAAAAGCCTGGTTCGGCCACACCTGGAGCATTGTGGCCAGTTCTCGTCGCCTCATTACAGGAAAGATGTGAAAGTGTTGGAAAAGGTGCAGAGGAGATTTACCAGGATGTTGCCTGGAATAGAGGGAAGGTCTTACGAGGAAAGGTTGAAAGAGCTAGGGTTTTTCTCTTTAGAATGACAAAGGATGAGAGGTGACTTGATAGAAGTGTACAAAATGATCAGAGGTATAGATAGTGGACAGCCACAGACTTTTTCCTCGGGTAGAGGTAGCTAACACGACGGGACATAGTTTTAAAGTGAGTGGAGGTAGATATCGGCGAGACATCAGAGGTAGGTTCTTTACTCAGAGTGGTAGGGGCGTGGAATGCATTGCCAGAGAGGGTAGTGGAGTCGGCCTCATTAGGGGCATTTAAGCGGCTATTAGATAGGCATATGGATGATAGTATAAGGTAGGGGTGGAGGTTAGATTGACCTTAAGTTTAGGGTAAAAGTTCGGCACAACATCGTGGGCCGAAGGGCCTGTATTGTGATGTTTTGTTCTATGTTCTATATCCCTCATGATTTTACACACCTCAATAAGGTCACCCCTCATTCTCCTACATTCCAAGGAATAAAGTCCTATCCTGGCCAACCTCTCCCTAGAACTCAGGCATTCTAGTCCTGGCAACATCTTCATAAATCTTCTTTGCACACTTTTCAGTTTAACTATGTCTTTCCTACAACAGGGTGACCAAAACTGTACACAGTACTCCAAGTGTGGCCTCACCAATGACTTGTACAATTATAACATTACATCCCAACTCCTGTACTCGGTGCCTCAACCAATGAAGGCCAGCATGTTAAATGCCTTCTTCACCTCCCTGTCCACCTGTGATGCCGCTTTCAACAAGCTCTGTACTGGTACTCCTAGGTCCTAAGTGGCCTACCTTGAATTCTTAGACTGTGACTCCTGCGGAACATCTTTCCTGCATTTCCCTGTCTTGCCCTGTTAGAGTTTTATAGGTTTCTATGAGATTCATTCTTGTAAACTCCATTAATTACAATGCTAATGGATGATCTCATCTCACTCTCCACTCCACTTTCCTGCTTGCTCTCCATAACTCTTTTTAACCTATTGCTAATTACAAATCTATCTCATCAAATTTACTCCATGTCCTGGTGTCTGCTGCATTCAGAGGTTCCTCCTCATCTCTGCTTTACATCTGCCACCTCTTTGTCCCACAAGGTGAAACATCATTTCTATCTCTACTTTGTCAATCCCCTTTAGCATCTTGGATACCTCCAATTAGATCACCTCGTATCCTTCAAAACTGTAGCGAGTACAGGTCTAAACTATTCAATCTCCTCATGAGGCAAGCTTTTTATCCCCAGAATTAATTTAATGAAGCCTGCAATCACATTGCTCCTTGGGTGAGGGGATCAAACTGTACACAGCGCTCCAAATGTGGTCTCACCAATGCATTGGACAATTGCAACAACACTTAACTACTTTTATACTCTGTCACTGCTTTTGATAATAAATGCCAAAATTCCATTTTCCCTCTGTATTACCTGCATACTAGCTTTCTCTAACTCCTCCATGCAGACACTTGGATCTCTCTGCATCGAAGCACTCTGATTCTCTCCATTTAGAAAGTAAGTTGCCTTTCTATTCCTCCAAACAAAATAGACAACCTCACACTTATCCACCTTAAGCTCCACTGTAAATGTTTGGCCCATTCAACTAACCTATTCATATCCAATTGTAAATTTCTTAGTTTTGTAGGTGCAACTTACATTCCCACTTATTTTAGTAGGTGAGATTATCTGCCCTCCTTGCCATTCAGCTATTGATCCAACTTGACCACAACCCCTGACCTGACTGCTGACTGACAACCTGAACAAAACGCTTTTCCCCTACAACTCCTTACTCAGCCACACCTCTGTATCTGTCTCACTTGTCTACTCATTCAATCATCACCTGTTCACCTGAATACCAGCTCGCTTTGACAATCATTGCAGCTGGATAGAAGCTCTGGTCTAATGTTTCACTAAACACATGCTCAGTCTGGGAAGACTGTTGTAGTAGGTAATGTTGATTTGATTCTAATGCAAATTTGGGTTTTTTTTTTCCTTTCAAAAAAATATTTTGAGACACATTATCCCTAACTATAACCAAAAGTAGAGCTAAGATGTGTGATTGGAATGTAGGAGCAGGTGATTCCAGCTCTTTTTCACTGGGCATTCCTTGTGTGAGCTGTTGACGCTGGATCATTAAGTGTATTCAAGGCTGAGAGAGATTTTTAATCAGGAAGGGAATTGAGCTTTTAAGGGGGAAAGGCAGGAAAGTAGAGCTGCGGACGATCAAATCAACTACAATCTCATTGAATGGTGGAGTGGTCTTGATTAGCTGAGTGGCCTCTTTCTCTAGCATCTTATGGTCTATAATGATCTTATGGTGTTTGGTTGTTGAACCATTAATAGAGACTGATTATCTTTCATTATTGTTAGATCATGCAACTTCCGGGTGGTAGAAAGTGAACCAAAATGAACCATGGTTCTCTTTTTGTAGTATTGTAGTGGTGTATAGGATAAGGAAGTAACTGCAGTGATAAAGTTGAGTTCTGCTCCTGATAGTTGAATGCTGCTGTATTTATTTGCAGAATGGAACTGGAGATTCAAATGACTTCTGGAGAATTGAGGTGGTTGGGGGACAGAATGGAGACCTGATTAAAGTTCTAAGAAGTAAAATTCGATTAATCCATGTGGCAACTGGCTGTGTCTTGTATTCCTCTGGGAAAACCTTGCCCAAGTGGTGAGTATTGTTTGTTGATTCAAGTAAGTGGACCATTAGCTTTTGATTTTATGAAATCACAGAAATGTTATGGTGCAGAAGGACGCCATTCAGCCCATTGTTTCTCACTGGCTAGTTAAATGAGCATTGTTACCTGGTGCCAATATCATGCTTATTCCCCATACCCTTGAACATGACTTTTTATCCAAAAATCGACCTATTCCCTCTTGATTGCCTCGGTTGAGCCAGTTTCTGCCACAATTCCACGCAAAGCATTCTGTACCCTAACTAATCACTACGTGCGTGAAGAAAATGTTTTCTCATTTCATCTTTGCTTCCTTTTGCAGAGCACTTTAAATCTATGCCCTTTTGGTGTTTTTACAAGTAGGAACAGTTTCTCTTTACCTCGTCCACACATGATCTTGAAACTTTCTTATCAGAATTAAACATTATTGCTGAGAATCACTGAGACAAGGTTGAAGGACTGGCAGCTCAACATTAGAGGGTATAAAAGTTTCAGGTACAAAGTGGTGGGGAAGTAAGAGGGGTCAGGGCATTGCATTTATTGATAAAGGAAATAATCCCTATAGTAATGCAGTAGGGTGACCTAGAAAGGTCTTTAAATGAGGCCATCTTGTTAGAGTTCAAAAATCAAAAAGGGGTGATTACCTTAGTGGGATTAAACTACAGGCCTCCCAACAGTCAGATGGAGACAGAGGAGCAGACATGTAGGCAAATCATATAATCCGGTTTCTTTCACACCTTTTCTATTTGGAAGGGATGTTAGCTTTGCTAACATTAACTGGGATCACCTCAATGTGAAAGGACTAGATGGGGCGGAATTTTAAAGTGCATCCAGGAGAGCTTTTACTGTCAGTACGTTGGTATTCCTACTAGAGATGGGGCAGTGCTCAACCAAATTCTAAAAATGAAGCCATCAAGTGGTTGAAGTTTCAGTAGGTGAGTGGAGTTAAGTGTCTGAAGTGGGGGGCAAACCAATTTCAATATCGTTAGACAAGGTCTGGCAAGCATAGACTGAGAGCATCTTCATGCAGGCAAGTCTATATTTGGCAAGTGGTAGCCTTTTAAAAGTAGTACAGTTAAAGTTCAAAGCCAGAGTTTTCCTCTCAAGAGTGAAGGCCAGGGGCAGCAAGTCCAGACTGTGAAACATTGACTCTTTTCTTGATACAGCTGACTGCACCAAAACACTCACCGTTGGGAAAGGATCTTTGTGTTGTTTTATTTTCTCCCCAGAGTATTCTCTTCCTGCCCTGAGAGGTCAGTATGCTGATTTACAGACAAGCTGCCCATCCTCTTGGACTTGGGACACGAGTTTCCAGAATGATTCTTGCATGTTGAGGAATATTGAGGGCTTGATAAAGAAAAAGAAGGAAGCATATGTCCGCTACAGCGCATTATATACAGGGGAGGAACTTTAAAAATGCAGAATGTAGGAGTTTGCTTAAAAAAGGAAACTAGGAGAGCAAAGAGGGGCCACGAAATATCTTTGGCAGTTGGGATTGAGGAAATCCCAAGGCATTTGCTAATTTCTTAAGCATAACAAGATTACTGTGGAAAGATTGGGACCTGTTAGAGACCACAGCAGTAACCTGGGGTTGAGGTCTTAAGTGAATACCTCTCATCTGTATTCACAGCGGAGAAAGACATTGTAGCCAGGGATTTCAGTTAAAGATTAATAAGGAAGAGATATTGGAGGTTTTACCTGGCATGCAGCTGGATAAGTCCCCAGGACTTGATGGGATGTGTCCCTGGTTGCTGTGGGTAGCCAGAGAAGAGGTTGCTGAGGGCCTGGCAGAGATATTTAATATTTTGGCCACAAGTGAAGTGCCAGCTGACTGGACCATAGGTTTTTTTTTAATAGAATCCCTACAGTGTGGAAACAGGCCCTTCGGCCCAACAAGTCCACACCAACACTCGGAACATCCCACCCAGACCATCCTAATCTACACATCCCTGTACACTATGGGCAATTCAGCTTGGCCAATCTATCTAGCTTGCACATCTTTGGATTGTGGGAGGAAACCGTAGCACACAGACACTGGGCGAATGTGCAAACTCCACACAGACAGTTGCCCAAGGGTGAAATCAAACCCGGGTCCCTGGCGCTGTGAGGCAACAGTGCTAATCACTGAGCCACCATGCCGTCTGTGGTTCCTTTGCTCAAGGAGGACAGCAGAAATAGGTCAGGTAACTACAGACTATTTAGTCTGAAGTCAGTGGTACAGAAAAATTTGAAAAAAAAACTCTGAAGGGCAGGACTAATCAATACTTGGAAAGGCAAGGATTGATCAGGGATAGTCAGCACTGGTTTGTTAGGGGGAGATCCAGTCTGACAAACTTAATTGAGATTTTTGGAAAAGGTGGCTATATATTGACAGGGATTGTGCAGCTCATACAGTTTACATGCACTTCAGTAAGGCCTTTGACAAGGTCCCACATAGAAGGCTGGTCCAGAAGGTGAGATAACAAGCATGGGGCTGGATGAACACAGCAGGTCAAGCAGCATCATAGGAGCAGGAAAACTTGACGTTTCGGGCCTAAGGTAGGAGCCCATGGGATCGTCTACAGGTTGTCAAACTGGATTCAAAATGGACTTGCTAAGTAGGGGGTGAAGGGTGATGGTTGAGGGTTGTTTTTGTGACTGAAAGCCTGTGACTAGCGGTGTACCACAGGGGTCAGTGCTGGGACCCTTGCTGTTTGTTATGTGTGTAAATTACTTGGATGTGAATGTAGAAGGTATAATTAGCAATTTTGCAGATGACACAAATTTGATCATGGCGTTGATACTAAAGAGGATCTCGAGCTGCACTCTGATATTGACCAGCGAGTAAATTGGTCACAGCAATGGCAGCTGGAGCTTAATCCTGGTAAGTGCAACGTGGTGCATTTAGGGAGGTGATATAAGGATATACACCCCCCCCCCCTCAAACCCCCAGAGAGTAGTGGGTCTGCAGTGTGGAGGAGCAGAATCTTGGGGTTCATGTTCACAGTTCCCTGAAAGCTGCCACCCAGGTGGATAGAGTTGTTAAGAAGGTGCATAGTGTGTTAGCTTTCATTAATAGAGGGATTGAGTTCAAGAGCTGTGAAGTTATGCTCCAGCTATACAAAAGCCTGGTTCGGCCACACCTGGAGCATTCTGTCCAGTTCTGGTCGCCTCGTTACAGGAAAGATGTGGAAGCGTTGGAAAAGATGCAAAGGAGATTTACCAGGATGTTGCCTGGAATGGAGGGAAGGCCTTACAAGGAAAGGTTGAGAGAGCTAGGGCTTTTCTCTTTAGTACGACGAAGGATGAGAGGTGACTTGATAGAGGTGTACAAAATGATCAGAGGTATAGATAGAGTGGACAGCCAGAGACTTTTTCCTGGGGTGGAGGTAGCTTTTACGAGGGGACATAGTTTTAAAGTGAGTGGAGGTAGATATCGGGGAGACGTCAGAGGTAGGTTCTTTACTCAGAGAGTGGTAGGGGCGTGGAATGCATTGCCAGAGAGGGTAGTGGAGTCGGCCTCATTAGGGGCATTTAAGTGGCTATTAGATGGCATGTGGATGATAGTATAAGGTAGTGGTAGAGGTTAGATAGACCTTAGGATTAGGGTAAAAGTTCGGCACAACGTCGTGGGCCGAAGGGCCTGTACTGTGCTGTACTGTTCTGTGTTATGAGGACAGCCTGGATAGGCTGTTTTTGTTTTCCTTGAAGCAGAGGCGACTGAGGTGGGATCTGCTTGAGGTATACAGAATTATGAGAGGCATAAACCATAGATTGTGAGAATCTCATCCCTGTGACAGACATGTCTAAGAACAGAAGGCACAAGTTTAAGGTGAGGAGCCAGTGGTTTGGAGCAGATTTGAGGATAAAAATTTCACCCAGAGGCTGGTAAATATATGGAACATGCTGCCTCAGAGGCTGGTGGAGGCAAGTACTCTCTGAACCTTTAAGAAGCAACTGGATGAGCAGCCAAAATGTCAGGACAATGAACCGAGGACAGGTAGATTGGATTAGTGGTGTTTGGTATTTGTTGGTGGGCGTAGAAGTGGTGGGCCCAAAGGTCCATTTCCAATTTGTTATTTGGAGTTCCCTTAATTTGTTATTCTCCTATATTCAAAAAGGGAAGTAGAGAGAAAATAGGGAATTATAGACCAGTAAGTGGCATGGTGGCTCAGTGGTTAACACTGCTTCCTCTCAGCGCCAGGGACCCGGGATCGATTCTACCCTCTGGCAACTGTCTGTGTGGAGTTAACACGTTCTTCCCATGTCTATGTGGGTTCCCTCCGGGTGCTCCGCTTTACTCCCACAGTTCAAAGATGTGCAGACTAGGTTGATTGACCATGCTAAATTGCCCATAGTGTTCATGGATGTGTAGATTAGAGGGATGGGTCTGGGTGGGATGCACTGAGTGTTGCTGTGGACTTGTTGGGCCGAAGGGCCTGTTTCCACACTATGGATTCTTTGATTCTAACATCAGTAGTAGGGAAAATTCTCAAATTCATTATCAAGGACTTTTATAGCAGATCAGATAGACTCAGCACAGATTTATGAAGGGGAAATCATGCCTGACAAATCGGTTGAAATTCCACGACGATGTAACTAGTAGAGTTGACAAGGAGGAGCCAGTTGATGTGGTATGTTTGGACTTTCAAAAGCAGTTCTCGAAGTCCTGCATAAGTGATTATTGTGAAAGATTAAAGTGTATGGGATTGGGGTAAGTGTATTGAGATGGATAGAAAACTGGTTGGCAGAGAGAAAACAAAAAGTAAGAATTAATGGATCCTTTTCAAATTAGCAGGCAGTAACTCGTGGGGTTCCACAGGGATTGGTGCTGGGATCCCAGCTATTCACAATATATATTAATGATTTGGATGAGTGAACAAAATGTAACGTCTCCAAGTTTGCTGATGGTACCAAGTTTTGTGGGAAGGTGATCTGTGACGAGGATGCAGACATCCTTCAGCATGATCTGGACTGCTTGGGTGAGTGGGCCACGTATCTGCTGCCCTTGTTCGAGGTGGAAATGTTCGTGGGTTTTGAAGATGCTGCCTGAGGATCTTTGGTGAATTGGTAGAGTGATTCTATGATCATGAAGTTTGCTAGCTGTGTCTTTCAGAAATACAAATTAAATAATCTAACACTTTTCCACACTGGTATGACTGAACTTCATCTGCATTAACTGTGCCCACTCATTCTTTTTAATTCATTTGTGGCACTTAGGAATCGCTGGCTTGCCAGCATTTATTGCCATCCATGATTGCCCTTGAGAGGTGGTGGTGATCTGCCTTGAACCACTGCAGTCCACCTGCTGTAGGTTGACCCATAATGCCCTTGGGGATTTCCAGGATTTTGACCCAGAGACTGTTTTGTAGATAGTACACACCGCTGTTACTGATCATAGGTAGACGGTTAATGGTAACCCCCAGATTATTGATAGTGTGGGACCAAGTGATGGTATTACCACTAAATATCAAAGGGCAGTGGTTAGATTGTCTCTCATTAGTAAAGGTCATAGCATGGCATTTGTGTGATGCAAATGTTACTTACCACTTGTCAGCCCCAAGCCAGGATATTGTCCAGATCTGGCGGCATCGCTGGAGAAAAACTCAGTTAATGTTTGGGGTCCGGTAGCCCTTCCTCACTGAACCTGAAACATTAACTCTGAGCTTTTCTTCACAAATGTTGCCAGACCTGCTGAGCTTATCCAGCAACTTCTGTTTTTGTCCCTGATTTATGGCATCCGCAGTTCTTTCGGTTTTTATTGTCCGGATCTTGTTGCATTTGAGCATGGGCTGCTTCAGTATCTGAGGAGTCGAGAATGGTGCTGAACATCCCCACTTCTGACCTGACAATGGTCTAAAGGTCATTGATGAAACAGATGAAGATGGGTGGGTATAGGACACTACCCTGAGGAACTCCTGCAGAGATGTTCTGGGGCTGAGATGATTGACGTCAACTACCACAACCATCTTCCTATGTGCCAGGTATGATGTCAACTACCACAACCATCTTCCTATGTGCCAGGTATGACTCCAACCACCAGAGAGATTGCACTTGATACCCATTGATTCAAGTTTTGCTAAGGCTGCTTGATGCTGAGTTGAATGTTCTTTGATGTCAAGAGCTGTCACACTCACTTCCCCTCTGGAATTCAGATCATTTGTCCACACTTGAACCAAGGCTGTAATGAGGTCAGGAGCTGAATAGCCCTGCTGGAACCTAAACTGGGCATCGCTGAGCAGGCTATTGCTGAGCAGGTACTGCTTGATGACACCTTCCATCACTTTACTGATGATCAAGAATAGATTGTAGGGGCAGGAATTGGCCGAGTTGGATTTATGATAACACAGTGTGGAGCTGGAGGAGCACAGTGGGCCAGGCAGCATCAGAGAAGCAGGAAAGTTGACGTTTCGGGTTGGGACCCTTCTTCAGAAAATTTTCCAGCTCCACACTGTGTTGTCTCTGACTCCAGCATTGGCAGTTCTTACTATTTCTGTGTTGGATTTGTCTTGCTTTTTGTGTACAGGACAAACCTGGGCAATTTTCCATCTTGTTGGGTGGATGCCAGTGTTGTAACTGTACTGGGACAGCTTGAGTCGGGGAACAGCAAATTCTGGAGCACAGTTTATTAGTACTATTGCTGGAATGTTGTCAGGGCTGATCTCCTTTACAATATCCAGTGCCTCCAACTGTTTTTTAATATCGCAGGGAGTGTGTCAAAGTGGCTGCATATTGGTACCCCTGATGCTGGGGACCGCTGGAGAGGACAGAAATGGATCATCCACTTCCCACTTCTGAGTGAGGATTGCTGTCAGTGCTTCAGCCTTATCTTTTGCACTGATGTGCTGGGCTCTTCTAAAATTTGAGGATGAGGTGATCTGTGGAGCCGCCTCCTCCTCCTCCTCCATCGCCATCAGGAGGCAACCTGGTTGTATCGCCGGACCGTTAGTCCAGAGACCCAGACAATGTTCCGGGGATCTGGCTTCAAATCCCACTACGGCAGATGGTGGAGCTTGAATGCAATAAATATCCGGAATGAAGAATCTAATGATCATGAATCCATTGTCGGAAAAACCCACCTCGTTCACTAATATCCTTTAGGGAAGGAATCAGCCATTCTTGCCTGTTGCGGCCTACATGTGACTCCAGACCCACAGCCATGTGGTTGCCTCTTAACTGCCCTCTTGGCAATTGGGGATGGGCAGTAAATGCTGCCTAGCCAGCGACACCCTCATCCTGTTAATAAATAGAAGGCAAAAACCGTTCACACCTGGATATGGCAGGACTGCAGAGCTCAGATCTGATCTGTTGGTCATTGGATCACTTAGCTCTGTCTATTATTTGCTGGTTATGCTGTTTGACATGCAAGCAGTCCTGTTTTGTGGCTTCAACTTGACATCTCATTTTCGAATATGCCTGGTACTGCTTCTGACATGCCCTTCTGCACTCTACATTGAACCAGGATTGATCCCCTGGCTTGATGACAATGTTTCAGTAAGGGTTATGCCAAGCCATGAGGTTGCAGATTGTGCTGGAGAAGTTTTGCTGTTGATGTCTCTCGAAACCCCAGTCTAGAGTTGCTAGATCTGTTCAAAGTCTGTTCCATTTAGCATTGTGATAGTGCCATACAACATGATGTAGAGTATTCTCAATGTGAAGCGGTCATTGCTCCTACTAATGCAGCATGGACAGATGCATCTGTCGCCAAAAGATCGGTAAGGATGAAGTCAAATATGTTTCTCCCACTTGTGAGGGAACCAACTTGTCACAGATCCATTTAGGCAGCTCTATCCTTTAGGTCAAAAGTTTAACCTGAAGCCATGAGACTGCATGAGGTCTGGAGTTAATGTTGAGGGCACCCAGGGTAACTTCCTCCTGATTATATTCCACTGTGTCACCACCTTTGCTGGATCTGTCCTGCCAGCAGGATAAGACACATCGAGGAGGTGGCGATAGTGGTGTCTGAACCATAGTCACACAGAATCATACCTTACAGATAATGTAAGGCTGTTGCTAGACAAGTCTGTGAAACAGCTCCCAATTTTGGAACGAACCCCTAGGTGTTAGTAAGGAGGACTTTGCTGGGTCTACAGGACTGTTTCTGCCCTTGTCATTTCCAGTGCGTAGGTCACTGACAGGTGATCGTCAGATTCCATTTCTTTGAGACTTTGTAGTAATTAATACAACTGAATGACTTGCTCGGCCATTTTAAAGGACAACTGAGTATCAGTCAAATTGTTGTGGGCCTGGAGACCTGGTGAGGATGGCATATTTCCTTTCCTGAAGGGCATTAGTGAATGAGGTTTATTTCCAACAATTGGGAATGGTTTTCATAGGCATCAGTAGATTCTTGATTCCAGATTTTTTTTTTATTGAATTCAAATACAATCATCAATTGTGACAGGATTTGAACTTGGTTCCCCAGGACATTAACTGAGATTCTGGGTTAATAGTGTAGAGACAATACCACAAGGCTATCGCCTCCCCATTCATCTGTCCATATCCCTTTGTGACCACCTCCTATGTGACCTAACTTAGTTCAAAATTGAAAATAGTATTAGTGGCCAAAGCCTGAGTACCAGTATGATCACGTGCTGCACCCCTTTAATGAAAATCTTAACATAAATGTGAAAATTTGACCGTACTGTGCCTCCTTGCTTTTTGCTATTTCTAGGGGCTGGGAACAGGTTGAAGTCACCTGCAGTCCATACCTAAAAGAAACCCCGAACTCATTGTGGAACATTGAGGACCATGTTAATGCTAAATGTAAGTGGGTACTACTGTAACTGTCATCATAGAACTCTTGTAATATCTGATCCTTGTTGCTTTGATCATTCCATGCATAGCCCTTTAATAAAGGATTATGGATAAATATATACATCTATATTCATAGAGCTATTTCTGTATTTGGATTGTTGTGCTCCTGTGCATGCAATTATTAGTAAATACTAAAACAGTTGTACCTAATACCCTTATGGAAATAATATATGCACATTGTTTCCAACCTCTCTTCGAGGATCTTAATAAAGATATTCAAGGCTCTCCCATGACATTGGAAGGGGAAAGAGACAAATGATACTAAACAGCAATGGGAATCAAAGTTGAAATTTTTTTTAAAAAATGGTCCTTCAGCTCTCTCCATTCCACAATCTGAAAACCTATGCTTAAGAGCACAGTATCTGAACTAGGATGCAGACAAGAGAAAATTGCAGAAGTAGGACAATTTGAATACATAGTAATTTATAAACCATGTTACCGTTGCATTGCCTCCTGACTCGTGCCTGGTTAGGTGGTGGACAGGCTTTGGAGATTG
Organism: Ginglymostoma cirratum; assembly: GCA_024137785.1. Classification (NCBI taxonomy): domain Eukaryota; kingdom Metazoa; phylum Chordata; class Chondrichthyes; order Orectolobiformes; family Ginglymostomatidae; genus Ginglymostoma; species Ginglymostoma cirratum. Next base: position 636,324 of record JAHRHZ010000195.1, on the reverse strand, counting down.
AGGAAATAAGTTACTTGTCGCAGAAATCCCAGCTCTGACTCGCTCTTGCAACCACAGGATTTAGATACAAAATAATCCAGCAAGGAACAGGAATTGAATGTTAAACCCTTAAGCCTGCTGTACTATTAATTGGCTTATCTGACATTAAGCACAAATCCGGATACCCATGGGCCCCGATAACCTTCCACCTTCTTGCTCAGCAAGAATCTATCCACCTCTGACTTACAATATTCAACTGCCTTTTGAGAAAGAGAGTTTCAAAGTCTCAATACCCTCTGTGACAAAACATTTGGCCTAGTCTCTGTTTTAACTGGGTGACTTCTGATATTTAAACCGTGACCCTAGCTTTACATCCTCTCAAAAGGGAAGATCATCTGCACATTTATTTTGATGAGGCCCCTTTAGAATCTTTACATTTGAATCAAGTTGCCTGTTACTCTGCTAATCTCCAGTGGATACAACAGGAACAAAAACGAAGTTGCTGGAAAAATTCAGCCGGTCTGGCAGCATCTGTGAAGGAGAAAAGTTCTGAGGAAGGGTGACTGGACCCAAAATGTTAACTCTGTTTTGTCCTTCACAAATGCTGCCAGACCTGCTGAGCTTTTCCAGCAACTTTGTTTTTGTTCCTGATTCACAGCATCCACAGTTCTTTCGATTTTTACCCAGTGGATACAAGCCTTGCGTGTCCAACTATTCCTCCTGAGACAATCCAGCATTTCAGGTTTTAGCCTAGTAAACCTCTGAACTGTTTCCAATGCATTTAAATCCTTCCTTCAATAAGATGGCAAACAGTGTGCACGGTACTCCAGATGCGGTCTCACCAGTGCCCTATAGAACTAGTCTCAGGGAAGAGCTATGTAATTATAATGGTATGGCAGGGCTTTACACTTGACAAATGAGTAGGACACTAAATAAATGGTTTCTGATGTGTAGCAGGGTCGAAGAAGGAAAGACATTCAAGATATAAATAATTGCTTGGTTGTACAAAGCCTAAACATTGCTAGGAGGAGGAAAGAAGTTGAAGCTTTTTGTTTTGATGAGTGCAATGCACCGAGGCAGGAAACAGACTTGAACAAAGGGATACCATCTTACACAGCATGAGAAGAAGGTGATGATTGGTTGGGCTTCGATTGGCATGGAGTTGCAGCAAGAATGGTTACCTAGAAATCTTAATTCTCAGATCAATCGACCATGACAATCTATAGGTCTACCTAAGATTACTCTAGAAGGGGAAGCTGTCGCGAAAATTTGAACAGATGAAGCTAGCTATCTCACGATGCAGTAAATCCATGATGGCTTTTTTCACTCGCAGGATATTGCTGTCAGGCCAAAAAGGCACCTTGCCTACCACACGAATGAGTGGTATAGAATGTGTTTAGTGTCTGTACGATGTCAGCTACGTAGGTTGTGTGTCCCAATGACTGGTAAACAGTATCAAACAGCATGTCCTCTAAACCAGATAGAAGGGCAACAGGCCACTTGTGCTCAGCCAGCCTGTGCTTGCAAGCCTCATTAATAGATCCAATATAACTCTGCTATTGAACATCATTTACGAAAAAAAAAATCCAGGTTGTGCTAAGATTTCTACCAGAAAACAATTGAAAATCATCAGTTTGGATTATAGTGTAATCATTTCCGCACGCCAGAGGCTACATTTATAAATATAGTGGACCCTGTTTTATGTAGGAATTTGTATGTATATTGTACCTTTTTTAAGCAAAAGAGTCTTGTGCTCAGCAAATCTCTTTTGAATCCCCATGACAACATTTCATCCAAATCATTTACAGTGACTTGGATGAAGGTGTGGAAGGGTGGATTAGTAAGTTCGCACACAATACGAAGGTGGGTCGAGTTGAGGACAGTGCGGAGGGCTGTTCTGGGTTACAAGGGGACATTGATAGGATGCAGAGCTGGGCTGAGAAGTGGCAGATGGAGTTTAACCCTGAAAAGTGTGAGGTGATTCATTTTGGAAGGAGAAATTTGAAAGCAGAATGCAGGGTTAACGGAAAGATTCTTGGCAGTGTGGAGGAGCAGAGGGACCTTGGGATTGATGTCCACAGTTCCCTGAAAGTTGCCACCCAGGTGGATAGAGTTGTTAAGAGGGCGTATGATGTGTTAGTTTTCATTAATAGAGGAATTGAGTTCAAGAGCCGTGAAGTTATGCTCCAGCTATAAAAAAGCCTGGTTCGGCCACACCTGGAGTATTGTGGCCAGTTCTGGTCGCCTCATTACAGGAAAGATGTGGAAGCGTTGGAAAAGGTGCAGAGGAGATTTACCAGGATGTTGCCTGGAATGGAGGAAAAATCTTACAAGGAAAGGTTGAGAGAGCTAGGGCTTTTCTCTTTAGAACGACGAAGGATGAGAGATGACTTGACTTGATAGAGGTGTACTAAATGATCAGAGGTATAGGTAGAGTAGACAGCCAGAGACTTTTTCCTAGGGTAGAGGTAGCTATTACAAGGGGGCATAGTTTTAAAGTGAGTGGAGGTAGATATAGGGGAGACGTCAGAGCTAGGTTCTTTATTCAGAGAGTGGTCAGGACGTGGAATGCATTACCGGAGAGGGTAGTGGAGTCGGCCTCATTAGGGGCATTTAAGTGGCTATTAGATAGGCATATGGATGATAGTGTAACGGAGGGTGAAGGTTAGATAGACCATAGGATTAGGGTAAAAGTTCGGCACAACATCATGGGCCAAAGAGCTTGTACTGTGCTGTACTGTTCTGTGTTCTAACACACTGACCAATCAGAATCGTCATGCCTGATCTGAAATTTAACTTTGGCATGGAGTTGCAGCAGGAACAATTAACTGTCAATGGTAGCCCAACTGATCAGCAGTCTTCATTGCATATGAAATGGTGTCTCTTTTTTCCTGTAATCTGTTTCTTGTGTTCTAGTTCTGATGACTGTCAGATAAAAAGCTTCAAATTCTTCAAATTTTAAAACTGTCTAGGGGATGGAGACGTTTTGGAGTAAGGAAAAGAAATAGTCTAATTGTTTCAGAGATACTAGGGACTGCAGATGCTGGAGAATCTGAGATAACAAGGTGTCGAGTTGGATGAACACAGCAGGCCAAGCAGCATCCGAGGAGCAGGAATGCTGACGTTTTGGGCCTAGACACTTCTTCAGAAATGGGGCAGGTGAAGGGGGTTCTGAAATAAATAGGGAGAAAGTGGGAGGCGGATAGAAGATGGATAGAGGAGAAGATGGGTGGAGAGGAGACAGACAGGTCAAAGAGGCGGGGATGGAGTCAGTAAAGGTGAGTGTAGGTGGGGAGTTAGGGAGGAGATGTCAGTCCAGGGAGGACGGATAGGTTAAGGGGTCAAGGTGAGGTTAGTAGGTAGGAGATGGGGGTGGGGCTTGAGGTGGGAGGCGGGGATAGGTGGGAGGAAGGACAGGTTAGGGAGGCAGGGACAAGTTGGGCTGGTTCTGGGATTCGGTAGGGGGAGGGGAGATTTTGAAGCTTGTGAAGTCCACATTGATACCATTGGGCTGCAGGGTTCCCAAGCGGAGTATGAGGTGCTGTTCCTGCAACCTTCGGGTAGCATCGTTGCGGCACTGCAGGAGGCCCAGGATGGACATGTCGTCTGAGGAATGGGAGGGGGAGTTGAAATGGTTCGCAAATGGGAGATGCAGTTGTAGGTGTAGTGTAGGTGTTCTGCAAAGCGGTCCCCAAGCCTCCGCTTGGTTTCCCCGATGTAGAGGAGGCCACAACGGGAACAGTGGATACAGTATACCGCATTAGCTGATGTGCAGGTGAACATGTGCTTGATGTGGAAAGTCTTCTTGGGGCCTGGGATAGGGGTGAGCGGGGAGGTGTAGGGGCAGGTGTAGCACTTCCTGCGGTTGCAGGGAAAAGTGCCGGGTGTGGTGGGGCTGGAGGGAAGTGTGGAGCAGACAAGGGAGTCACGGAGAGAGTGGTCCCTCTGGAAAGCAGATAAGGGTGGGGAGGGAAAAATGTCTTTGGTGGTGGGGTCGGATTGCAGACGGCGGAAGTGTCGGAGGATGATGCGTTGGATCCGGAGGTTGGTGGGGTGGTACGTGAGGACGAGGGGGATTCTGTTCTGGTGGTTGTTGTGGGGAGGGGGTGTGAGGGATGAGTTGCAGGAAATGTGGTAGAAATGGTCGAGGGTGTTTTCGACCACTGAGCGGGGGATGTTGCGGCCCTTGAAAAACGAGGACATCTGAGATGTACAGGAGTGGAATGCCTCATTCCGGGAGCAGATGCGGCGGAGACGAAGGAATTGGGAGTAGTGGATGGCATTTTTGCAGGAGGGTGGGTGACACAATACTCCAGGTGTGGCCGAACCAGGCTTTTGTATAGCTGGAGCATAACTTCACGGCTCTTTTGCAGGAGGAGGTGTATTCTAGGTAGCTGTGGGAGTTGGTGGGCTTGAAATGGATATCGGTTTCTAGGTGGTTGCCGGAGATGGAGACAGAAAGGTCCAGGAAGGAGAGAGAGGCATCAGAGATGGACCGGTTGAACTTAAGGTTGAGGTGGAAGGTGTTGAAGTGGATGAACTGTTCAAGCACCTCATGGGAGCACAAGGCAGCGCTGATACAGTCATCAATGTAACGGAGGAAGAGGGACTGTTCCATGTAACCTACAAAGAGGCAGGCATAGCTTGGGCCCATGCGGGTACCCATGGCTACCCATGGCCACCCACTTTGTCTGTCGGACGTGGGAGGAATTGAAAGAGAAGTTGTTGAGGGCGAGGAGGGTCGACCTGGGCAATCAGGTTTGTGGATTTTGGGAAGGAGATAGAAGCGGGCGGTGTCGGGTTGGGGAACGATAAGGTTGAAGGTCACCTGAGGAGATGAGGTTGTGCATGGTTTGGGAGGTGATGGTTTGGTGGTCGGGGGTGGGGTCATGATCCAGGGGGCGGTAGAAGGAGGTGTCGGAGAGTTGGCGCCTGGCTATCTTCCCCTATCTTGACTCCATTTTCTCCCCCTTGGTCCAGGAACTCCCTACCTACGCCCGTGACACCACCCACACCCGCCACCCCCTCCAAAACTTCCAATTCCCCGGTCCCCAACACCTCATCTTTACCATGGACATCCAGTCCCTGTACACCTGCATTCCCCATGCAGATGGCCGAAAGTCCCTCCGCTTCTTCCTGTCCTGCAGGCCCGACTAGTCTCCCTCACTGACACCCTCATCCACTTAGCCAAACTCGTCCTCACCCTCAACGACTTCTCTTTCAATTCCTCCCACTTCTGACAGACAAAGTGGGTGGCCATGGGTAGCCGCACGGGCCCAAGCTATGCCTGCCTCTTTGTAGGTTACGTGGAACAACCCCTCTTCCATAGCTACCCTGGCCCTAAACCCCACTTCTTCCTCCGTTATATTGATGACTGTATCGACGCCGCCTTGTGCTCCCACGAGAAGCTCGAACAGTTCATCCACTTCACCAACACCTTTCACCCCAACCTTAAGTTCGACTGGTCCATCTCTGATACCTCTCTCTCCTTCCTGGACCTCTCTGTCTCCATCTCCAGCAACCACCTAGAAACCGATATCCATTTCAAGCCCACCGACTCCCACAGCTACCTAGAATACACCTCTTCCCACCCACCTTCCTGCAAAAATGCCATCCCCTATTCCCAATTCCTTCGTCTCCACCGCATCCGCTCCCAGGATGAGGCATTCCACTCCCGTACATCTCAGATGTCCTCATTTTTCAAGGACCGCAACTCTTCCTCCCTCCCTTCCCCCTCCCCCACCAGTGGTCGAGAACACCCTCGACCATTTCTACCACATTTCCCACAACTCATTCCTCACACCCCCTCCCCGCAATAACAACCAAAACAGAATCTCCCTTGTCCTCACATACCACCCCACCAACCTCCGGATCCAATGGACCATCCTCCAACACTTCTGCCATCTGCAATCTGACCCCACCACCAAAGACATTTTTCCCTCCCCACACTTATCTGCTTTCCGGAGGGACCACTCTCTCCATGACTCTCTTGTCCACTCCACACTCCTCTCCAGCCCCACCACAGCCGGCACACTTCCCTGCAACCGCAGGAAGTGCTACACCTGCCCCTTCACCTCCCCGCTCTCCCCTATCCCAGGCCCCAAGAAGACTTTCCACATCAAGCACATGTTCACCTGCACATCTGCTAATGTGGTGTACTGTATCCGCTGTTCCCGTTGTGGCCTCCTCTACATCAGGGAAATCAAGCGGAGGCTTGGCGACTGCTTTGCAGAACACCTACGCTCAATTCGCACGAAACAACTTCATCTCCCTTTTGCGAACCATTTCAACTCCCCCTCCCATTCCGCAGAGGACATATCCATCCTGGGCCTCCTGCAATGCCACAACGATGCCAGCTGAAGGTTGCAGGAGCAGCACCTCATAGTCCACTAGGGAACCCTGCAGCCCAATGGTATCAATGTGGACTTCACAAGCTTCAAAATCTCCCCTCCCCCTACCGCATCCCAAAACCAGCCCAGCTTGTCCCTGCCTCCCTAACCTGTCCTTCCTCCCACCTATCCCCTCCTCCCACCTCAAGCCCCACCCCCATCTCCTACCTACTCTCCTCATCCCACCCCATTGACCTGTCTGTCCTCCCTGGACTGACCTATCTCCTCCCTAACTCCCCACCTACACTCACCTTTACTGACTCCATCCCCGCCTCTTCGACTTGTCTGTCTCCTCTCCACCCATCTTCTCCTCCATCCATCTTCTATCCGCCTCCCACTTTCTCCCTATTTATTTCAGAACCCCCTTCACCTCCCCCATTTCTGAAGAAGGGTCTAGGCCTGAAACGTCAGCCTTCCTGCTCCTTTGCTGCTTGGCCTGCTGTGTTCATCCAGCTCTGCACCTTGTTATCTCAAATAGTCTAATTGTTGTGATCTGGAATGCATTTACTGAAAGCAAGTAGATGCAACAGGAAGATGCAGTCATTTCTGCTGAGGCCCAGCACAGGCATGATGAGCCAAATGTCATACTTTTGTGCTATGTGCTTTTATATTGAAAATGTTCCGTATTCTCACCTTTCACATAATTTGTATCCTGCTCCTTTCCACCTCTGCACCTTCTCCCAGATTTTATCGTTGACGTCTGCCAAAGTACACATCTCCTGTCACACTGCTTGGATTGTTTGAAGTTTCCTCCAAAACCATTTTTTACCTTGTCCTGTCTTATTTAAAAGCGTACTGCTTCAAGACTCTTTCGTCCCTGGCCTTAGGTCACTGACCACTATGTAATAAGTGGAGTGCCACGGAGATCAGTGCTGGGTCTACAACAATTTGCAATATATTTTAATGACTTGAATGGGAAAAGTGAAAGTAATAGCACTTTTTTGTCATTCACAACTTGGCGGGAAGGCAAGTGGCAAGGATGACAGAGCCTGCAGTGGGACATAGATTGTGCAAGTGGGCAAAAGCTTGGCAGGTGGAATATGATGTGGGAAAATATTGGATTATTCACTTTAGTAGGAAGAATACAGGAACTGAAGACTGTATAAGTGGTGAAAGACAGCAGAAAGCTGCAGCTCACTGGGTTTAGATCCTTATACATAAATCTCAAAAAGCTAGCTTATAGATAATAGGGAAAGTGAATGGAATGCTGGCCTTTGTACCAAAGGGTATGGAGGGTAGGGAAGTCGTATTAAAACTGTGCAAGGCACCAGTCAGAATAAGGCTGGAATACTGTGAACAATTTCGTTCCCTTTACCTAAGGAAAGATTTACTGGCATTGCAGGCAGTCCAGAGAAGGTTCGCTAGACTGATTCCAGATGTGGAGTGATGATTTTATTGAGTCTGCTGCACATTTCAATGAGCTGATAGACCTACTTTTGGTCGTACGTCGTGTGGTCTTACTCGAGCATTCATGGTTTACTATGCTTTTTATCCAATATCCTAGAAGACATGATCAAGTTATTTCTCTCTTGCATGCTGTATAGTTTGCCAATCATTGTACTGATGACGTGCTAAAACATGGGTATAAACGTTTAAGTTTGTGGTTAGGGGTGCCTATATTGTGGGTTGCTTAGTATTCTTTGATATTGATGTTGTTGGAGCTGCAGTTATCCAGGTATGCGGAGCCTATTCCATCATGCTCCTGATTTGTGTCTTGTAGATGGTGGTTAGGCTTCAGAGAGTTCATAAAACACTATCAGCCTCTGATGCGTTCGACATGGCCATAGTATTTATATAGCCACTATTGCCTCATCTCTTTATTTCATCTCTCTTGTACGTGTTTGGACCCAAGTTATATCGAAGTCAGGAGCTGAGTGGCCTTAACATGCTCCGTTTGTGTTGAGCCATGATTGAGCAAGTGCCACTTAATAGCACTGTTCATTTTTCTCATATTGATGATTGACCATAAACTGTTGGGGAAGCAATTAGCTGTGTTGGGTTTATTCTGCCTTTTCCTGGGTTGTTTTTAGATGCTAATTTTCGAACAATGTAATGAACCCTTTCTCATTGCAGTGCCCAATATCAGCCTTGAGGTCCTGAAACCGTCATTCCCAGAGATCCTACTTGAATCGCATGTCGTAATGATCCGGGTCAGTACATCTCAATGTAAATGTGAAATCAGAAAACCTGATTGCAATTTTTTGTAGTCCATTAATCCAGAGAATTGAATAATCCCCCTTTTCTTTTATTTGCTGTATCTCTTGAGCTTCCAATGTGCACTTGCTGGCATTCTGCCCTCCTCTACATGCAGGTTCCTTTCTCTGCTTCAATTTGTGCATATCTCTGTTGGAGGAGTTCAAAATTGGCTCAGCAAATTATATTGGGACAAACTATGCAGTGTAGACCAATAACTAGCAGGTTTGAATTTCTCACTTCCATAAATAATTGCAGAAAATTGAAAAGGAAAAATAATACAAAATCCAATTGTTTAATTGCAGGTTTATAAAGATTAAAGAATATAATTGATGTAGTGCAAAGTGTCCTGATATCTTAATAAACAATGTGTGTTATGTAGTTGATTAGGCTTAGTAAACATAATGGAGATAGAATTATGTATTTGGCACAGTTTATGGTGTCTTCAGGTAGGTGGCTTTGTCATTAATTTGGTACAACAGGATAAAATATTTTTGATTTCGAGGACATACAAAGCACGCTGTGTAAAGAAGTTGCCCTTTGCCGCCTCCTTTTTTTTAAAAGAGGAAGTAGTGGATGCGAAGACATTTGTATGAGTACATGAATAGGAAAGGTTTGGAGGGACAAAAATAGAAATTGCTGGAAATAAGCTCAGCAGGTATGGCAGTATCTGTGAAGAGAAATCAGAGTTAACGTTTCGGGTCGAGTGACCCTTCCTTGGGGTTCTCCATAGAATAGAATCTATGGAATCACTTCAGTGCAGAAACAGGCCATTTGGCCCAACAAATCCACACTGACCCTCCAAAGACCATCCCATCCGGGCCCATCCTCTACCCTAACCCTGTAACCCTGCATTTCCTACAGCAAACCCACCTAACCTATGCATACACTATGGGCAATTTAGCATGGCCAATCCACCTACCCTGCACATCTTTGGACTGTGGGAGGAAACTGGAGCACCCGGAGAAAATCCACGTAGACACTGGGAGAATGTGCAAACTACACACAGAGAAATTACCCGAGGGGGAATTGAACGCAGGTTCCTGGCACTGAGGCAGCAGTGCTAACCATGGAGCCACCGTGCCGCCTGTGTTCTGAGGAAGGGTCACTCAATGTGAAATATTTAACTCTGATTTCCCAGCACGGATGATGCCAGACCTGCTGAGCTTATCCAGCAATTTCTATTTTTTGTCTCTGATTTACAGTATCCGCAGTTCTTTCGGTTTTTTTTTAAGGTTTGGAGGGATGTGGACCAAGCGCAGGCAGGTGGGATTAGTTTAGTTTGAAAACGTGGTTGGCATGGACTGATTGGACCGAGGAGTATTTTTACATGCTGTATGACTCTGACTCTGACTCTTACTGAGCTTTACTTCAGGGCAGCTACTTGATTTTCAATAGACTGCTTTTTGATAGTAGCACTATTTTTTGTTGTAATTCTGTTAACATTTGGGTATTTAGGTTTGCGTGAAGCGAATCAGAGAAGAATTTGTCAATACCTACAATGATACTCAATACTCCATTAAAATTGAAGCCATAACACAAGGGAAACATAAATTTCAAAATTGCACAAAATAACAGACACAAGTAAATTAGAGTTAGGAGTGTAACAGAACACTGCCCACTTGCCTGGATGGATGCAGCTCTAACACTCAAAAAGCTTGATACCATCCAGGACAAAGCAGCCCACTCGATTGGCACCACATCCACAAACATCTACTCACTCCACCACCAGTGATCAGTAGCAGTGTTTACTTTTGACAAGATGCACTGCAGAAATTCACCAAAGATCATTAGACAGCTCCTTCCAAATCCACAACCACTTGCATCTAGAAGGACAAGGGCAACAATTGCATGGGAGCACTACCACCTGCAAGTTTCCCACCAAGTCACTCACCATCCTGACTTGGAAATACTGTCTCCATTCCTTCAGTGTCGCTGGGTCAGAATCCTGGAAATGCCTCCCTCATGGCATTGTGGGTCCACCCACAGCACATGGACTGCAACGGCTCAAGAAGGCAGCTCACCACCACCTTCTGAAGTGTAAACAAGAATGTGCAACAAATGCTGGCCCAGCCAGCATCCATGTCCTGCAAGTAAATGAAATGTGACTGAGGTTTTTTTTTTCCAAAATAATCAATGTAACTCCACACAAAATAATCTTTCACCCTAAACATGCCTTCTGCTGAGTTGTGACCTCACAGCTAATATATTTCCATTGCATTTGGAACGTTTTAACTATCAGTTAGAACCTTTTGTCAGTTGGCTGAATGCCTTGGTTCAGTGTAGAGATGCCAACAGTATGGGTTCAATTCCCACACTAGCTAAGGTTACCCTGAGGGATTCTCCTCATCAACCTCTTTCCTTGCGTGAGGTCTGGTGACTCCCGGGTTAAACCACACCAGTCATCTCTCTAATGAGAGAACAGCCCCGTGGTCTGGTAAGACTATGGAGACTTTATCTTTTCCCTTTTACTTTTTTATACTGCTTCTCTAATTTCAATCCCAGATTTAAATATAACAGACGATGCTGTTCATTGCAGCAGCATGCAATGCATCTTTCAACCCACCCCACTTCCCACTAATGTTGTTCCTGAAGATACCCAACCTTAAGCTAGGAGTTCTGTATTCATTTTCAAGTAGTTTATTACCAAGTTTTCGAGGCTCCCAGTTCATTGAGTATTCCTTAGGTGATAAGTTTAAAACTGTCCTCTCTCTCCTTTGCAGCCTCCTTCCCACATTGCACCCTCATTCTTGTACTAACCCTGCGGCTTCCTTCTTTCCCGCCTCCCCAAACTGTCCACAATAGCTGTCTCCCCCCTCTTCCCTGCACCCTTTTCGTCCAAATTCCCATGCCCTCCAAGCCTGCGCCAATCGAGATCCTCTGTCTAAACCTGTCATCTATTTTCTAAGGGTCTGTATCCCTTTGCTCCCTGTGCATCCACGTACCTGTCCAGATACATCTTAAAAGACACTAATGTGTCTGCATCTACCACCTCCGCTGGCAACGTGTTCCAGGCACCCACCACCCTCTGCGTAAAGAACTTTCCACGCATATCTTCCCGTAAACTTTCCTCCTCTCACATTGAACTCATGACCCCTAGTAATTGAGTTCCCCCACTCTGGGGGGGGGGGAAAGCTTCTTGCTATCCACCTTGTCTATACCCCTCATGATTTTGTAGACCTCAATCAGGTTCCCCCCTCAATCTCCCTCTTTCCAATGAAAATAATCCTAGTCTCCTCAACCTTTCTTCATAGCTAGCGCCCTCCATACCAGGCAACTTCCTGGTGAACCTCCTCTGCACCCTCTCCAAAGCATCCACATCCTTTTGGTAACGTGGCGACCAGAACTGTACGCAGTACTCTAAATGTGGCCGAACCAAAGTCTTATACAACTGTAACATGACCTGCCAACTCTTGAACTCGATACCCCGTCCGATGAAGGAAAGCATGCCGTATGCCTTCTTGACCACTTATTGACCTTTATTGGCCTTATTGACCTGCGTTGCCACCTTCAGGGAACAACGGACCTGAACACCCAGATCTCTCTGTACATCAATTTTCCCCAGGACTTTTCCATTTACTGTATAGTTTGCTCTTGAATTGGATCTTCCAAAATACATCACCTCGCATTTGCCCGGATTGAACTCCATCTGCCATTTCTCTGCCCAACTCTCCCATCTATCTATATTCTGTTGTAATCTCTGACAGTCCCCTTCACTATCTGCAACTCCACCAATCTTCGTGTCATCTGCAAATTTGTTAATCAGACCACCCATACCTTCCTCTAGATCATTTATGTATATCACAAACAACAGTGGTCCCAGCACAGATCCCTGTGGAACACCACTGGTCACAGGTCTCCAATTTGAGAAACCCCCTTCCACTACAACTGTCTCCTGTTGCCTCGGCAGATTTTTATCCATCGAGCTAGCACACCCTGGACCCCAAGCGACTTCACTTTCTCCATCAACCTGCCATGGGGAACCTTACCAAATGCCTTACTGAAGTCCATGTATATGACATCTACAGCCTTTCCCTCATCAACCAACTTTGTCACGTCCTCAAAGAATTCTATTAAGTTGGTAAGACATGGCCTTCCCTGCACCAAACCATGCTGTCTATCACTGATAAGCCCATTTTCTTCCAAATGGGAATAGATCCTATCCCTCAGTATTTTCTCCAGCTGCTTCCCTACCACTGACGTCAGGCTCACCGGTCAATAATTACCTGGATTATCCCTGCTACCCTTCTTAAACAAGGGGATAACATTAGCAATTCTCCAGTCCTCCGGGACCTCACCCGTGGGATGCTGCAAAGATATCTGTTGAGACACTTGCTATTTCCTTTCTCGCTTCCCTCAATAACCTGGGATAGATCCCATCAGGACTTGGGGACTTGTCCACCTTAATGCCTTTTAGGGTACCCAACACTTCCTCCCTCCTTATGCTGACTTGACCTGGAGTAATCAAACATCTATCCCTAACCTCAACATCCGTCATGTCCCTCTGCCTGGTGAATACCGATGCAAAGTATAAGACCTTCCATCCCATGAACAAACTCAGCACAAACTTTACAGCTGCTCTTCCAATTAAAGGTGGTTCTCTTCTGTGTACAATGAGCCTATTGAAATTACTCCCCAGGGGCTGGTATCCTGTCACCAAGTCACGTTTTATTTACCTGAGCATAGTACTTGACATTGATCCAGCTTCCTTAAAGCCAGCTCCGAGTGAGCAAAGCTTCTGACACTCCTGTTTATGATGTGGAGATGCCGGTAATGGACTACCTGCCAGTCTGACCAAAGAACACATCCATCGACTGAACAGACTGGTCAAGACTTTGGATCCAATCCTTCAGAGTACCCTATACACTCTCATCCCACGTGCTTCCCACGTAGGGGACTTCTACTACCTTCCAAAAATACACAAAGCCAACACACCTGGACGTCCCATTGTATCAGGCAATGGGACCCTGTGTGAGAACCTCTCTGGCTCTGTCAAAGGCATCTTGAAACCCATTGTGCATTGAACCCCCAGCTTCTGTTGCAACACTACAGATTTCTTACAGAAACTCAACACCCACGGACCAGTCAGACTGATGCTGCTCTTCTCTAGCTTCCATCTGAAACATATTAAGAGAGCCAGTCTCTGCAGACAAAGCCCTATGCATATGTAGAATATGTTTGGATGAGGAGGAACGAGACGGACACCTGAAGGTGTTGAAGGATGCCATCATAGGAACAGGATACGATGCTCAACTCAATGATCGCCATTTCCAGCATGCAATGACGAAAAACTGTAATGACCTCCTCAGAAGATAGGCATGGGATATGTCCAGTTGGGTGCCCTTCATCATCCAGTACTTCCCAGGAGCAGAGAAACTACGCCATGTTCTTCGCAGCCTTCAACACATTATCGATGACGATGAGCATCTCGCCAAGATCTTCCCCACGCCTCTACTTCTCGCCTTCAAACAATCGCCAATCCTCAAACAGACCATTGTTTGCAGCAAGCTACCCAGCCTTCAGGACAACATCGACCACAACACACTACAACGCTGTCATGGTAACCTCTAAGACATGTCAGATCATCGAAACAGACACTACCATTGCGTGTGGGAACTCCACCCACTTTGCGTATGTCAGATACTCGTGTGACTCAGCCAACGTTGTCTATCCCATACACTGCAGGCATGGATGTCCCGAGGCATGGTACATTGGTGAGACCATGCTACATGCTACGACAACAGATGAAAGGACACCATGCAACAATAGCCAGACAGGGATGTTTCCTCCCAGTGGGGGAACACTTCAGCAGTCAAGGACGTTCAGCTTCCGATCTTTGTATAAAAGTCCTACAAGGCGGACTTTGAGATACACGACAACACAGTCATCAAGTCGAGGCTGATAGCCAAGTTTGGTACCCATGAGGACAGCGTCAACTTGGATCTTGGATTCATGTCGTGCTACAGGTGACCCCACCACACTATACACACTCGCGCACGTATACATAAGCGCTCGCGCACGTATACACGCGCACATGCACGTGTATACAAGCGCACGCGCACGTATACGCACACTCTCTTTTCACCCCCCCCCCCCGCCGCCCCGCCTCCCTTGGGCAAACACACACGCACATGTGAATCTATGGGGTGAATTTGTATTTGCAGATACATTTTATTTTCTTTAAAAAGCACACAATTTACAGACAGTCAATATAACATTTAATAAGTTCCTACTTTAGAAATAACACCAGTCTGATTCCAGACTGAAACACAAACCGAATCTGAACAAGGTGTCACACCTAACATCCATTGTCTGAACTGAAATGCCACCTCTTCTTTATAGTGATAAAACCTTTAGTTCTCTCAGGACCATACTTGAAAGGAATTTCGGGGATTTACATACACGCATTAAACAATTAAAACCTTCTAATTGATTAAAGATTTGACAGCATCTTAGGTTTGTTTAGTACACCCTCATCTATGGTGTGAGCCTTCGATCTTTTACTTATAAATTCTGTGTCTGATACTACCTCTCACTAACACCTGAAGAAGGACTGAGGCTCTGAAAGTGTGTTTTCAAATGATCCTGTTGGACTGTAATCTGGTGATTTCTGACTCCTGTTTAATATCTGTCAGCCAGGGCTCCCTCATTGAATGTTAACCTGGTCCAATCAGGGATCTCCTATTCTATGAGGCCCACCTGGCTGATCTCATTACAATCATTATGTCTTTCCTCAAAGTCCAAGACATAGGCATGTACGTTTTCTTGTAGTCTCTCCTGGGGCATTTTCGCACCAGGACCAAACCTTCCACTTCTGTCTTGTATTACGGTAGCATGTGATCTGGTCTCGCCGGGTCCCAAAAGGTTTCAGTTCTGGTTGCGTTGGCCCTTTTGCTTTCTGCCTTAACACCAGCTGTTTTAGTTTTGCCAGGGCTGCATCTTTTTGTATCCACAGTCTGATATTGTTGGTGCTGATCAGAAGGGTGTCCAGAATGTTTAAAACTAGAACAGATTCTTCTAGTGACAGCATCACTGGTGATGTATCTGCCAGCGGGAGGCAGCTGAAGGTATCCGCATTTGCTGCTTGGCCTCCCCAGTGATGTTCCAACTTGTAATTGTGCACATTTAGAATGAGACCCGACTGCTGAATTTGACCTGAAGCTATGGTCAGCACTGGTCTGTCTTCTTTAAGTAGCTCTAGCAGGGATTTGTGGTCTGTTTCTATTACAAATTTATGTCCTTAAAGATATTGGTGGAACGTTCTTAGACCAAAGACAACCGCCAAACCTTCTTTCTCTATCTGGGCATATTTGTGCCCTGCATCAGCTAATGTCTGGAAAGCATATGTTATTGGGCATTCCTCTCTGTTGGACCACCTGTGAGCCAACACTACCCCGATACTGTACGGGGAGGCATCGCATGTCAGCACCAGATCTTGTTTGGGATCATAGTGTGCCAAAACCTTCGATGATGATAGCTGCTTCTTCACTTCCCTGAAGGCTATATCTTGGCTAAGAGACCATTTCCAAGGCTGACCCTTTTTCAATAGCAGATATGTAAGGGTGCCAGGATGGAGGCCTGGTTACTTATGAACTTTCCATAATAATTCAGCAGCCCAACGAAAGACCTAAGTTCCGGTACAGATGTGGGAGCAGGGGTACCTTTGATTGTTACACCCATTACAAGATACAGTGAGGACACAGTCTTGTTGACACTGTAGCCTAAGTCGGTCACCTGGAGTTCCTGGAATACACATTTTCCCTTCAAAGTTGTACGCCCACCTGAGAGAAATGTCCAAGGACTATGTCCAAATTCTATAAATGCTCTTTATTGGTCTTCCCTGTTGTTGCATGTCATCCAGATAAATGACACAAGAGGGTTGTGCATGTATGTAATGAGTTGTCAGAGGACGTGGTAGAGACTGGTGTGATTACAACACTTTAAAAGGCATCTGGACAATATGTGAATGGGATGGTACATGCTCCAATATCTTATGATTTTAAAGATGAGCTGGACATCTTAGGGCTAGGGTACATTGTTAATGAGGTGAATGTGGATCATTGTGAGAAAATTTGCTTGATGTTGTGGGAAGAAATCCCTCATGAAACTTCACAAAAATAATTCTGAACTGATTTCTGGGATTCAGCCCATTATTTTTGATCAACTTTGGCAATTGCCTCCATCTTCACGCTCCAGTTCTGTTAATCCCACAGTATCGTAGTCTTGGACAATTTGTGCCTGTTTGTCAGATATTTCACTGCGTTGCAGGCATTTACGCAATGGACGTCAAACTTGCCTTAGCATGTCTTATTTCTCTGATGTCTGATCACACTGGAGTTGTGAATATTGTTCTAACGCTGTTTGTTTCTCAATTCTTGCACCTCGTTTCTATACTCACTGCTTCACCCTGGTTCCTCTACTGTTGTCTCTTTAGCTTAAATGCTCCCTCTCAAACTTGCGTTAAACCCCTTTTGAAGATGTTGGTCCCAGTCCCCTCTGGTATAGATTACAACCGTTACTAACATCACTGACAAAGAGACTTGTTCTGGTTGAGACTGAGACACAAACCTGTTGAGACAAACTCTGTTTCATAAGTAATGTACACTGCTCTATGTCTCTTGGAGGCTGGGAGCCGGTTTTGTTAACTAGTTCTGTTGTTACATAGTTTTGGTAGTTTTCTTGAAGTCAACTGAGAAAAGTTTTCTGCAGAATTTTGGAAAAGTCTGGTTCTCAAGATGATTACAATCTCTTAATAAGGCAGAGCTTTGTGATTTTTCTGTTTGTACAGCGTGTCGAGTTGATGTGAATGGGATAAATTGTGCAGAAAGAATACAGGGGATCAGACACACACAGACACACAGACACCCGGAAACGTTAACGCTGTGCTGTCCTTCACAGATGCTGCCAGACCTGCTGGGCTTTTCCAGCAACTTTTGTTTGTGTTCCTGATTTACGGCATCTGCAGTTCTTTCGGGTTTTATTTAGGATATCATATTGCTGGTGGTGATGTCAGTAAGTGTGTCAACAAAGAGTTTGTGTTTACAGGAAATCCTATGGTTTACCCATAATATATCACGTGCATGCAAGGTCCCGAGTTGAAAACTTGTCCAGACAATGGAACCACAAATCCAGTTGTAGAGTATCGATATAGATAGCAATCATCTGTTTATCAAGATATTTGAAGGAACTTTGTTTGGAGTGTTGACATAATAGATGATTTGATTCTGCTACCAAATTTCACACAATTTGCTCTGCGTTTATAAATGTAAAATCGATAGGCCTCCAAATAGGCAAATGTGCAGAACAATTGGCACAATCACTGGAAGCTTTCTCATAAATGTTATTCTGTTTGTGTTTTTCTGTAGGGTAATAGTGGGTTAAAACCAAAAGACAATGAACTCACTTCAAAACCCTGGCATTGGCCAATCAATTATCAGGTAATAAACTTCCTTAGCTGCTGCACGTTCTCTTTAAATTTGAAACCTTTGCTCCACTTCTGACAGATGTGCATAGTGCTCAAGAAAACATGAATTTCAAAGCACATTTGGTATACCTTTCTCTGACTGCAGTATTCCTCTTGTTTTGTACCTCTCCTACTCCTGATTGCAATTGATTGAAAGTGTCAGAATCTCACGTTGAAAGAAAATAAAGATAGGAAGAAATAAGATGACATAACCACTTTTAGCCACAGATTTAAGTTCATTTATGAATGTAGAGTGTAGTTTCCTCAGTCCCTGTGATAGATTCTACTCATGGACAGTTTAGGACAGCAAGTTCTGTGTTATAATTGAGTTCGAAACTAAGAGAACCAGTAGGACAAGTAAAATTAGCAAATGTTTCCAGTTACCCGTAAAAAGTGAGCAAGAAACAAGATAAACAACCTACATGCAAAGTATGAGAAAACACAAAGTGTCAGAGATGTTAGTCTTGGAGATTTTGATCTGCAGTACAGAGTGCGCATGGCAGCACAAAAATCTAACTGGCATTGTAACCTCTGTGGCACTATAACCCAATCTAAGAGCACTGGGATGTGGGAGCAAACTTTTGAAGCTGGTTTCAAGTTGCTGTGGCCGACTGCTAGCCTTAAGGCAACTCTTCCCAGCACTGACCTCTGCTTGTGTAACATCGGTTTTGTCAGAGGCAATGATATAAACAGGCACCGAGGAGAATTATTTATCCAATGTTGAATTTTTGAGGAAATGCTCTGATGTAGTAATCACAATATCCAGTAGCACCTATGAAACGTTTTTCAACCGGAAGCTATGGCCTCAAAAGAGCATTCCAGTAAGCTTAATTAAATTTAAAAGATTCTACACCTGTTATAGAGCCCTAAATAGATATTGCGTCAAGAGGCATTGACCTAGTAGTTTTATTGTTGGACTGTTAAACCAGAGATCCAGGTAATGTTCTGCGAACCTGGATTTGAATCCTGCCATGGCAGACAATAGAATTTGAATTCAATAAAAAAAATTAAGTCTGGAATTGAGAGTCTGTTGGTGATCATGATTCTATTGCCAATTGTTGGAAAAACCCACCTGGTTCATCTTAATTCCTTTAGGGAGTGAAAGCACCATCCTTACCTGGTCTGGCCTACATGTGATTCCAGACCCACAGCAATGTGGTTGACTCTTAAGGATGGGTAATAAATACTGGCTCAGCCAGCAGCACCGATATCCCATGAATGAATTAAAGACAAAAATCTATTAAAGGTAAATAAATCCCGAGTTCCAAATACTGATTTCAATTACTCGTGGTTCAAAGCAAGATTTACTATATTTATTTCAGAGTAACTAATTTAATCGAGGTTTTTGAGGAAGTATCAACTTAGAGTGGATAGAGGGGAACCAGTGGATGCATGATATGTAGACTACTAGAAGGCATGCAGCAAGGTACCTCCGTAAAGATTAATTCATAAGAGCCCACGGAGCTGGAGGTTGTAGATTGACATGGGTAGAGAATTGGTTAATGATTGGAAAATAACAAGTGGAGATAACGGGTTCCTGTTCAAGTTGGTGAACTTGACTAGTGAAGTTCTAAAGGGATCAGTGCTTGTAAGTAGTTGTGGTTACAAGAAATATTGATGACCTGGATGGAGAAAGTGAATTTATTGCAGCCAGATGTGCAGAGGGTGGTTGATGGGTGGAATGAAGTGCCAGAGGAAGTGGTAGATGCAGGTACAGTCACAACATTTGAAAGACATTTGGACAGGTACATGAATAGGAAAGGTTCAGAAGAATGTGGGCCAAATGCAGGCAGGTGAGGCTAGTTTAGTTTGGGAAAGTGGTTGGTATGGATGTGTTGGATTGAAGGGTCTGTTTCCGTGCTGTATGACTCTATGACACAAGATTAGGTGGAAAGAGCGTTGTGAGAGAGAAACAGTTTACAGAGGTATTAAGTGAGTGAGAAAAACATTGATGAATGCAGTAATATGTGGGAAAATACAAAGTTGTTCAATTTGGAAAGGAGAACAAAAGAACAGAATGTTATTTAAGTGGAGAAAAACTGCATAAAGGTGAAACACAAAGGGGCTTGGGAGCATTTGTGCATGAAGCACAAAAAGCAGCAGGAACGCTGAAGGACTGCTACCCTTTATTGTTGGAGTGTGAGAGTAGGGAAGTCTTACTGCAACTCTGCAAGGTGCTGGTAAGACCATATCTACAGTACTTTGAACAGTTTCGTATCCTTAGTTAATGAAAGATATAATGTCATAGGAGAGAATTCAGAGAAGTTTCACTCACGGGGAGATGTTGGCCTAGTGGTATTGCTGTACTGTTAGTCCAGAGACCCAGGTAATGTTCTGAGGACCTGGATTCAAATCGTGTCACGACAGTTGGTGGATTGTGAATTCAATTAAAACTGATCTGGAATTGAGCGTCCAATGATAACCATGAATCCATTGTCGATTGTTAGGAAAATCTCATAGTTCACTAATGTCCCTTAGAGAAGGAAACTACCATTTATACCTGTTCAGGCCAACATGCGGCTGACTCTGACCCTGTGGGCATTTAGGGATGAGCAATTAATGCTGGCTGAGCCAGTGATGACCTCATCCCATGAGTGAATTAAAAATAAAATGGTCCCTGGTAAGGGAGGATTGTCTCATGAGCAAAAAATTGAACAGGTTGAGATTACACGAGTTCAAGTCAGCATTAGGAGGGAGGAAGCGTTGGGTATCCAAAAAGGCATTAAGGTGGACAGGTCCCCAGGTCCTGATGGGATCTATCCCAGGTTATTGAGGGAAGCGAGAGAGGAAATAGCAAGTGCCTCAACAGATATCTTTGCAGCATCCTGAAACACGGTGAGGTCCCGGGCGACTAGAGAATTGCTAATGTTGTCCCCTTGTTTAAGAAGGGTAGCAGGGATAATCCAGGTAATTATCGACCGGTGAGCCTGACGTCAGTGGTAGGGAAGCTGCTGGAGAAGATACTGAGGGATAGGGTCTATTCCCATTTGGAAGAAAATGGGCTTATCAGTGATAGACAACATGGTTTTGTGCAGGGAAGGTCATGTCTTACCAACTTAATAGAATTCTTTGAGGACGTGACAAAGTTGGTTGATGAGGGAAGGGTTGTAGATGTCATATACATGGACTTCAGTAAGGCATATGATAAGGTTCCCCATGGCAGGCTGATGGAGAAATTGAAGTCGCATGGGGTCCAGGGTGTGCTAGCTCGATGGATAAAAATCTGCCGAGGCAACAGGAGACAGAGAGAGAGTAGTAGTGGAAGGGGGTTTCTCAAATTGGAGACCTGTGACCAGTGGTGTTCCACAGGGATCTGTGCTGGGACCACTGTTGTTTGTGATATACATAAATGAGTTGGAGGAAGGTATAGGTGGTCTGATTAGCAAGTTTGCAGATGACACGAAGATTGGTGGAGTTGCAGGTAGTGCAAGGGACTGTCAGAGATTACAGCAGAATATAGATAGATGGGAGAGTTGGGCATAGAAATTGCAGATGGAGTTCAATCCGGGCAAATGTGAGGTGATGCATTTTGGTAGATCTAATTCAAGAGCAAACTATACAGTAAATGGAAAAGTCCTGGGGAAAATTGTTGTACAGAGAGATCTGGGTGTTCAGGTCCATTGTTCCCTGAAGGTGGCGACGCAGGTCAATAGAGTGGTCAAGAAGGCATACGGCATGCTTTCCTTCATCGGACAGGGTATTGAGTACAAGAGTTGGCAGGTCATGTTACAGTTGTATAAGACTTTGGTTCGGCCACATTCAGAGTACTGCGTACAGTTCTGGTTGCCACATTACCAAAAGGATGTGGATGTTTTGGAGAGGGTGCAGAGGAGGTTCACCAGGATGTAGCCTGGTATGGAAGGCACTAGCTATGAAGAAAGGTTGAGTAGACGAGGATTATTTTCATTAGAAAGACGGAGATTGAGGGGAGACCTGATTGAGGTCTACAAAATCATGAGGGGTATAGACAAGGTGGAGAGCAAGAAGCTTTTTCCCCCCAGAGTAGGGGACTCAATTACTAGGGGTCATGAGTTCAAAGTGAGAGGAGGAGAGTTTACGGGAGATATGCGTGGAAAGTTCTTTACGCAGAGGGTGGTGGGTGCCTGGAACACGTTGCCAGCGGAGGTGGTAGACACAGACACGTTAGTGTCTTTTAAGATGTATCTGGACAGGTACATGGACGGACAGGGAGCAAAGGGAATACAGACCCTTAGAAAACAGATGACAGGTTTAGACAGAGGATCTCGATCGGCGCAGGCTTGGAGGGCCGAAGGGCCTGTTCCTGTGCTGTAATTTTCTTTGTTCTTTGATCTTTGAGACTCTACTCATTGGAGTTTAGAGGAATGTGACATTCTTAAGGGGATGTTAGGGTAAATGCTGAGAGGATGTCTCCCCTCTCATGGGAGAGCCTAGGACCAGAGGGCATAGTCACATAATAAAGGGATGCTAATTTAAGACTCGGATGGGAAGGAATTTCCTCTCAGAGGCTTGTTTGACTTTGGAACTCCTTGCCACAGAGAGCTGTGGGGGCAGAGTCCTTACGTATATTTAAGGCTAAGTTAGATTCTTGATCAGTTGGGAATTGTGGGTTACGAGGAATGAACAGGAAAGTGGATGTGAGGAGTGTCGGATTAGTCAGTCATTACGATGCTCTTGATATCTGTATGTGGACAGTTTGACTGGCTCGCTTGTTGGCTTAAGATAGTCTGTGGCATCCCGGTCCAAGAATACTTGAACTTTGATTTGGAAAAGTATGGCCTAATTAGGCACAGTCAGCATGACTTTGCGCGGGGCAGGTCATGTCTTATTAACTTGATTGAATTTTTTGAGGAGGTGACACAGGTGATTGATGAGGGTACAGTAGTGCATGTTGTCTACATGGATTTTAGTTAGGCTTTTGACAAGGTCCCACATAATAGGCTGCATGGGATCCATGGCGACTTGGCCACGTGGATTCAGAATTGGCGCTCCTATGGAAGACAAAGTATTGGTGGAAGTGTGCTTTTTAGGCTGGATGTCTGTGACTACTGGTGTTCAGCAGGGATCCATACTGGAACCTCTGCTGTTTGTGACATGCATGTAAATGACTTGGATGAAAATGTAGATGGGTGGGTTGGTAAATTTGCAGATGATACAAAGATCGGTGGAGTTGTGATAGTGCAGAAGGTTGTAAAAGGATACAGCAGGATGTCTTGTTGCAGCTTTAAAGGACTTGGTTAGACCACGTTTAGAGTATTGCATTCAGTTCTGGTTGCTGCATTCAGTTCTGGTTGCCACATTACAGGAAGGATGTGACGGCTTTCGAGAGGGTGCAGAAGAGGTTTACCAGGATGCTGGGGAGAAAATAGGTCCCCTTAAAGATCAGCATGGCCATCTGTGTTTACTGAGGCGAGGATCATGGATGCAAAGGAAATCGGGGAAACAAATGGGGAAGTTTTGGACCACATACATGTTACCAGAGACAAAGGGTTTGCAGCCTTAAAGCGCATTAAGATGGATAAACCCCCTTGGCCTGATCGAGTCAATCCTTGGATGTTGTGGGAGGCTAGGGAAGAAATTGCCAAGGTCCTTGCAGAGATTTTTGCTTCAACTTCAGCCACTGGTGAAGTTCCAGAAGACTGGAAGGTGGCTAAGGTTGTTCCGTTGTTTAAGGTAGCAAAGATAAGCCAGGGAACTACAGGCCAGTGTGTCTGGCATAGGTAGGCAAGTTATTAGAGAAGATCTTCTGTTCCCTGGGAACAGATGCCGTCAGGGAAGAGCACTATTGAAATGTGGAGATTGTTTAAGGAATGCATGCTGCGTGCACTCGATATGTTTGTCCCAAGCAAGCAGGTCGAGTGAGGGAGCCTTGGTTCTCAAGAGGTCGAATGACTAGTTGAGAGGAAGAAGGATGCTTATGTAAGGTTTAGGAAACAAGGAACGGAAAAGGCTCGAGAGGGACACAAGTTATCCAGGAAGGAGCTGAAGAAAGGGCTTAGGAGAGCTATGAGGGGGCATGAGAAAACCTTGGCAGATAGGATCAGGGAAAATTCCAAGGCTTGTTACACGTACGTGAGGAATAAGAGAATGACCAGAGAAAGGGTAGGGCCGATCAAGGATTGTAAAAGGAATTTGTGCACAGAACCGAAAGAGATGGGAGAGGTCCTTAATGAATACTTTTCTTTGGTATTCACAACTGAGAGGGACCTAGTTGTAGAGGAGGACAGTGTGAAACAGGCTGGTAGGGTAGAGGTCGCTGTTAGTAAGGAGGATGTGCTAGGAATTTTGAGGAAGTTGAAGATAGAGAAGTCCCCTGGGCCTGATTTATCCAAGGATTCTTTGGGAAGCGAGGGAAGAGACTGCAGGGCCTTTAGCGATGATCTTTTTGTCCTCACTGTCCACGAGTATAGTGCCGGAAGATTGGAGAGAGGCAAACGTTATTCCCTTGTTCAAAACAGGGAATAAAGATAACCCTGGAAATTGCAGGCCAGTTAGTCTTACATCAGTGGTGGGCAAATTATTGGAAAGGGCTCTGAAAGACAGGATTTATGATCACTTGGAAAGGCACAGTTTGATTTGTGAGGGGTAGATCATGCCTCACAAACCTTATTGAATTCTTTGAAGAGGTGACCAAACGCATGGATGAAGGTAGAGCAGTGGATGTGGTATACATGGATTTAAGTAAGGCGTTTAATAAGGTTCCCTATGGTCGGCTCATGCAGAAGGTAAGAAGGCACAGGATAGGGGGAAATGTGGCAGATTGGATTCAGAATTGGCTGACCCTTAGACATAGGGTGGTAGTGGACGGAAAATATTCAACATGGTGCATACAAATTTTCCAGAAGCAAAAACAGACCTGAGGAGTGGGAGCAGTTTAGAATTCAGGAAAGAAGGACAGAGAGATGTTTCTTTTAATTCACTCGCGGTGAATATTGCCTATTCCTCGTTGCCCTTGAGAATGTAATGACCTATTTTTTTGAACGGCTGCAGTCGATTTGCTGTAGGTAGGTCCAAAATACTATTCAGAAGAGAATTCCAGGATTCTAGCGACAGTGAACCAGCAGCAATATCTTTGCAAGTCAGGATGTTGAGCAGTTTTAAGGGGAACTTGCCGGTGATGGTGTTCCCATGTATCTGCTGCCTTTGTCCTTCAAGGTTGAAATGGTTGTAGATTTGATAAGTGCTATAAAGGACCTTTGGTAAATTTCTGCAGTGCATCATGTAGGTAGAATACATAGTTGCAACTGAGTGTTAGTGGTGAAGTGAGTGGATGTTTGGCACCGCATCCACAATCAAGCGGGCTGATTTGTTCTGGATGATGTCAAGATTCTTGAATGTTCTTGGAGCTGCACTCATCCAGGCAAGTGGAGAGTGTTTTGTAGATTTGTGCTTTATAGATAGTAGATCAGCTTTGCCAAGTCATGAAGTGAGTTTATTACTGCAGTATTCTTGACCTCTGACCTTTTTTTAATTCATTCATGGGATGAGGACATCACTGGCCAGGCAGCATTTACTGCCCGTTGTTGAGAATCAACCACATTGCTGTGGGTCTGGAGTCACTGGGAAAAAGACTATATGCATTCATCCTGTCTATGCCCCTCAATAAGGACATCCCTCATTCTCCTACATTCCAAGGAATAAAGTCCTATCCTGGCCAACTTTTCCCTATAACTCAGGCCTATTAGTCCAGGCAATATCCTCATAAATCTTAGTTAAACTGGAAAGTGTGCAAACATGTCCTTCCGAAAATGGGTGACCGAAACTGTGCACAATACTCCAAGTGTGGCCTCAACAACAACTTGTACAATTGTAACATTACATTCCTAACTCCTATATTCAATGCCTCAACCTGTGAAGGCCAGCATGCTGAATGTCTTCCTCACCACCCTGTCCACCTGTGACGCCCCGTTCAACAAACAATGTACTGGTACTCCTGGGTCCCTCTGTTCAACAACAATCCGCAGGACCTCACCATTTACTGTGTAAGTCCTACCTTGGTTTGATTTTCCAAAATGCAACACCTCCCACTTATTTGCATTGAATCGCATTTGCTAATCCTCAGCCCACTTCCCCATCTGATCAAGATCCCTCTGTAATTTATGATAACCTTCTTCACCAGCAACGATACCGCCTAATTTTGTATCATCCGCAAACTTACTAATTATGCCTTATACATTGACATCCAGATCATTTATGTAAATAACAAATAACATGCCTTCCCATGCACAAATCCATGCTGACTATCCCGAGTCAGACAGGGACTATCCAAATGTTAGTTGACTCTGTCGCTCTGTATCCTCTCCAATGACTTGCCTACCAGTGATGTCAGGCTCACTGGCCTGTAATTCCCTGGCTAATCTTTGCTACCTTTCTAAAACAACGGAACAACCGTAGCCACCTTCCAGTCTTCTGGAACTTCACCAGTGGCTGAAGGTGAAGCAAAAATCTCAAGGGAGTCTGCAGTTTCTTCCTTAGCTTCCCACAACATCCGAGGATTGACTTGATCAGGCCCAGGGGCTTGATCCAACTTATTGCGGTTTAAGGCTGCAAATATCTCCTCTGTTAATGTGTATGCGGTCCAAAACATCCCCATTTCTTTCCCTGATTTCCGTGGCATCCATGATTCTCTCCTCAGTAAACACTGGGGAGAAATATTCATTAAAAATCTCTCCCATTTCCTTTGGATCCACACATCAACAGCCATGCTGATCTTTAAGGGTATCTTGTCCAACTTCATTTCCTAAGATGAGGTCCAGTGTTACACCTTCCCGTGTGGGGTCCTCTACCTATTGATTTAGAAAAGTTTGTTGGACACATTTGACAAATTCCATCCCATCTGGGCCTTTTACATTCTTGGTGGCCTTGTCAATGTGGGGAAAATTGAAATCCCCAACCGATAGTACTCTATTATTCCTACAGGTATCTGCAATCTCTCTACACATCTACTCCTCCAATACCTGCTGACTTTTTGTCTCTCAAACAGCCCCAACAGAGTTACCATCCCCTTCTTGTTTGTAGGTCCTAACCATATGGCCACGTTTGATGACCCCTTAAGAATATCCTCTGTAAGCACTGTTGTAATGTCCTCCCATATCAAAAGGGCAACTCCCCCTCCTTGCTTACTCGTACTTCTGTCACCCCTGCAGCTTCTGTATTCTAGAACATTGAGCTGCCAGTCCTGCCCTTCAGACGAATAAAAGTCCCAGCCTATCCAGCTTCTATTTAGAACTTAGGGGAGGCAACGGCTTAGTAGTATTATCGTTAGATTGTTTATTCAGAAACTCGGCTAACATTCTGGGGATGTGGTTTCAAATGCCACCATGGCAGATGGTGGGATTTGAATTAGAGTCATAGAGATATGCAATGTGGAAACAGATCCTTTAGTCTACCTCAGCCTTGCAGACCAGATATCCAAAATAAATCTAGTTGCATTTAGCAGCATTTGGCCAATATCCATCTGATCCCTTAGTACTCATGTACCCATCCAAATGCCTTTTGAATATTGTAATTGGACCAGCCTCCACCACTTCCCCTGGCAGCTTATCCTGCTATCTGCTTGAAAAAATTGCCTGTTAGGTCCTTTTTAAATCTTTGCCCAGTCACCTTAAACCTATGCCCTGCAGTTTTGGACTCCCCCATTCTGGGAAAAAGACCTTGTCTCTTGACCCTATCCATACCCCTCATGATTTTATAAACTTCTATAAGATCACCCCTCGGTCTCAATGGAAGTTGGCCCCAGCGTATTCAGCCTCTCCCTAGAGCTCAAACCCTCCAACCCTGGCAACGTGTTTGTAAGTCTTTTCTGAACCCTTTGAAGTTTCACAACATCCTTCCTGTAGCAGGGAGATCAGAATTGCACTCAGTATTCCAATAGCGGCGTAACCAATGTGCAGTACAGCCTCAACATGACAGTCCAACTCCTCTCCTCAATGCACTGACCAAAAAAGGCAAACATACCAAACACCACCTTCACTACTCTGTCTACCTGTGACTCCAGTATCAACGAATTATGAACCTCTTTGTTCAGCAACACTCACCAGGACACTACCATTAAGTGTATAAGTCCTGCCCTGATCTGCCTGTCCAAAATGCAGCACATTTAAATTAAACTCCATCTGCCGTTCCTCAGCCCATTGGACTATCTGATCAAGATCCCTTTGTACTCTGAGGTAACCTTGTTCACAGTCCACTAAACCTCCATTTTTGGTGTTATCTGCAAACTTACTAATCATGCCTCTTATGTTCACATTTAAAATTAAATAAAGAATCTAAATTAAGGGTCTGTTGATGACATAGAACAGTACAGCACAATACAAGCCCTTTGGCCCACTATGTCGTGCCGAACTTTTACCCTAACCTTGAAACCTTCCAATGTTGTTGGAATTGTTTCAATGACCTTGAAACCATTGTTGATTGTTGGAAAAACCCATCTGGTTCATCAGTGTCCTTCAGGAAAAGAAATCTGTCATCCTCACTCTGCCTGGTCTACATGTGACTCTAGACCCACAGCAATGTATTGACTCTGAACTGCCTTCTGGGCAATAGGGATGGCAATGAATGCTAGCCTAGCCAGTGATGTCTAAACCCATGATTGAATAAAGCAAAAAGCCCTCCAGACTCTGAAGCATCCTTGTCAATCATTTTTGCACCCATTCCAATTTAATAACATCCTTCCAATAGCAGGGTGACAAGAATTGTATGCTGTACTTGAAATGTGGTCTTATACAGCTGTAACATGACATCCCAACTCTTATACTCAATGCTGTGATCAATGAAGGCAAGGATGCCAAATGTCGCCTTCACCACTCTGTCTACCTGTGACTGTACTTTCAAGGAGCTATGTAACCACACAGCTAGATGTCGCTGTGTATGTCCTGCCCTGGTTTTTCTTACTAAAATGCAGTACTCCATCCGCCAATCCTTGGCCCGCTGACCCAGTTCATCAAGATCCCGTTGTACTCTTAGATAACCTTCTTCACTGTCACTACCCCACCAATTTTGGTGTCATCGCAAACTTACTAACCAAGCCTCCTATATTCTCATCCAAATCATTTTATATAAATGACAAACAACAATGGACCCAGCACTTAACTGTCTTCTGAGCAATTAAGGGTGGGGTAATAAATGCTGATCTGGCCAATGACCCCCACATCCTGAGAATGAATTGAAGAAAACTGTTGGTTAGGCCATGGTTAGAGTATTATGTGCAGTTTTGGAATCCACATTATAAGAGGGATGTGATTACATTGAAGAGGGTGCAGAGGAGATTGACCAGAATGTTGTCAGGGCTGGGGAATTTCAGTTATGAGGCGAGATTGAATAGACTTGTATTGTTTTTCCATAGAACAGAGGCAGTTGAGAGGGGATATGATTGATACATCTAAAATTAGGAGGGGCAGTAGATATACTAGACAAGAAACATTTCCCCTTGATGGAGGGATCAATGATCAGGGGAGTAAATTTAAGGTAAGGTGCAGAAAGTTTACAGTGAATGTGAAGAAAAGCATTTTCACCCAGAAGGTGATAAGAATCTGAAACTCACTTCCTGTAAGGGTAGTAGAGGCAGAAAACCTCATAATAATTGAAGTATTTAAATGTGCACTTGTGATGCGCAAGGCATGGACAAAGTGTTGGAATTGGAATAGTTAGTGGTTGCTTTTGACTGATGCAGATACAATGAGCTGGGAGAGAGAAACGTGGCCTTCGTGTGATCTAATTTATAAAGCCTTTTGGCAGGATGATCACAGATGTGCACAATTTTTGCCAACATGTTGGGGGTATCCCTTTTCCTCCTTGTTGTCTTATATCATTATGTTGCTGTAAATAACCCCAAAAAGCTTGAATAGCCACATAATACTACAATAGTGCAAAGGTTCGGACAAAAACAAATGAATTAATTCGAAGGATGGAAGCTAACTTGGATGAAACAATGCAGATTGAACTTTACCAGCACCACAGTGAATTACAACTGCATTAGGTATGTTTTGTATTGAAGAAATATGCCTTGTGAATAAATATTTGTGAAAAAAAATATAACGAGGGAACCGTGGTTTACTAAAGAAGTTGAATTTCTTGTCAAGAGGAAGAAGGAGGCTTATGTAAAGATGAGGTGTGAAGGCTCAGTTAGGGCGCTTGAGAGTTACAAGTTAGCCAGGAAGGACCTAAAGAGAGAGCTAAGAAGAGCCAGGAGGGGACATGAGAAGTCTTTGGCAGGTAGGATCAAGGAAAACCCTAAAGCTTTCTATAGGTATGTCAGGAATAAAAGAATGACTAGAGTAAGATTAGGGCCAGTCAAGGACAGTAGTGAGAAGTTGTGCGTGGAGTCCGAAGAGATAGGAGAGGCGCTAAATGAGTATTTTTAGTTAGTATTCGCAATGGAAAAAGACAATGTTGTCGAGGAGAATACTGAGATACAGGCTATTAGACTAGACGGGATTGAGGTTCATAAGGAGGGGGTGTTAGCAATCCTGGAACGTGTGAGAATAGATAAGTCCCCTGGGCCGGATGGGATCTATCCTAGGATTCTCTGGGAAGCTAGGGAGGAGATTGCAGATCCTTTGGCTTTGATCTTTATGTCGTCATTGTCTACAGGAATAGTGCCAGAAGACTGGAGGATAGCAAATGTTGTCCCCTTGTTCAAGAAGAGGAGTAGAGACAACCCTGGTAATTATAGACATAAGCCTTACTTCGGTTGTGGGTAAAGTGTTGGAAAGAATTATAAGAGATAGGATTTATAGTCATCTAGAAAGGAATAATTTGATTAGGGATAGTCAACACTTTTTTGTGAAGGGTAGGTCGTGCCTGTCAAACCTTATTGAGTTCTTTGAGAAGGTGACTAAACAGGTGGATGAGGGTAAAGCGGTTGATGTGGTGTAAATGGATTTCCGTAAAGCGTTTGATAAGGTTCCCCACGGTAGGCTATTGCAGAAAATTCGGAGGCGTGGGATTGAGGGTGATTTAGCGGTTTGGATCAGAAATTGGGTAGCTGTAAGAAGACAGAGGGTGGTGCTTGATGGGAAATGTTCATCCTGGAGTTCAGTTACTCGTGGTGTACCGCAAGGATCTGTTTTGGGGCCACTGCTGTTTGTCATTTTTATAAATAACCTGGATGAGGGCATAGAAGGATAGGTTAGTAAATTTGCAGATGACATTAAAGTCGGTGGAGTTGTGGATAGTGCGGAAGAATGTTGCAGGTTACAGAGGGACATAGATAAGCTGCAGAGCTGGGCTGAGAGGTGGCAAATGGAGTTTAATGCGGAAAAGTGTGAGGTGATTCACTTTGGAAGGAGTCACAGGATTACAGAGTACTGGGCTAATGGTAAGATTCTTGGTAGTGTGGACGAGCAGAGAGATCTTGGTCTCCATGTGCATAGATCCCTGAAAGTTGCCACCCAGGTTGATAGGGTTGTTAAGAAGGCGTGTGGTGTGTTAGGTTTTATTGGTAGAGGGATTGAGTTTCGGAGCCGTGAGGTCATGTTGCAGCTGTACAAAACTCTGGTGCGGCCACACTTGGAGTATTGCGTACAGTTCTGGTCACCGCATTGTAGGAAGGATGTGGAAGCATTGGAAAGGGTGCAGAGGAGATTTGCCAGGATGTTGCCTGGTCTGGAGGAAAGGTCTCATGAGGAAAGGCTGAGGGACTTGAGGCTGTTTTAGTTAGAGAGAAGAAGGTTAAGAGGTGACTTAATAGAGACATACAAGATGATCAGAGGATTAGATAGGGTGGACAGTGAGAGCCTTTTTCCTCGGATGGTGACGGCTAGCACGAGAGGACATAGCTTTAAATGGAGGGGTGATAGATATAGGACAGATGTCAGAGGTAGATTCTTTACTCAGAGAGTAGTAAGGGCATGGAATGCCTTGCCTGCAGCAGTTGTAGACTCGCCAACTTTAAGGGCATTTAAATGGTCATTGGATAAACATATGGATGATAATGGAATAGTGTAGGTTGGATGGGCTTCAGATTGGTTTCACAGGTCGGCGCAACATCAAGGGCCGAAGGGCCTGTACTGCGCTGTTATGTTCTATGAAGTGCCTTTTTCGGTGTTGTAGATCTGTATGACTCAATGGTCACTGTCTTGCTTTTGTGTGGCATGAATATTACTTGCCACTGTTCAGCCAAACCTGGGTAACGTCCAGATCTTATTGCATTTGGACACGGACTGCTTCAGTATCTGAAGCAGCGCAAATGGTGCTGAACATTGTGCAATCGTTGGCAGACAGCCCCACATCGGACCTTATGATGGGCCCAAGGATGACGCACCTGAAGGTGGTTGGGCCTAGGACACAATCCTCCGGATTTCCTGATGTGGAGGTGCCGGTGTTGGACTGGGGTGGACAGTCAGAAGTCACACAATGCCAGGTTGTAGTCCAACAGATTTATTTGAAATCACAAGCTTTCGCAGCACTGCTGAGGAACTCCTGCAGAGGTGTCCTGAAGCTGCGATGACTGACCTCCAACTACAACAACCATATTCATATGTGCCATGTGTGACTCTAACCAACAAAGAGTTTGCCCTGATTCCCATTGATACCAGCTTTGCCAGACCTCCTTGTGTCACACTCTGTCAAATAGAGCCTTGATGTCAATGTCTGTCAGTCTCACCTCACTCCTCGAATTTAGCTCCTGTGTCCGTGTTTGAACAAAGGCTGTAATGAGGTCAGGAGCTGAGTGGCCCTGGCGGAGTCCAAACTGGGCGTCACTGAGCAAGTGCTGCTTGCTAGCACTGTTATGACACCTTCCATCACTTTTTATTGATGATCGAGAATAGACTGATGGAGCTCTTTCAGTACAGTTACAACATTGGCATCCACCCGACAAAATGTAAAATTGTCCAGATATGTCCTGTACACAAAAAGCAGGAAAAATCCAACCCATCCAATTACCGTTCCATTGTTTGTCAGATGGATACCAGTGTTGTAACTATACTGAAAGAGCTTGGCCACGGGAACAGCAAATTCTAGAGCACAAGTCTTCAGAATATTGCCAGGGCCCATATCCTTTGCAGTATTGAATGCCTCCATCTGCTTCTTCGTACCGTGTGGAGTTAATTGAATTGGCTGAAGACAGGTATCTGTAATGCTGGGGACCACCGGAGAAGGCTGAAGTGGATATCTAGTCAGCACCTCTGGCTGAAGATTGCTGCGAATGCTTCAGCCTTTTGCATTCATGTGCTGAGCTCTTACGTCATGGAGGACTGGATATTTGTGGAGCTGCCTCCTCCAGTGAGATGTCGCCACCATTCATGACTGGATGTGGAAAAGGTGCAGAACTTAGATCTGATCTGTTGGTTGTGGGATTGTTTAGCTCTGTCAATCTTCGAAAAGCGTCATGTGTTAGCACAGTCTTGGGTCAAATGTACTATTCTTTTATCACTTGCTGCTTGTGCTGTCTGACCTGCAAGTAGTCCTGTTCGGTGGCTTCACCAGGCTGACACCTCATTTTCGGGTATGCCTAGTCCCACTCCTGGCATGCCCTCGTGCACTCTCCATTGAACCAGGGTTGATCCCTTGGTTTGATGGTAATGGTTGAATGAGGGATTTTCTGGACCATGAGGTTGCAGGTTGTGCTGGAGCACAATTCTGTGTTGTTGATGGCCCACAGCGTCTCATGGATACCCAGTCTTGAGTTAACAAAGAACAAAGAAAATTACAGCACAGGAACAGGCCCTTCAGCCCTCCAAGCCTGCGCTGATCTAGATCCTCTATCTAAACCTATCGCCTATTTTCCAAGGATCTGTATCCCTCTGCTCCCTGCCTATTCATGTATCTGTCTCGATACATCTTAAATGACGCTATCATGCCCACCTCTATCACATCCACAGGCAACGCGTTCCAGGCACCCACCACCCTCTGCGTAAAGAACTTTCCACGCATATCTCCTTTAAACTTTCCCCCCTCACCTTGAACTCATGACCCCTAGTAATTGAGTCCCCCACTCTGGGGGAAAAAGCTTCTTGCTATCCACCCTGTCTATACCTCTCATGATTTTGTAGACCTCAATCAGGTCCCCCCCTCAACCTCCATCTTTCTAATGTAAATAATCCTAGTCTACTCAACCTCTCTTCATAGCTAGTACCCTCCATATCAGGCAACATCCTGGTGAACCTCCTCTGTACCCTCTCCAAAGCATCCACATCCTTTTGGTAATGTGGCGTCCAGAACTGTACGCAGTATTCCAAATGTGGTTGAACCAAAGTCCTATACAACTGTAACATGACCTGCCAACTCTTGTACTCAGTACCCCGTCTGATGAATGAAAGCATGCCGTATGCCTTCTTGACCACTCTATTGACCTGCGTTGCCATCTTCAGGGTACAATGGACCTGAACACCCAGATCTCTCTGTGCGTCAGTTTTCCCCAGGGCTTTTCCATTTACCGTATAGTTCACTCGTGAATTGGGTCTTCCAAAATGCATCACCTCGCATTTTCCTGGATTGAACTCCATCTGCGATTTCTCCGCCCAGCTCTCCAATCTATCTATATTCTGCTGCATTCTCCAACAGTCGCCTTCACCATCTGCTACTCCACCAATCTTCGTGTCATCTGCAAACTTGCTAATCAGACCATCTATATCTTCCTCCAGATCATTTATGTATATCACAAAATGATGGCTTTGTTCAAAGTTTGTCCCATTTAGCAAAGTGATAGTGCAACACAGTACGATGGAGGGTATTTTTAATCTTAAGGTGGGACTCGGCAGTTGAGTCAACCTCAAAGTGAATGGGGTTGCTGTGGGTCTGGAGTCACGTGTAGGCCAGATTGGCAAGGAATTTCAGATATCCTTCCCTGAAAGATATTAGTGTACCAGATGTGTTTTTCTGACAATTGACAATGGTTTCATTTCATAGATTCTTGATTCCTGATATTTACTGGATTTAAAATTTTACCAACTGCTGTGTCAGGATTTGAACTTGGGGCCCCATTCACTGAGTTTCTGCAGTAACAATTGTGTGAAGAATAAAACATTGGTGCAGACAAATGCAGGTCTGTTCCAGCTGTACCAACATCCAACAATTGACACTGTCCAAGGCAGCCAGCTTCTTTGGTACCCTATCCATCACCCTAAATATTCTCTCCTTTTATCAGTGACATGCAGCGACAGCAGTGTGCAGAATCCACACGTTTCGCATAGCAACTCACCAATCCTCTCTAACAGCATCTTCCAAACCACCGTTTCTATCACCTGGAACAACAAAACCTGAGTTTCCTCTTCTGGTTACACCATCCTGACATGTAATTATATTACTGCCCTTCATTCCACAGCAACTCCCTCCATAATAGCAATGTGGGTGTATCAACACAACATAAACAGTAACAGTTCTGGAAGGCAGCTCACCACCATTTTCTCAAAGACAGTTGTTATGGGAGATATGGGAATAAATGCTGGCTAGCCAGCAATGCTCATGTTCCCTTAATGAAAATCGGCAAATTACCTTTGTCCATTTTCATAGATGGAAGCCCAATGGACCTGGCTGATGGCTAACTAAACTTTCCAGAAGCTTACTATCATCTCTTTGTCCACAAACATAAATAAGATTCAGTTTGCTTTTCTCGTGGCCTTGTTTATATGCATACATCTTTTAATGACCTCTCTTACTTGACATTTTTTACTGCATATTGTAAATACTGTTTTGTTTCAATGTATTTAATTTTTAAATTGAACAACCAATGCAATGTGACTGTTTTCATGAAGCTTTTTGTTTTCATAGGGCCTCCGTTTCTCTGGGACAAATGAGACTGAATATAGAGTTTATTTATTGGGAAACCCTGTAAGTACTCAACCAGCAGCCTATGAAATAAAGTATTGTTTAATGATTAGAGAAAACAATGCAGAAAGATGATTGTTGCAGATTGAACCAATTAACATAGAAATGCCATGTCAGACTAACTACTTCTTTTCTGAAGAAGGGTCCTGACCTGAAACATCAGCTTTCCTGCTCCTCTGATTCTGCCTGGCCTGCTGTGTTTCTCCAGCTCCACACTGTGTTATCTTTTAATGGTCTCTCCCAATCAGATGGACACTATCAAAAAGCTGTTCAGCGTGTTGCTGCTCTCCAGAGTGTTAGTTTTTAAAAGTGTAATACAGCATTGATGGAAGCCAACTATGTGTGTTTGTTATTTGGAAGATGTATCTAATCAACATTCCCAATATCCTTGTAAATGTTTCCACTTTAAGTATTAATCGAATTCCCTTTTAAAAGTAACTATTGAATCTGCTCCTGGATACTATTGTAAGAGTGCATTCAAGATCACAACTTGCTGTATTGTTTCATTCCATCTCTGATTATTTTTCAAGTACTGATCCTTCTGCAACTGAAACTCCTTACTTACAGGTTATCAAAACCCTTCATGATACCATGGATAAACCGCCAGGACCAGATATAATGTATCCCAGGCTGTTAAAATCAAAATCTAGGGAGGAAATAACAGAACATTTGACCATCACTCCACTGTATCCACTGTGGTGTTGGGCAGTTGAAGGACTGCTGATATTATTATCTTTGTGCGTGGAGGGTGGATTGACTGAATAATTACAGGCCAGTCAGTCTATCCTCACTAATGAACAAATTATTGGTTAGACCCCACATTGAAATACCATGAGCAGATCTAGGCACCACATCTTAGGAAGGGCATATTGGCCTTGGAGGGAGTATAACATAGGCTTACAAGAATGATATCTGGACTTCAGGGTTAAGTTATGAGGAGAGATTACACAAATTAGGCCTGTTTTCTCGAATTTAGAAGAGTATAGGATGAACTGATCGAAGTCTTCTAGATATTAACAGGAAAAGACACTGTGGGCAAAGATAAATTATTTCCAATGGTTGGAGATTCTAGAACTAG
This sequence comes from Ginglymostoma cirratum, assembly GCA_024137785.1. Taxonomy (NCBI): domain Eukaryota; kingdom Metazoa; phylum Chordata; class Chondrichthyes; order Orectolobiformes; family Ginglymostomatidae; genus Ginglymostoma; species Ginglymostoma cirratum. The sequence continues at coordinate 599,474 of JAHRHZ010000195.1, read as the reverse complement.
GGGCACAGACTAAAACTTAGGACCATACTATTCAGGGAGATGTTTGGAAGCACTTCAACAAAAGGTGGCAGAGGTTTGGAAATCTCTTCCACAAATGGTAGTTAATGCTAGATCACTTGTTAATTTTAAATCTAAGACAGGTAAAGGTTTGTTGAGCAAAGGATTTTTGGATAATGGCTAATGGCAAGTGTATGAAGCTAAGCCACAGATCAACAATGATTTCATTAAATGGTGGAATAGGCTCAAGGGACTGAAAGGCCTACTCCTGTACCCATACAATTCTGAGATAGGATAAACTACCAATTGAAAGGCACATTGTAATTGAGCATAGCTGAAATAGACTTGTGACAGGAAGATCACGTTTGATAAACTTGATTGTAGTTTTTTGAGAAAGTGATCTGGAGAATTGGTCAAACAGTACAGCACAGGAACAGGCCCTTCAGCCCACCGAGACTATGCCAAAGCATACGACACGGGGTTATAGTCCAATAGGTTTATTTGAAATCATGAGCTTTTGAAGCACTGCTCCTTTGTCAAGTGAAGTGAAGGAAAGCACACAGGCACAACATTTATAGGCAGAGAGATCTAAAGATAGTACAAATGGTGTGAGTGGAGTGTCGACAGGCTGAATAACAAGTCTTTGCAGGTGATCAAAAGTGTTAGACGGTGTGAGTAAAATGTCAACAGCAGAATACCAAATGAAGGGATGACCTATGATCCGATTAATTGAGGCAGAGAGATAATTACAAAAAAATTAAAAATAAGATGCTGCTTGCCTAGATGGGTGCGGCTCCAGTAACACTCAAAAAGCTTAACACCATCGTGGATAAAGCAGCCTTCTTGATTGGCACGGCATCCACATATATTCACTCTCTCCTCTACCGATGCTCAGTAGCTCATCTCCACAATGGATTGCAGAAATTTGTCAAGGCTCCTTCGATGTCACCTTCCAATCCCAAACCATTACAAGAAAGGACAAGGGCAGTAGCTGAGTGGAAACACAATCACCATTGTCACTGGCTGAAAATCCTGAAACTGCCTTCCTAGCAGCAGTGTGTGTGTACCTGCAGCTCACCACCACCATCTTCTCATGGGCAGTCAGCTGATCAACAGATGGTGGCCCAACTGGGGATAGTTTCTACATGTAACTCCAGACCCAATGTATTTGACTCTTAACTTCACTCTGGGCAATTATGGATGACAATAAATGATGATCCAGCCAGTGATGTCCATGTACTGTGAATGGAAAAAAAAAATCAGGTACCTCCTCAACTTTTTCTTTTCTAAGAAAAACAACTGCAACTTCTTTGTTCTCTCTCCATAGCTGAATCACTCCTGCCCAGACAGCTTCCAGGTGAATGCACCCTCTGTGTTGCAGTCACATTCTTCCTATAGTGCGATGACTAGAACTGCACATGGTACCCTAGCTGGGACCTACTTAACTAATGATCCAGGGGCCTTAAAAGATCATGTGGACTTTGCTTTTAAATTTTTTTTCCTAGGGATTACTGACATCCTTTTAAGTTGATTATAATCCTGAGGTACTGTCTCCCATGTTTAGGATCCCTAATCTGCTGTATATGTCATGAATTGAGAGGACCCTAAAGTGTCCAACAACCTTGTCCCAGAGAATTGTGGAATGTGTGGGTTTGTCAAGTCGTGTCCATTACCTGGTCTGTGAACTGTATTCATGTCATGCAATTTGTAAAATTCAAGATAAAGTAGACCAGAAGTCATGCTTTTGTTTAAACGCATTTAAAACTTTAAATAAAGTTATTCCTGAAAGTTCTTTATTAATAAAGAGAATTTATTGCAGGAAATTATAGATATCAAAATTAGAAGTGTCAAATAAGATGAAAGGTGTACGCAAAGAAAGCAAGCCCTGTTATGAATTTGTAGTGAACTATTGTGGCCTGTTGCTGAAGTGATAAAGTTAACATCTGAATTCAGGTCCAGCAGCTGCAATGGCTTCTCTATTTGAATGGTCATTGTGTTTTCATAGGTAGACTCTGCAGAACAGCAGACGTTGGGAGAGTGAGATTGGGTGTCATTCCTGGCTTTTGGTTCTGACATAGCTGCCTAGCTACTTTACAGTAGATCCCTAATTTTGTCAACATCTCTTTGTCCCTCTGTCTGTGCCTGAGAAGGTGTTCCTTCCTGCATAGCTTGAGAGAGCAATGGATATGATATGCCCCTGCTAGGTGTGTTTTCAGAAGGGGAAGCACATAAAATAAGGCAGGCACTGAAACCAGCAGCATGCTCACCATATGCCAACAAATGAAGAACAGTCAATCATTGACTTGTATACTACTCTCCCCATGCTATGATACGGTGAAAGTAGGTAACCTTTCACTTTTAAAAAAGTTGGGAAAATATAGGAATACTGTCTATGGAGGTTGCTCTTTGCCCGTTTTTATACCCTCCCCAATGTTGGTATTTCTTCCTTTTCTACCCGTATTTTAAAACCCACCACTCCAACCTCACCCTGATGCCCAATGCTCCTATCTTCAGTTCAATTGTGCCTACCTTGTTGGCCTGCCTGCAATGCCAGGCAGTACCCACTATGGAACTGTCAAGCGGCCAGGAATGTTGGAACTGCTAGCCTTTAGATTAGCCAGCAGCTCAGCAAATGGCACTGTGTGCTGCCTGCGTGCCTGCAAAGCTGGCTTGGTCTGTTGGCACACCATCAGTGTTTCTTCCATGTGAGTGAGCCATCCACCCTTCACCTCCTAATATATTCCTGCCTGCAATCTGTGTGTGTCTCTCTCGCGCTCGCTCACTCTCTGTCTCTCTGTTTTGCTGTCTTCTACCCAGCTTTTCCTCCAAACAACCCAGTGCAAGCACAGGCTCTCTCGCACTCTTAGTTCTCTCTGTCTGTGTCTCTCTAACCTTCCATCTGCCTGTCTCTTTCTTTCTATTTCTCATGTTCAGTCTCTCTCTCTCTCTCTCTCTCTCTCTCTCTCTGGCTCTCGCTCTCGCTCTCGCTCACTTTGACTTTCTTGCTGTACAGACAGGTTGATGTTTTTTCAATGTTACCTGGTAGACTAAGATGGCTGCTATTGCATTCCAGAGGCACTGGTCTGCCACCTCTGGTTGAAATTGAACTTTAGGTTTTTTTTGTTTTATGAAAATCTGCCGTCTGAAGAAGGGACCTGAAATGTTAACTGTGCTTTCTCTGCACAGTTAGTGCCAGACCTGAGTCTTTCCAGCAATTTGTTTTTGTTTTAGATTTTCACAGTGACTTGTCGAGCACTTTATTGACGACTGGAGAAGTCACTATGTTTTGTGCATGTCTCTCGTAAGCCACAGACATCTTCAGAGTTTCGAATATCCTTTATTACCATGTGTACTCAAGTACGGGGTACAAGAGTGCGGTGAGAAGTTGAACAATGTCACTGCTTGGCGCCATCTTAGGTACAAAATACCTACGTACAAAATCTTAGTCACAAAAATAGAAAAATAAGAAGAAAATAAGTTTTTAAAAAGTTCAGCACCACACCACAGTCATCTTAGCATAAAAGTAGAAAAATAAAGACATAAAGTTTAAAAACATCCAGCATTACAGTCCGTCCTTAAGCCGTGGTGTGCATATGCTCCAAGCTGGGCCTGCCTATAAGGGCTCCCACTCCTCACGCGGGGCTAAGACCCGCCCAGGCGAGTCTCACTTCGGCACTGATTGCCACTGTTGCCATCCTTCGTCATTGCTGCCTCGTTGCCAACTGCCACTGCTGCCAACCCTCGTCAATGCTGCTGTCCAAGTCTGTGCTGGGCCCCAGCTGCTGCAATGCTCTCTCCCTGGCCTTCATAAAGTAAGACACATTTACAGTCTGGTGACATAGCACTCTGCCATGTATTTACAATTTATTTTTGATTATGAATATCCTTTTATTGTAACGTGCATTCAGTACAAAATACAGTAAAAAGTGTGTGCTCCTTCAGAAAAGGGCTTCAGAAAAGACCTTTCTGAAGAAGGGTCTAGGCCCAAAACATTAGCCTTCCTGCTCCTCTGATGCTGCTTGGCCTGATGTGTTCATCCAGCTCTACACCTTGTTATCTCAGATTTTGCAGCATCTGCAGTTCCTACTATCTCCAAAAGTGTGTACCGTTGCTTGTACATAAGTGCCATTCACAGAATGAAAAAGAAAAGATAACTTAAAGAGAGAGCAACTTTTCCTTCTCTGGTGTTACAGCATACCACTGCTAGAGTCCTGCTCTGGGCTGCCCCAGCCCACACCATGCCGTGGACAGGGTGTCCCGCACTGGGCTGCCTCAGCCCATGCCATGCCATTGCCATGGGGCCCAACTCCACAGCAGCGAGAGGCCCGTTCTCGGCTTTATAGGCTTTATATTGACTCTGTAACCACGCTGCCTCTGTGAACACTGCTGCTGCAGAAGAGCTCTCTTTACCAGGTAAGTTCGAAGGGAAAAGAAAGCGGTAGATGGAAAAAGAAAAACGCAGAGGAGGAGGAGGAGTCCGGGCACAGGAGCCCGAACGCCGCCTACTGTGCTGCCATCTAGAGAAGCGGATGACCCTATTACAGTCAGAAATTCCAGTTTTGGTCAGATTGACTTGCTTTTCAAACAGCAGTTATTTTTCTACAAATTACTGGATCATGACTACACAATCCTGACAACAGTACTAAATCTATTATTGAGTTACTTGGAGGCTGTTGCATGATGAATAAGGTCAGTGTCTGGAAATCTCAGTGTCATTGTTAGTGAACGTTTGCCAGATATCGCTGGCACTGTCAAAGTGAAGGAATTCTCTGCCTTTGGACTAACTGTTCTCCCCTCTTTAGGTAATTTGGTGGCTAAATCTGACCAGCCTCATTCTCTACGTGATTCTCTCGAGCATTACAGCCATCTACTTGCAGCGAGGATATCGGCCAGGTCAGCGTGTCCAAGGTCAGGAAATCCAATTAATTGTCACCTTGTACTCCAGGCCCACTTTAGTGTTCACAGTTGTCCAACCTTATTTTTCAAATGACGTGTTCTGTCTGTATGTCAAAGGTAATTAGATGCTGTTCTTTGCTTATGGTAAAATCTGGCTCCTGTCGCCCAGGGTGGGGATGGTGGGGAGGCTGCTGACCTGCCAAGTTTCTCCAGCATTCTGTGTTTGTCAGAGAAGTCCATTGGCAAATTGGCTTGATGTATATTTTGAGAACTATATTAGAATGAATCATTAAGAGATTATTGCTGGGCGTATAGAAAATCTCCAAGTGATTAGGAAGAGTCAACATGGGAAATCGTGTTTTAGCAATGCTTTGGAGTTGTTTGAAGAGTGGATGTGCTGCAGATAAAGGGGACAGTGCCTGTAGACATACTGCACTTGGATTTCCAGAAGCGATCGAACAAGGTGCCATATCAAAGTTTGTTGCTCAAATTTGGAGCTAATAGTACAAAAATCAGGAGCACGAGTAGGCCATTTGGTCCTTTTGAGCCTGCTCTACCTTTCACTATGATCATGTCTGATCCTCTAATTGCAATGCCACATGCCCACCACCTTACCATACCCTTCAGTGTCTTTAATATCTAAACATTTATCTATTCTTTCTTTATATATATTCAGTGATTCAGCCTCTCTACCCTTCTGTGGTAGAGAATTTCACAGGTTCGCTACCCTCTAAATGAAGAAATTTTTCCTCCTCGGTATTATTGATCTACCCTGCATTCTGAGACACTGTGTTCTGGTTCTCGACTCCCCAGTCAGGGAAAACATCCTCCTTGCATCTGGTCAGTCCAACCTTCTTAGCCTCCTTGCTGCTTACTCTCAGTTCTCGACGGCACTCAGTATTGTGTCATCAGCAAACTTGAAACTGTTGCATTTGGTTCCCTCATCCAGTTTCTTTGTATATTCACATATTGTGAATAGGTGGGCCCCTAGCACTGATCCCTGTGATAGCCCGCTAGCCATTATTAACCCTCCGAGGCCTTCAGTTATCTGTTCTCTGACACCTACTGGTTTAATGTCATGGTTAAATGTTAGTGCCTTTCACAAAAAAAAAAACCAGTGCCCATATGTCACTAGTTTGAAATCCAAACTCCAAAAGGAAAGGATCATCCACACTCACTTTTCATCACAATCTTGTGAGTGAGTCCAGAAATAGAAGGCAGTTTTATAAATTGTAGGGGAGAATTTGTTTCTCAGAGGATTGAGAGATTTTGAAAAGCTTCTCCTGAAATGGAAATAGAGTCACGGGGTCATCCAGAATGTAAACAGGCCCTTCTGCCCAACTCCTCCATGCCGACCAGCTTCTCTAACTAAACTAGTCCTATTTGACTGCATTTGGCCAATATCCCTCTAAATCATATCCTTTCCTATTCATATACTTGTCCAAATATCTTTCAAATGTTGTAACTGTACCTGCATCTACCACTTCCTCTGGCACTTCAATTCCATACATAAACTACCCTCTGCATATCTGGCTGCAATAAATATACTTTCTTCATCCAAGTCATTAATATTTATTGTAAATAGTTGTGGTCCCAGCACTGATCCCTCTGGAATCTCACTAGGCACAGGTCACCAACTTGAACAAGAATCCCTTATCCCCACATGTTACCTACAACAGAGATGGAAATGCCTAGTCGACGAATCACCTCATTCCATGCACTCAACCAAAGATTTCCTCGATACCCTCAAGAACATAAAAATCAGTGACGATGAGATTATGGTATCAATGACACCACAGCTTTATTCACATCAGTCGCCATCCCACTAGCCAAAGAAACAGTGGCCATTTTACTAGAGGAAGCACCAACGCGGACCAGCAGCTCCATCAGCAACGACAACATACTCATTCTCCTAGACCGGTGCCTTACTACGTACTTCATCTTTAATGGTCAAGTATGCAAACAGATCAATGGCACACTGATGGGGTCATCCATCTCAAGACTCATTGCAGAAGCAGTCATGCAAACAAGAACACACTATCCTCCCCCACATATGACCTAAACTGTAGATCTGGTACGTGGATGACACATTTGTCACTATTAAGCACAAAAAACTACAAGAGACCCACCACCTCATCAACAACATTTTCGCAGGGATTAAATTCATGAGAGAAGAAGAAAACAACAATCAGCTTCTGTTTCTGGACGTCAGAGTTGAACATATGACCAACGGGGAGTTCCAAACCTCAGTATACAGAAAACCAACCCACACTGATCAAATCCTCAATTTCCACAGCAACCACCCCAACGCCCACAAACAAAGCTGCATTACGACACTATTTAAATGGTCCGGGACACACTGTAACACTCCAGAACTACGCAGGAAAGAGGAAGAGCACCTATACAAAATCCTCACTATAAACGGATACCCCCGCAACTTCAACCACAGATACCTACTAAACAGACAACACGGGAGGAAACAGTACGTCCTAATACACTGGCCACACTGCCCTACATCAAGAACCTATCGGAACTGACAACAAGACTCCTAAGGCCACGAGGAACCATGGTACCACACAAGCCCACAGCCTCTCTACAACAAACATTCACATGGATTAAAGACCCCATTCCCACAACATGCAGAACCAACGTAGTTTACAAAATTCCATGCAACAACAGCCACAAACATTACATTGGACAGACAGGAAGGAAACTAGCCATCAGAATACGCGAACATCAGCTAGCAGCAAAATGGCACAACAAACTCGGACAATGTAGGCCGTCAGTTTAACTGGGACAACGTAACTATAGTCGCCCAAGCCAAACGTAGACATGAACGGGAATTCCTAGAGGCATGGTCTCAGCCCATAATGCAATCAACAAATACGTAGAATTGGACCCCGTGTACAAACCCATACAGATCAAAACCAGAAATGACACTACTCACCATAATGGACCGGGCAGTATACATTGCAAGAATGACATCGCTTCATCGGAGTCCTCACTGATGATGTCACCTAGCATGGTGACGAAACGTCTGAACGAGAACAAGCCAGCTCAGCGAGCAAGTCAACAACCTCACCCACAACCCGAGCTACAGATCTCTGCTAAAACCTTAAACCGTGCATGTATTTCAGAAAATCATTTAAGTATGAGACATAGTCACGAACAAACCGACAATCTCTCACTACTGGGGAAAGGGTGGAGTCTTTAGCCAGGAATGGAGTTTGAAATGAGTTCTGGAAGCAATTTATTTAATCTTCCCAAAATGAAACTGCAGAAAATTAACTTAGCAAATGTGGAGGAGTTGAGAAGGTGATGGCAAAGCAGAGTTGGGTATCAACATTCTTCCACACTGTAGACCCTATACAAATGCAAGTTGTTATTTGGAGTGATTAGAGGGCATACTGTGTTTGTGTGACACTTGCAGAAGGCAAAACCGTGCAATAACATTGATTTTATTTTGTTTCAGAGCGTGCTGATATTGTTCAGAATGGAGCCAGGCAGGTTCTGCTGGGCTGGTTGCTCCATTATTTACCATTCTACCTGATGGGCCGGATCCTGTATTATCATCATTACTTCCCTGCAATGCTTTTCAGCAGCATGTTAACAGGTATGTCATTTCTCTCTTAACGTCCTACTTATCTAAGTGGGAGATTATCTGGACCTAAATATAATAAATACACTATTCACATATTAGATGTATTTCCCCACACTTAGATATCTAGTTTTAAGCCACAAAATGGTGTGAACCTTCCTGAATTCCTGATACCTTCCCAGCCCATCTGTTTCCAGCTGGCCATTTTTGTAGTATGCCTCGATGGGACAGGTATCCTGGTGAGCTTGGACTCTGTTGTGGTGTCACAGGTTATTGGATGGGAACAAAGGGATCAACGATAAAATTAATCAGCTCCTGGATTCACTTCAGTAAAGTTTTCTATCCAACCCACAAACACGGCTAAAACAATTGCTTAGAAATTATGTTCTATTCATTATTCCTACCCAATTTTGAGAAGGAGTTTTTTTTTTCTGATTCTATCTTTAGCAATCACATGGCATGTTCTGCTGCAAAGTTTTGACCTCCTCTTAAGCCAGGATGCAGCTCGGAGAGTTTACAAAGTTGGAATGATGTTCTTGGTTCTTGTCTGCGTGTATAGGTGAGTGAGAACATTCTGATCAAAATTAAGCCTGATGCCATCTTGAATTTTGCCAGTTTGGAGGCAATTCTGTTGCACAGAAACAATATTTTTGTCATGACTGTTCTACACAAAACAGAAGTAAAACATTTCTTACAGGACGTTGGTTTACTGATGTGCTTTGGTGAAGTAAATCTGCAGTCCTTACCTGGTTAAATTTGAGGACTCCTATCCATGTGCTGACTCTTAACTGTCCTCTAAAGTGGCCTATCCAGCCTCTGCATTTGAGGGAAATGAGGAATGGGCAATAAATTCAGGTCCTGCCAGTAATATCCTAAATCCATGATGGCATAAAGAAAAATGTTATTCCTACCATTCGTTCATCTCTATCAGATCCCACTGTTGGTGGTGTTTGTGTGGAGAAGATCTTTTTAAAAATATGTTTTGGTGTTTATTTTGTTCCTCTTGCATTTTATACTTTTAAAATCTTCCCTTTTTCACTTTCCGTCAATCTACAGCCACAAACATGGAGCCACTGAGTTACTGAGACTATCCCATCAGATCCCCCGTGTTGGGCACACATAGGTTTACCATGCTGTTTGCTAGGATGGCAGGACTGACGTATGACGAGGGACTGGATCAGTTAGGATTATATTCACTGGAGTGTAGAACAATAGTGGGAATGTGTTTGAAATCTATAAAATTCTAGTGGGATTGGACAGGGTAAATACGGGTAGAATGTTTCTGATGACCAGAAAGCCCAGAACCGGTGGGGAGGTCACAATCTAAGGATAACAGAGTAGGCCATTTAGGATTGCGATGGGGAGAAATTTCTTCACCCAGAAAGTGCGGAATTCTCTTACACAGATAAAGGTTGAGGCCAAAAAAAGTTGCATGCTTTCAAGAAGAAGTTAGATATAGTTCTTGGGGCTAAAGGAATAAAAAAAATATGGGGAGAAGATGGGCACAGGATACGGAGTTGGATGATCAGTCATGTATATATTGAGTGACAGAGCAGGCTTAAAGGACTGAATGGCCTACTCCTGCTCTTATTTTCTGTGCTTCTGTCTGAGGTGGACCATGACAATGAAGTATTTGTCAACAATGTTGCAGTAGTGTGAGACAGCTGGGGGTTGGGGTAGTTGGATTTGATGAAAGTCTCCCAAGTCAAGAAGTGGAGATGCCATTACAGAGCATGCTGTAGTTAGGAAATAGTCAGCCTTTGTTTTAATTATGGTTGGAGATCCGTTACAGTTTGATTCCTAATCTTGGCGGAACAGCATTGCAGAAAATTTGGAAAAACATTTGGGGGATTGAGGGAGAGTTGCCAAAAATCAGGATAGCGCAGAGTAGGACATGATAACTAGGAGCAGGAGTCAGCAATTCAGCCCCTCAAGCCTGCTCTACCATTGAATGAGATCCTGGTTGATCTCATCTTTGTCTCAACTCCACTTTAAGGCCTACTTTCCATCACTCTTTTACCCATTACGAATTTAAAATCTGCCTTTCTCCTCCTCAAATTTACTTACGTCCCAGCATCCACTGCACTCTGGGGGAGTGAATTCCACAGTTTCACATTTTGACACAAGTAATTTTCTCCTCATTTCTGTTTTAAATCTGCTACACTTAGACTAAGTGTAAGTAAATAGACAAAGCATTCAAAATTGTTAAGGGAAGGATGTGAAGGCATTGGAGAGAAAGTGAGTACAGGAAAGAATAGGTAATGTGGAGAAATGAGAGCTGTCCACTTTTGGCAAAGTGAAAATTTAAGAGGTACTAAAAAATAATGAAGGCTGGGAACAGAGTAAATGGGAAGAAATCGTTCCCACGGGCAAATGGGTCAAAATCAGAGGACCTCAATTTTTAGATGATGTTCAAAAGAAGCAGTGTTGATGTGAATGAGAGAGATGTAGCTCCCCATTTCATCCTGTTTGTGAGTAGTGAATTAGCTCTAACGACCTCTAATGCACAAAAATAGATTTTACCACTGAAACATTCCACAACTGGATAGAAAATCATTAGTTTCCTCAGTTCCGGAGTACAGAGAAAGAGTGTCAATAGCAGAGGCAGGTGGGGTGGGACCCAAAGAGCTAGTGAGAAGAGGTGAGTCTGAGGCCGGTACAATCTATAAAGGGAGTAAGTTTTTAAATAGTCAAGGCAAGCAAAAACATGGCAGAGAATGAGGTAAGTCTGATAAATTAAACTGCGTTTATTTCCGTGCAAGAGGCCTGACAGGGAAGGCAGGTAAACTCGGCATGGTTGGGAACATGGGACTGGGGTGTCATCGCTGTTATAGAAACCTGGCTGAGGAGAAATGGACAGGACTGGCAGCTTAATGTTCCAGAGGTAGAACAGAAAGGAGGGCAAGAGAGGAAGAGTATTGGCATTTTTTGTGAATGATAACCTTAAGGACGATGTTGGGAAATGTGAGGTCATCCAGTTTGGTAGGAATAACAGCAAAATGGACTATTATTTAAATGGTGAAAAATTGTGGCGGGATCGGGGGGTCCTTTTGCATGAACCACAAAAGGTTGGTTTGCAGGTGCAGCAGGTAATTAAGAGGGCAAATAGAATATTATCCCTCATTGCTAGAGGGATTGAGTTTAAAAGCAGGGAGGTTATGTTGCAGCTGTATAGGGTGCTGGTGAGGCCACACCTGGAGTACAATCCAATCCTGATGAAGGGTCAAGGCCCGAAACGTCTACTCCTGGTCCTCTGATGCTGCCTGACCTGCTGTATTCCTCCAGCTCCACACTGTATCAACTCTGACTCCTGCATCTGCAGTTCTTGCTGTCTCTTGGAGCACTGCATGCAGTTTTGGTCTCCTTATTTGAGAAAGGATGTACTGACACTGGTGAGGGTGCAGAGAAGGTTAACTAGTTTGATTCCATACTTGAGAGGGTTGGCTCATGAGGAGAGGTAGAGTAGTCTGGGGCGAAACCTCAGAAATTCAGAAGAATGGCGATGGATCTTGGATCTTGTAGAAACATGTAAAATTATGGGCGGAATAGATAAGATAGAAGCAAGCAGGTGGTTTCCACTGGCGGGTGAAACTAGAACCAGGGGCATAGCCTCAAAATAAGAAGGACTGGATTTAGGACTGAGCTGAGGAGGGACTTGTTCACCCAAAGAATTGTGAAACTGTGGAATTCCCTCCCCAGTGAAGCAGTTGAGGCTACCTCATTGAATGTTTTAAACGCATAGATAGATAGATTTTTGAATAGTAAAGGAAATAAGGGTTATGGTGAGCAGGTGGATAAGTGGGGCCGAGTCCTCGAAAAGACCAGCCATGATCTTACTGAAAGGCGTAGCAGGCTGAAGAGGCCTGTTGACCTACTCCACCTCCTATTTCTTATGTTCTTGTGACGTTACGGCTGTACCCAGGGAGGAAATTGCGGGAAGTTGTGAAGCAAATTTGTAAGGAAATCTCAGTTATCTGTTAGAATCAAAAACAAAGTTGCTGGAAAAGCTCAGCAGGTCTGGCAGCATCTGTGAAGGAAAAAACAGAGTTAACGTTTCGGATCCTGTGCCCCTTCCTCAGAACAGATGCTGCCAGACCTGCTGAGCCTTTCCAGCAACTTTGTTTTTGTTCCTGATTTATAGCATCCACAGTTCTTTTGGTTTTTATCTGTTACAGTAATAGAGTAGTAATGGTAGGGAATTTTAACATTCCAACATAGATTGGGACTGTCATAGTGTTAAGGGCTTGGATGAAGAGGAATTTAAGTGTGTACAAGAAAACTTTCTTATTCAATATGTGGATGTATGTACGAGAGAAGGACCAAAACTTGACCTCCACTTGAGAAATAAGGCAGGGTAGATGACTGAGGTGACAGTGGGGGAGCACTTTGGGACAAGTGATCATAATTCTATTAGTTTCAAATAGTTATGGAACAGGATAAAAACAAAGTTGCTGGAAAAGCTCAGCAGGTCTGGCAGCATCTGCGAAGGATAAAACAGAGTTAACGTTTTGGGTCCGGTGACCCTTCCTCAGAACACCAAGGATAAAACAACAAATCTGATTTAAAAAGCTCTACATTGGAGGAAGGCCACTTTTGACGTAGTTAAGCAAGAAAGTTCAAAAGTTGATTGCAGGCGGATATTGACAGGTAAAGGCATGATTGGAAATCCTTCAAAAATGAGATAAGAGTTCAGAGACAGTAAGGACCTGTCAGTTTGAAGGACAAGGCTGGGAGGTGTAGGGAATGTTGGATGACTAGAAAAGCTAAGGCTTTGGTAAAGAAAAAGAAGGCTTATGTCAGGAATCGACAGCAGGGATCAAGTGAATCCCTACAAGAGTAGAAGGGCAGTAGGGGTATACTAAAGAGGGAAATCAGGAGGGCAAAAAGGGAACAAGAGATAGCTTTAGCAATGAGAGTTAAGGACAATCCAAAATGATTCTACAGGTATATTAGAGGCAAAAGAATAACTAGGGAGAGAATAGGGCCCCTTAAAGATATCAACGAGGCCCTCTGTGTAAAACCACAGATAATGGGTGAGATGCTAAACAAATATTTTGAATCAGTATTTACTGCGAAGAAGGACGTGGAAGCTAGGGAACTTGGGGAAATAAATTCTGATATTTTGAAAAGAGTTCATATTACAGAAGAGGAGGTGCTGCACGTCTTAAAACGCATAAAAGTAAATAAATCCCTGGGACCTGATCAGGTGTATCCCAGAACTTGGTGGGAAGCTGGCGGAGAGATTCCTGGGCCCCTGGCTGAGATATTAATATCATCGATAGCCACAGGTGAGTGCTGGAAGACTGGAGGGTGGCTAATGTGGTGCCATTGTTTAAGAAAGGTGATAAGGAAAAGCCAGGAAACTGTAGACTGGTGACCTTGACATCAGTTGCAGGTAAGTTGTTGTAGAGGATTTTGAGGGACAGGATTTACACCCATTTGGAAAGACATGGACTGATAAGGAACAGTCAGCATGGCTTTGTGAGAAATCGTGTTTCACTAACTTGATAGAGTTTATTTTGAAGAAGTGACAAAAAATTCAAGGCAGAGCAGCAGATGTTGTCTATATGGATTTCAGCAAAACGTTCAAGGTTCCATGTTACACTGATTAGCGAGGTTAGATCACATGGGATCCAGCCAATTGGATACAATATTGGCTTGAAGGTAGGAGACAGAGGGTGGTGGTAGATTGTTGTTGGGTTGTTCTCACTGGAACGACGGAGGTTGAGGGGCAACCTGATAGAGGTCTACAACATTATGAAGGCCATGGACAGAGTGGGCAGTCAGAAGCTTTTTCCTAGGGTGGAAGAGTCAGTTACCAGGGGCCATGGGTTTAAGGTGCAAGGGGCAAGGTTTAAAGGTGATGTACGAGGCAAGTTTTTTACACCGAGGGTGGTGGGTGCCTGGAACTGGCTGCCGGGGCAGGTAGTGGAAGCAGATACGATAGTGACTTTTAATGGGCGTCTTGACAAATACATGAATAGGATGGGAATAGAGGGATACGGTCCCCGGGAGGGTAGGTGGTTTTAGTTGTACGGGTAGCATGTCGGTGCAGGCTTGGAGATCTGAAGGGCCTGTTCCTGCACAGCAATTTTCTTTGTTCTTCGTTCTTTGTTCTTGTTTTTTGGATGGAGGCCTATTACCAGCAATGTGCCACAAGGAACGGTGCTGGAACCACTGCTTTTTGTCATTTGTATACATGATTTGGATGTGAATATTGGAGATATAGTTAGTAAGTTTGCAGGTGACACCAAAATAGGTGGGGTAGTGGACAGTGAAAAAGGTTACGTCAGAGGACAACGGGACCTTGATCAGAAGGGCCAGTGGGCTGAAGATTGGCAGATGGAGTTTAATTTAGACAAATGTAAGGTGCTGTATTTTGGAAAGGCGAACTAGGGCAGGACTTATACTGTTCTGAGGAAGGGTCACCGGACCTGAAAAATTAACTCTGATTTTTTTCTTCACAGATGCTGCTAGACCTGCTGAGCTTTTCCAACAACTTCTGTTTGTGTTCAAGACTTATACAGTTAATGATAGGACATGGGGAGCACTGCCCTGGGCATTAGTATCTCCCTTGTCTGATTATGAATTGCTGTAAACCTTTCAGAGGAGATAAAGATCCTAGACAGTGTGCAGAAGAGATTCACCAGAAATTTTCCAGGGATGAGGAAATTTAGCTACAGCTGGGTTTGCTTTCCACAAAGCAGGGGAAATTAAGAGGAGATGCGACAGAGGTGTCCAAGATTGTGGCAATCTGGGAGACAGATTTAAGGGTTTAGATAAGAGATACAGGGAGTGGGTAGCGTGGGATGGGGTAAGGAAGTGTGATAATAAACTGGAACTTGATGCTCATGAGATAACAAGGTGTAGAGCTGGATGAACACAGCAGGCCAAGCAGCATCATAGGAGCAGGAAAGCTTGATGTTTCGGGCCGAGACCCTTCATCAGAAATTGATGCTCATGAGGGTTTGTGGAAGGTAAGTGATTGCAAATGGACATTGGATGGGAACTCAAGGGAGGTAAACTTGCAGGGTGACAAGGAACAGGGAATGACATGACTGGATAGCACTGCAGAGACTGACATGGACTGAGCGGGCCAAATGGCCAACTTCTCTGCTGTTATGGCTGTGACGTATTGGCTCGATACCTGCCTTCTGTCTCTGCCTGTTTGTTACTCATTCTTCCTTTCCAAACTACATGTCTCCTTGCACCTGTCAAACATCATCCTGTGTCTCATTTTAACCAGTGCAGAGTTTGTAAACCCAGCAACAAATTGTTCTCCTTGTGGTTGAAAGTACACAGGAAATTTTTTTTTATATTTCAGTTTCTACTTGTTCCACCCCCTCTCCTATGGGATGATTGGCCCACTTGCACAGGATCCTCAAAGTCCAATGGCAGGATTGAAATGGCTGGAATCCTGGGAGTTCTAACTATTACCAGAGATCAGAAATGGAAAATGGCAGCTATGGTTTGTCACTGGCATAAGGTTGGATCAAAGATTTCAATCAACAGAGGACAAGACTCCTGCCTTTGCCTTAAGCTTTTAATAGGCTCTTTTTTAGCCTTCAAAATAAGTGATGCACTTACTGTTGTCAACTTGGAACTGATGTGTGTAGTATTCAATTAATAAAGCAGATGCTTTATTCAGAAGATTTTACCTTTAACCTGGAACTACCCAGAAGGTGCTGCAGCCTTGATGTAGATATTGAACTTTTGCATGGAGCTCAAGGCTAAATACATGTGGCAAATTTTGACTTGGAGAGTACTGTCACCACCTAAGGTACGAGGTTTATTCTGTTTAATAACTGCTGTTTTAAACTTTGTAATTCCCTTAAACATACTGCCGTCCACAAAATTAACTGTTTGTAGGGAACTTCAGAACGAACTCCAAACTGCCTGCTGTGGAACTGTGCAGACAAACTTTCAATTGATGGGAGCATGAGTAATTCAGCAAAAACTAAAAGAACTGTAGATGCTGAAGATCAGAAATAAAAACAGAAATTGCTGGAAATACTCAGCAGGTCTGGCAGCACCTGCAGAGAGAAAGCAGAGTCAATGTTTTGAGCCCAGTTCTGAAGAAAGGTGACTGGATATAGAATATATAATAAAAATAACTTGAATTTTTTAAATTCACTTGTGGGATGTGGCGTTGCTGGCTGGGCCCAGCATTTATTGATGTCCCAAGTTCCCCTTGAGAAGGTGGTGGTGTTGAACCACTGCAGTGTGCTGTTGGTAGATCCACAATGCCCTTGGGGATGGAGTTCCAGAATGTTAATCCAGCAACACTGAAGTTACAGTCATATGTTTCCAAGTCAAAATGATGTCTGGCTTGGTCGGGAACTTTCAGGGGGTCGTGTTCCTATGTATCTGCCACCCCCATCCTTTCAGATGTTAGATGTGGGTTTGGAAGATGCTGTCTAAGGATCTTTGACTTTCTGCACAAACAAATTCATACTGACTAACTACACCATAAAACCATAGGCACTCAAAAGTATGAATTGCTGACAACTTTTAGAGCACCAGATACACAGCTAAGAATGAGGCTGCAGCTAATGAAAAGTATTTGGAAGGAGTGTCATCTAATCATACAGAGGGAAACCGACCCTTTGGTCCAACTCATCCATGCCAACCATAATCCCAAACTAAACTGGCCCCATTTGCCTGCGTTTGGCCCATATCCCTCTAAACATTTTCCTATTCACACACCTGTCCAAAATGTCTTTTAAATGGTGTAACTGTTCCAGCTTCTACCACTTCCTCTGGCAGCTCACACACCACTCTCTCTGCATGAAGAAGTTGCCTCTTAGGTTCCTTTTAAATCTTTCCCCTCTCACATTAAATCTGTGCCCTCTAGTTTTAGAGTCACCAACCCTGGGAAAAAGACCTTGGCTATTCACCCTATCCATGCCCCTCATGATTTTATAAACCTCCATAAGATCACTCCTCAGCCTCCGACATTCCAGGAAAAATAGCCCCAGCCTATTCAGCCTCTCCCTGTAGCTCAAACCCTCCAACCCCAGCTAACATCTTTGGTAAATTTTTCAAGTTTAACAACATTTTTCCTATAGCAGGGAGGCCAGAATTGAGTGCAGTATTTCAAAAGTGGCCCTAACCAATGTCTTGTACAGCGGCAGTATGACCTCCCAACTTCTATACTCAATACGAATAAAGGCAAGCATACCAGACACCATCATCACAACCCTGTCTACTTATGACTCCACCTTTAAGGAACTATGAGCCTGCACTCCAAGGTCTCTTTGTTCAGCAACACTTCCCAGGACCTTACCATTAAGTGTACAAGTCCTGCCCTGATTTGCGTATCCAAAATGCAACACCTTATATTTATCTAAATTAAGTGCTTTCTGCCACTCCTCAGCCCATGAGCCCATCTGATCAAGGTCCCATTTTACTCTGAGATAACCTTTTTTCACTATCCACTATACCACCAATTTTGGTAGCATCAGCAAACTTGCTGATCATTCCTCCTATATTTATCCACTTTTATGTTTTTTTAAAACCTCCAGCATCTCCTCTTCTGTAATGTGGACTGCTTTCAAGGCATCAATATTTATTTAACAGAGTTTCCCAGCCTCCATTTCTTTCACCACAGTATAAACTGATGCAAAATATTAGTTTAGGATCTCTTCATCTGGTGTGGTTCCACACATAGATGACCTCGTTGATCTATAAAGGGCCCTATTCCCTCCCTAGTTGATCTTTTGCTGTATTTGTGCTTCTAGAATCGCTGAATTATCCTTAACCCTATCTACCAAGGCTGTCTTGTCTCCCCTTATACCCTCTTGATTTCCCTTTTAAAAATGTCCCTATACCCCATATATTTTAAGAGATTCTCTTGATCCCAGTTGTCTGCCTGACACATGCCTTCTTATTCTTGACCAGCGTCTCAATTTCTTTACTCATTACTCATTGTTCCCTACTCTTACCTGCCTTACCCTTCACTCGAACAAGAACGTAATCCTTCTGAATTCTGGTTATCTTACTTTTGAAAGCCTCCCACTTGCCCTTATCCCCTTACCCACAGAGTAGTCTGATCAACTCGTGAAAGTTCCTGTCTCTCTGTCAAAATTTGCCTCAATCCAATTAATAACTTTAACGAGGCCTATCCTTTTCCACAACTATTTTAAAATTAATAAATTATGATCACTGGCCCCAGATTGCTCCCCACTAACATTTCAGTCACTTGCCCTGCCTTATTTCTTAAGGGAAGGTCGAGTTTTGCTCCTCTAGTAGGCACGTCTACGTATTGATAAAATTTTCTTGAACATATTTAACAAACTCCTCACCATTCAAAGTCTGTAACACTATGGCAGTCCCTGTCTACGTTTACAAGCATGGGGCTAGATGAACACAGCAGGTCAAGCAGCATCATA
>JAHRHZ010000195.1:543569-575592 GCA_024137785.1 Ginglymostoma cirratum | reverse complement strand
TGAAGGAAAGCATGCCGTATGCCTTCTTGACCACTCTATTGACCTGCATTGCCACCTTCAGGAAACAATGGACCTGAACACCCAGATCTCTCTGTACATCAATTTTCCCCAGGACTTTTCCATTTACTGTATAGTTTGCTCTTGAATTAGATCTTCCGAAATGCATTATTCTTACATAGGGCTGGGACCTCTCTATATATTTGCTTCTCAATGGAGGGGATAATACAATCCCGTCAAGGTAGTCATCCCTTTCTTGTTTGAGTTCCACCCATATAGCTTCACAGGACAAATCCTTAGGATATTTCTAAGTCCAGCAGTATGTTTTCCTCAATCACAAATGCCGCTTCCCCCTCCTCACTTGCCTCCCTTTATATCCTTCCTTTAGCATCTCAATCCCAGAACGTTCAGCTGCCAGTCCTATCCCTCTTCAGTATGTTTCTGTGATTGCTATGGTGTCCCAGTCCCATGTTCCCATACATGACCTGAGTTCATCTGCCTTTCTCAAAGATCCCTTGCATTGAAATAATGCAATTTAATTAGTCAGTTACCTTGTTGTCTGACATGCTCTTGCCTTCCTTTTCTCATTAACTTGTTTTTAATTTAGAACCATCCTCATAGTTTTTCTATTCTCACTACTTCTTAGGATCGCCCCCACCTCCCCACGAGTTTAAAGGCTCCTGAATAGAACTAACAAATCTCCCTGCCAGGATATTGATTTTCCCCCTCCAGTTCAGGTGAAACCCGTTCCTTTTGAGCAAGTCTTTACTGCCCCAGAAGAGATCTCAACCATCCAAAAATCTGGATCTCCATTGCAAACCCACCGACTCCCACAGCTACCTGGACTATACATCCTCACACCCCACTTCCTGTAAAGACTCCATCCCATTCTCTCAATTTCTCCGTCTCGGTCGCATATGTTCAGATGAGGCCAACTCTGACAAGGGAGCCTCCGAAATGTCCACATTCTTCCTCAACCGAGGATTCCCCAGCTCCGTTGTCGCCAGGGTCTTCAATCGGGTCCGACCCATCTCCCGCACTTCTGCACTCGCCCCTTCTCTTCCCTCCCGCAACAGCAATAGGGTTCCCCTTATCCTCACCTACCATCCCACCAGCATCCACATTCCAGAAGATCATCAGACGCCATTTCCGCCACCTCCAGCAAGATGCCACCACCAGACACATACTCCCCTCCCCTCCCTTGTCCACCTTCCGCAGGAACCATTCACTCCGGGACATCCTGGACCACACTTGCTTCACCCCTAACACCTCCCCACAGCCCTACGGCACCATCCCCTGTAACCGGCGAAGGTGCAACACCTGCGCATTTATCTCCTGGGGCGCCCCCCCCCCCAACTATCCAAGGGCTCAAACATACCTTCCAGGTGAAGCAACACTTCACCTGCGCTTCCAAGAATCTAGTCTACAGCATTCACTGCTCACAATGTGGTCTCCTCCACATTGGGAAAACGAAGCATAGACTTACACAGAACATTAGAACATAGAACATTACAGCACAGTACAGGCCCTTCGGCCCTCAGTGATGCGCCGACCTGTGAAACCAATCTGAAGCCCATCTAACCTACACTATTCCATCATCATCCATATGTTTATCCAACGACCATTTAAATGCCCTTAAAGTTGGCAAATCTACTACTGTTGCAGGTAGGGCATTCCACGCCCATACTACTCTCTGAGTAAAGAACCTACCTCTGACATCTGTCCTATATCTATCACCCCTCAATTTAAAGCTATGTCCCCTTGTGCTAGCCATCACCGTCCGAGGAAAAAGGCTCTCACTGTCCATCCTATCTAATCCTCTGATCATTTTGTATGTCTCTATTAAGTCACCTCTTAACCTTCTCTCTAATGAAAACAGCCTCAAGTCCCTTAGCCTTTCCTTATAAGACCTTCCCTCCATACTAGGCAACATCCTGGTAAATCAGAGAGAGCGGCGGAAGCTGGGCGGAAGTGAGGTCGGAGCAGAGAGGCTGTTGGGAAGGCAAGTGATTGCTATTTAAGTAGGAAGGATAACTTAGGACATCTTATGATTTCCAATATCTCTAATAATGATAAGAAAGTTAGCATTAAGGCACTTTACCTAAATGCTCGTAGTATTCGTAACAAAGTAGATGATTTAACAGCACAAATCATCTTGAATGATTATGATGTGGTAGGCATCACAGAGACGTGGTTGCAGGGGGTTCAGGACTGGCAGTTAAACATCCAAGGATTTACAACTTATCGAAAAGACAGGGAGATGGGCAGAGGGGACGGGGTTGCCTTGGTAGTTAAGAATGAAATTAAATTGATAGCGCTGAATGACATAGGGTCAGATGATGTGGAGTCTGTGTGGGTGGAGTTGAGGAACCACAAAGGCAAAAAAACCATAACGGGAGTTATGTATAGACCTCCTAACAGTGGTCAGGACCAGGGGCGCAAGATGCACTGGGAAATAGATAGGGCATGTCGGAAAGGCAAGGTCACGGTGATCATGGGGGACTTCAATATGCAGGTGAACTGGGTGAATAATATTGCCGGTGGATCCAAAGGAAGGGAATTCATGGAATGCTTACAGGATGGCTTTTTGGAACAGCTTGTGATGGAGCCCACAAGGGAGCAGGCTATTCTGGACTTAGTGCTATGTAATGAGCCAGACTTTATAAAAGACCTTAAAGTAAGGGAACACTTAGGAGGCAGCGATCATAATATGGTAGAGTTCAGTCTGCGGTTTGAAAGAGAGAAGGCAAAATCAGATGTAACGGTGTTACAGTTAAATAAAGGTAATTACAGGGGCATGAGAGAGGAACTGACGAAAATCGACTGAAAGCAGAGCCTAGCAGGGAAAACAGTAGAGCAACAATGGCAGGAGTTTCTGGGTGTAATTGAGGACACAGTACAGAGGTTCAAATAAAAGAAAGATTATCCGGGGGGGGGCGGATTAGACAGCCATGGCTGACAAAGGAAGTCAAGAAATGTATCAAAGAAAAAGAGACAGCCTATTTAATGACCAAGAGCATTGGGAAATCAGAAGATTGGGAAGGGTACAAGAACAAACAGAGGATAACAAAGAGAGAACTAAGGAAGGAGAGGATCAAATATGAAGGTAGGCTAGCCAGTAATATTAGAAATGATAGTAAAAGTTTCTCTCAACACATAAGAAACAAACAAGAGGCAAAAGTAGACATTGGGCTGCTCCAAATTGATGCTGGAAGGCTAGTGATGGGAGATAAGGAAATAGCCAAAGAACTTAATAAGTATTTTGCGTCAGTCTTCACAGTGGAAGACATGAGTAATATCCCAACAATTAAGGAGAGTCGGGGGCAGAGTTGAGTATGGTAGGCATTACAAAAGAGAAAGTGCTAGAAAAGCTAAAAGGTCTAAAAATTGATAAATCTCCTGGCCCCGATGGGCTACATCCTAGAGTTCTGAGGGAGGTGGCTGAAGAAATAGCGGAGGCGTTGGTTGTGATCTTTCAAAAGTCACTGGAGTCAGGGGAAGTCCCAGATGATTGGAAAATCACTGTTGTAACCCCCTTGTTTAAGAAAGGATGAAGACAAAAGACGGAAAATTATAGGCCGATTAGCCTAACCTCGGTTGTTGGTAAAATTCTAGAATCCATCGTTAAGGATGAGATTTCTAAATTTTCGGAAGTGCAGGGTCGGATTAGAACAAGTCAGCATGGATTTAGTAAGGGGAGGTCGTGCCTGACAAACCTGTTAGAATTCTTTGAAGAGGTAACAAGTAGGTTAGACCAGGGAAACCCAGTGGATGTTATCTATCTAGACTTCCAAAAGGCCTTTGATAAGGTGCCTCACAGGAGGTTGCTGAGTAAGGTGAGGGCCTGCGGTGTTCAACGTGAGCTACTGGCATGGATTGAGGATTGGCTGTCTGACAGAAGGCAGAGAGTTGGGATAAAAGGCTCTTTTTCGGAATGGCAACCGCTGACAAGTGGTGTCCCGCAGGGTTCAGTGTTGGGGCCGCAGCTGTTCACTTTATATATTAATGATCTGGATGAAGGGACTGGGGGCATCCTGGCGAAGTTTGCCGATGATACGCGGTTAGGTGGACAGACAGGTAACACGGAGGAGGTGGGGAGGCTGCAGAATGATTTAGACAGTTTAGGAGAGTGGTCCAGGAAATGGCTGATGAAATTCAACGTGAGCAAATGTGAGGTCTTGCACTTTGGAAAAAAGAATACAGGCATGGACTATTTTCTGAACGGTGAGAAAATTCATAAAGCAGAAGTACAGAGGGATCTGGGAGTGCTAGTACAGGATTCTCTAAAGGTTAACTTGCAGATTGAGTCCATGATTAAGAAAGCGAATGGAATGTTGTCATTTATCTCAAGAGGGTTGGAATATCAAGGCAGCGATGTGCTTCTGACACTTTATAAAGCTCTAGTTAGACCCCATTTGGAATATTGTGTCCAATTTTGGGCCCCACACCTCAGGAAGGACATACTGGCACTGGAGCGTGTCCAGCGGAGATTCACACAGATGATCCCTGGAATGGTAGGCCTAACATACGATGAATGGCTGAGGATCCTGGGATTGTATTCATTAGAGTTTAGAAGGTTGAGGGGAGATCTAATAGAAACTTACAAGATAATGCATGGCTTAGAAAGGGTGGACGCTGGGAAGTTGTTTCCGTTAGGCGGGGAGACTAGGACCCGTGGGCACAGCCTTAGAATTAGAGGGGGTCAATTTAGAACGGAAATGAGGAGACATTTCTTCAGCCAGAGAGTGGTGGGCCTGTGGAATTCATTGCCCCGGAGCGCAGTGGAGGCCGAGACGTTAAATGTCTTCAAGGCAGAGATTGATAAATTCTTGATCTCACAAGGAATCAAGGGCTACGGGGAGAGTGCGGGTGAGTGGAGTTGAAATGCCCATCAGCCATGATTAAATGGCAGAGTGGACTCAATGGGCCGAATGGCCTTACTTCTACTCCTATGTCTTATGGTCTTATGGTCTAAATCTACCCTGCACCCTTTCCAGTGCTTCCACATCTTTCCTATAATGCGGCGACCAGAACTGTACGCAGTACTCCAAGTGCGGCCGCACCAGAGTTTTGTACAGCTGCAACATGACCTCATGGCTCCGAAACTCAAACCCTCTATCAATAAAACCTAACACACTGTACGCCTTCTTAACAACTCTATCAACCTGAGTGGCAACTTTCAGGGATCTATGCACATGGACACCAAGATCTCTCTGCTCATCCACACTACCAAGAATCTTACCATTAGCCCAGTACTCTGTATTCCTGTTACTCCTTCCAAAGTGAATCACCTCACACTTTTCCGCATTAAACTCCATTTGCCACCTTTCAGCCCAGCTCTGCAGCTTATCTATGTCCCTCTGTAACCTGCAACATCCTTCTGCACTGTCCACAACTCCACCGACTTTAGTGTCATCTGCAAATTTACTAACCCATCCTTCTATGCCCTCATCCAGGTCATTTATAAAACTGACAAACAGCAGTGGCCCCAAAACAGATCCTTGTGGTACACCACTAGTAACTGAACTCCAGGATGAACATTTCCATCAACCACCACCCTCTGTCTTCTTACAGCTAGCCAATTTCTGATCCAAACTGCTAAATCACCCTCAATCCCATGCCTCCGTATTTTCTGCAGTAGCCTACCGTGGGGAACCTTATCAAACGCTTTTTTTGGCGACCGCTTCGCAAAACATCTACGTTCTGTTCACAAAAAAGACCATAAACTACCTGTCGCCTGCCACTTCAATGCTCCACCTTGCTCCCTGGCCAACATCTCTGTCTCCGGCTTGCTACAGTGCTCCAGTGAAGCCCAGAGCAAGCTGGAGGAACACCTCATTTTCCGCTTGGGGACCCTATAGCCCTCCGGACTCAATATTGAGTTCAATAATTTTAGAGCCTCAACTCTCCCATGTCCCAGCCCCCCACCCCACACACCAAGCCTTGTTACCACATAGCCTGCCACTACACACTCTCTGTTGTTAGTCACTAACAGTCCCTATTAACAACTATTCACCCTCCCAGCCTGATCGTTAGCAACTCCTTTGTCTGTCCAACTGTCTTTCTGTCTCTTTGGGCTCTATCTTTTCGTTTACTCCCTACCCCACCCACCTCCCTATTTTCTGCATATAAACTGACGTTTTCCCAGCCACCATCAGTTCTGAGGAAGGGTCTCTGGACCCGAAACGTTAACTCTGTTTTCTCCTCCACAGATGCTGTCAGACCTGCTGAGCTTTTCCAGCAACTTTGTTTTTGATCCAAAAGTCTGAATCCTTGGAAGTTGCTTCCCCTTTTGTTGCTTTCAGCTGGCATCCTAATTTAATGAATGTGCACAATAGCTGGAGTCACAAATCACAGAACTAAATAGAATATAGAACATTACAGCGCAGTACAGGCCCTTTGGCCCTCGCTGTTGCACCAACCTGTGAAACCAATCCGAAGCCCATCTAACCTACACTATTCCATTATCATCCATATGTTTATCCAACGACCATTTAAATACCCTTAAAGTTGGCGAGTCTACAACTGCTGCAGGCAAGGCATTCCATGTCCTTACTAATCTCTGAGTAAAGAATCTACCTCTGACATCTGTCCTATATCTATCACCCCTCAATTTAAAGCTATGTCCCCTTGTGCTAGCCGTCACCATCCGAGGAAAAAGGCTCTCACAGTCCACCCTTAATGACAGAGCCCTAACCTTTACACAAAAATTTTGTTAAAGTTACGTGATCTAATGTCAATTCGCTGGACGTCAATTTATTAAAACTCCAAATGCCTCCAAAGATTCAGCTTCCACTGGCTTTTGACGAAGAATTCCAAATGTACTCAACCTTCGGAGTTCTAGGGATTTATGGGAAATCATAGAATCCCTGCAGTGCAGATATAAACCATTCAGCCCATCAAGTCTGTGCCAATCCTCCAAAGATCATCCCACCTACTCCCCCAACGTATTCCCATAACTCTGCATTAACCACAGCTAATCCACCTAACCTGCACATTTTGGACTCTGGGAGGAAACTGGAGCAACAGGCAGAAACCCACGTGGACAAGGGGAGAATGTGCAGACTCTACACAATCAACTGAGGTGGAATTGAACCTGGGTCCCTTGCACTGTGCCACTGTGCTGTCCATATGTTTGATGTCAAATCGCTGTGTCAATCCATTTGAATTATATCACCATTGTCCCCATAGGATTTGACAGATTGGATTAATTAATTGAAAGGCCGTGAAGTCACAATTACATTTGTTTATTAATCTCATAACAACTTGCAGCATTGAGATACACAAAAATATTTAGCATTATTAGTGCAAGTAATAATTTAAGTTAAAAGGCAGTGGAGATTATTTCCCTGGAAGTTAGCAGTAGCTCTGATTTAAGGTAATATCAATCTCAAAGGCCAAAGACTAATTTATACTCTGATAAACTCATTATTTAGTTCACAGCAACTTCACAGAACAAGACTGAAAGACCTATTAAAAGTCTGATTTGTTAATCTTATTACCAATACACAGTTTTATCAACAACTTCTGGAGCTTTTTTTTTGATTTGGTGGCTTGAATTGGTTGCTTCATCTTCCGGTGTTCTTGTAATCTGCCATCTGGTATATCAGACAGCAAACTTTTATACATGACATCTGTTTCCTTCTGAGTTTTTCGTCCCCTAGCTAGAGCTGATTTGCACATTAGGTAGATATATTTCTATATCAGGTTAACTCAAACAGTTTCTCCCCAGTTACCAGATTGGTAGGATAAAGTATTTGACGAGCAATTCGAGTGAGACTAGATGGGATAT
Source organism: Ginglymostoma cirratum (assembly GCA_024137785.1). Classification (NCBI taxonomy): domain Eukaryota; kingdom Metazoa; phylum Chordata; class Chondrichthyes; order Orectolobiformes; family Ginglymostomatidae; genus Ginglymostoma; species Ginglymostoma cirratum. The sequence goes on along the minus strand of JAHRHZ010000195.1, from coordinate 567,803 downwards.
GAAAGGGGAGAGCGCAATTTGAGCCTCACAGAAAGACATCAGCACAGATTGAGAAGGGAGGGACTATTGGCCGTAATGTTTTGTAAACTTTTATTATAATTACTTGGATTATTAATTGAGAAGGGAATAACTTTTGGAATCATAGAAGTGTCATGATGCAGAATGAGACTGTTCAGCTCAACATAGCTGCACCAGTTTTCTCAGAATGAGTATTAGGACTTTCCTGATTTTTCTTCCCCATAACCCTGAATTTTGTTTTCATTTCAGTAGTCATCCTTTTGAATACCTCAGGTGAACCTTCCTGTTCCACACGTACGTCACTGAATGACTTGCTGTTTGAAAAAGCTTTTTCCCTGTCATCACATTTACTTATTTTGCAAATCACTTTAAGTTTGTGTCCACTTGTTCGTGATCCCTTTCATAAGGAAACAGTTTCTCCCTTTCCAGACCTTTAGAGATTTTGATAATATAAATCAAATATCCTCTTAGCTCTTTCCTCTCCAAGGAAAACAACCCCAGTTTCTCTGATCTATCTTTGTAACTGGTGTTTCTTCCCTGAGATCATTCTTGTAAATCTCCTCTTCACTTTCTCCTACGTGTGCACATCCTTCCTAACATGTGGCACCCAGAGCTGCACCTAGTACTCCAGCTCACATCAAACCAGTCTGAGACCACATACTTCCTGATTTTTTTTGAGCTATAAACTGAAATGAAGGTTGGGCTGCCACAAAAGGAATACCAGGTAAGTTTTGTCACTTGGAAATCAAGTGTTGCATATATTGTTGCTTTTTAGATGCAGTAAGGAGGAAAATCCGCAGTTAACAAAATTCTGCCTGACAACAGCCTCCAACCAGTTGAGCTGCAGAGTGTTAAAACTGTAAATGCCAAGAGCAGCAACAGTATAAGAAATATCAAAGCCTGAAGCCAGGAAGCATTTATCACTTTCTGTCTCTTTCTGTGGGGAATGCAACAGATAAACCAAGCAAAGAGAGGATTCACGCAGGACTCAAGTTCACCTATCAATCACGGAATTGAAGAATGACTACTGTGCTGCAGGCAACAGTGTCTTGTGATTGTAAAGATCAAAAGCACTTTGGAGAAAAATAACCTCACCTTGTGGTTTGGACTTTAATCTTAGGAATTTTGTTTACCCCATCTATATTCTTTAACCACTATTGTATATTTGTGATGCCAAGACATACAAGACCATGGGCCAAGTGCTGGAAAATGGGATTAAAATAGTTAGGTCATTGTTTAGACCAGCACAGATGCAAAGGCTAAAGAGCTGAATATCTCTCTGACTCTATGTATTATACAGTGTGTTTTTTGTTTATCACGTTTGTGTGTGTGTGTGTGTTTAAGTTGCCTTAATTATAATTCCTTAACTTTAGCACTACCAATTAAAATAAAAATAGTTTGTCACAATAAGTTTTTTTTTCTTCTTTTATTGAAGCAAACTGGTGTGTTTCTTTTGTCCTGACTACTTTGGTCATTTTGGTCTGATTGATATTTTATACATTGTGACAGCTTGTGGGGCATGATTATTTGGACACTCTTCCCAGTTAAGTTGGGACACCAGTATCTGTTATAAGTACAGCACCCATGCTCCTGTATTCTCTGCCACTAATAAAGCCTAGAAAACTACATTTTATTCTTTGTTCTCCCGACTATCCTGATGCTTTTCATGATGTTTGCATATTATATATACGCACACATGCCCAGGTCTTTCTGCTCCTGTACATTCTTTAGGGGAGTGACATTTATACCATACTCTCTCTCCTATTTCTTTGGACCGAAATCACTTCACGCTCCTTCACACTGAACCTCAACTGCCACCTGTCTGCCCTATCCTACGTTAGGTTAAGAGGTGACTTAATAGAGACATACAAGATGATCAGAGGATTAGATAGGGTGGACAGTGAGAGCCTTTTTCCTTGGATGGTGACGGCTAGCATGAGGGGACATAGCTTTAAATTGAGGGGTGATAGATATAGGACAGATGTCAGAGGTAGATTCTTTACTCAGAGAGTAGTAAGGACGTGAAATGCCTTGCCTGCAGCAGTAGTAGACTCGCCAGCTTTTAAGGGCATTTAAATGGTCATTGGATAAACATATGGATGATAATGGAATAGTGTAGGTTAGATGGGCTTCAGATTGGTTTCACAGGTCAGTGCAACATCGAGGGCCGAAGGGCCTGTACTGCGCTGTAATGTTCTATGTTCTATCCACTAACTTGTCAATCTCCTTTCGTAGTCCAACAGTACTGTCCTGATAATTTGAAATGATTCCTAAGTCTTGCATCGTTACAAAATTGAATATTGTCCCCTGCCCCCTGAGAGCTTCAGAAAAAGCAAGGGTCCCAAAACCAACACAGGAAACTCCACTACAAACCTTTCTCAAACCCAAATTATACGTTATCTCTTGTTTACTATTATGAAGTCAATTTTACATCTATGTTGCTCATATCTCCACAACTATAATGTTTCTCACAAGTCTGTTGTTTGGCACAGTATCAAATGCATTTTGGAAGTCCATTTACAACATTTGCCCCCTCAAACTAAACAGCTGATCATCAACTTCAGGAAGCAAGGAGGGGAGGGCACACCCCATTTTTTTTCCCCCTTTATTCATTCAAAGGGCGAGGTAGTTGCTGGCTAGGCAACATTTATTGCCCATCCCTAATTGCCCAGAGGGCAGTTAAGAGTCACCCACATCGCTGTGGGTCTGGAGTCACATGCAGGCCAGACCAGGTAAGGATGGCAGTTTCCTTCCCTAAAGGGCATTAATGAACTAGGTCAGTTTTTTCCAACAAGCAACAGTGGATTCATGGTCATCTTTAGGCTCTTAATTCCAGATATTTATTGAATTCAAATTCCACTATCTGCCATGGCGGGATTCAAACCCAGGTCCCTGGAACATTAACTGGGTCTCTGGATTAATAGTCCAGAGATAATACCACTAGACCATCACCTCCCCATCACATCAATGGAGCTGAGGTGGAGAGGGTCGAAAGTGTGAAGAAGGTACAACAATGCCCCTTCTCCCCCAGGAGGCTAAAGAAATTTAGCATGTGCATAAGGACTCTCACCAGCTTTTACAGATGCACCATAGAAAGCATTCTATCTGCATCACGGCTGGGTGGGACCGTAAGAAACTACAAAGAGTTGTTAACAAAGCCTAGGCCATCACACAAGCCAACCAAGTTTTCCTGCTCCTATGATGCTGCTTGACCTGCTGTGTTCATCCAGCCCCATGCTTGTTATCTCTTCCATCCATTGACTCCGTCTACACTTCTCAATGCCTCAGAAAGGCAGCCAATATTATCAAAGACCCCTCCCACCCTGGTTATAATCTCTTCCACCTCTTCTGTCAGGTGAGAATAAAAGCTTAAACACACATACCAACAAGTTCAATCTTGTTAGGTAGCCTGATGTGTAGGGCCTTATGAAAATCCAAATACTCAGATCCACTGCTTCCACTTTTCTACCCTGTTTATTACCTTTTCAAAGAAGCCTAGTAAAATTGTCAGGTATAATTTCTCCTCCATGAAGCTATGCTGACTCTGCATGGATTTTTTTTTAGAAATGCCCTGCTGTTTCACTATTTATAACAAACTCTAACATTTCCTCAATAACAAATGTTAAACAAACTGGCCTATAGTTACCCTCGTTTTTGTTTCCTTCCTGTTTAAATAAAGGTGTTACATTGGCAGTTTTCTAATTCCCTGGGACTTTTCCAGAATCTACCTGTGCATCCAATACCTCTGTAGCTACTTCCTTTAATACCCTAGAATGCATCCCATCAGATCCAGCAGTTTCACTGGTCTTTAGATAACAAGGTGTAGAGCTGGATGAACACAGTAGGCCAAGCAGCATCATAGGAGCAGGAAAGCTTTCCTGCTCCTATGATGCTGCTTCAAGCTTTCCTGCTCCTATGATGCTGCTTGGCCTGCTGTGTTCATCCAGCTCTACACCTTGTTATCTCGGATTCTCCAGCATCTGCAGTTCCTACTATCACTGGTCTTTAGACTTGTTAGTTTCCCTCACATTTTTTCCTGCAGTAATTGTTGTTGTACTTATTGCCTCTCCTCCTTTTGACCTTTCAATATTTTGTATTTTTGGAATGCTATTAGCGTCTTCTACTGTGAAGAATGATGTAAAGGCATTTCCCAGTTCCCAATTATCATTTCCCAGCCTCATTCTCTAAGAATCTATGTTCACTTTGGCTTTTTCACTTGTGTATGTTTAAAGAGGTTCTTGCTATCCATCTTTATAGTTTGCATGTTAAACCTCAAAGTTGATTTTTTTTTCCCTCTCTTAATCCTTCTGGTTGTCTTTTGTTGGTTTTAAAAACTGTCCCAACCTTCTGGCATAACACTAGTTTTTGCCTCATTGTATATTTTTTTCTTTCAGTCTGATGCTATCGTTAAACTTCCCTGATTAATCATAGTTGGCTTATCCTTTCCTTGACTCCTCCTTCCTCACTGGAATATGTCTTTGGAGTGAGCCATGAGCAATTTTATTAGATGCCTGCCATTGTTCCTTAACCGTCTTTGCTGCTAAACTCCTTCCCCAGTCCACTCCAGCTAGTTCTGCCCGCATTCCTTTGAAATCAACTGTATTGAAGCTTAGCACAGTTATTTCCCACCCAAGTTCCTCCCTCTCAAGCTAAATATTAAATCCTGTCACGTTATGGTCATTGTTTCCTAAGGGATCTTTCGCTCTGACATAATTTATTAAACCTGACTCATTACACATTGACAGATCCAAAATAGCCTGATTCCTGTTAGATCCACAAGGTACTGTTTTAGGAACTGTCCTGAATATAGAATGAATTCTCCCTCATGACTTCCTCTGCCAATCTGACTATCCCAAATCACGTGAAGATTAAAGCTACCCATGATTATTGTACTCCCTTTTCTTTTCCAAGATGTTTCCCCACCACTGAAGTTACTGACTGGTCCTAATTGCCGAAGTTATCCTTACAACATTTTTTGAATAAGGGTGTTACATTGTCAAATTTAATTTTACAGTCAAAGGCTAAGTTGCCATAGTCTCACAGACCACAGGACTGCTCGCTCATTAGAGATGACTCGTCTGGTTTAACCGGAGAGTTACCATGCCTCAGGTAAGGAGAGATGTTGAGAAGAATGGTACAATATAGGAAGTGAACCACACTGTTGGGGTTGCTCTGCATTGCAAAAAACTGCCAAGCTAACTGCTAATTTTATAGTAATGGAACCAGGTGTACTGAGCTTTATTTTTCACATGAATCTAAGTGGATCATATTATTTGAACTGGCTTCTAATGCTATAACTCAAACTTGGGTCAGCGTAATCTGAGTCATCATAATTCCAGCAAGTGCATCATCAGCATACAAGTTGTGATTACATTCTAGATGAGCTTGACGTTGCCACAGTGTGGCCTCAACTATTCATTACTAATTAGATTTTTTCTATTCATTTTGTGGGAAGTGGGCGTCGCTGGCTAAGCCAGCATTTCTTGCCCATCCCTTGTTGCCCTTGAGAAGGTGGTGGTGAGCTGCCTTCTTGAACTGCTGCAGCCCACCTACTGTAGGTTGACCCACAACGCTCTTAGAAAGGGAATTCCAGGATTTTGACCCAGCGATAGTGAAGGAACGGCGATTATATTTCGAGGTCAGGACGGTGAGTGGCTGAGAGGGGAATTTGGAGGTGGTGGTGTTTCCATATGTCTGCTGCCCAGTGTTGTCTGAGGATCTTTGGTGAATTTCTGCAGTGCATCTTGTAGATGGTACAAACTGCTGCTACTGAGTGTTGGTGTGGAGGGAGTGGATGCTTGTGGATATGATGCCAAAAAAAGCGGCTGCTTTGTCCTGGATGGTATTGAGCTTCTTGAGTGTTGTTGGGATGCTGGTATGGAAAGTGCACAGGTCATTAAAACAGCCTTAACAGATAGAAAAGAAACTAATAGCACACTGGTCTTTATAGCTAGAGAACTGGAAGACAAGCATGTAGACATATACTGAAGCCTCCGATTTCATCATAAATGGACTTTTTGAGAGCAGTTCTGGACGCCACACCTTGTTGAAGGATATACTTGTTTTGGCAGGAACGCAGCACAGATTTACCAGAAAAACAACTGGATTGCAAGCTTATGATTACAAGGAAAGAATGAACAGTTTCAGTTGTACTGCTTGGATTTAGAGGGTTAAGGGATGATGGAAGCCATGCTATCACCATGTAGAAGGTAGCAGGAAGCTATTTCTGCTTGTTGGAGAATGTGAATCAGGAAGCTTTGTCTAAAGGTTATAGCCAGACCTATCAAAAGTGAAGTTAGAAAACATGTATAGTTTACAACTCAAACTTAACTTTTAAATAGATTGTTCAGTTTAGTTTTGTTAAACAAAGGTAGAATGGCCAAAGATAGTATGTGTAAGTAAATCACAGCCATGATCTCACTAAATAGTGGAATGGAGTATTGAGGCTAAATGGCTTCCTCCTGTTTCAGTGTTTCTAATGCAATGAATTGAGCCATCAGCTTGACTGGGGGTTTACACAAGTTACTTCTCATTGACTACACTGTTTAAATCACATGAATGTATATAAATCTCTGCTTTCCACCTTGCTTCCATGTAAGTTAGTGACTCATGTCAAAAAATCTCTCGAATATAGGTAGTCACTTTGTTGTATTGTCAAATTATCGACCAGCATACCTCAATGCATCCACTTCCAACACTGCATGTCTGATTATACTTCATGTCTATCTGTCTGACCACATCTTCCCTGCCTTTCCCAGTTGCTCCTCTGTGTGAAGAAGTGTAAATGCACAAGGCCAGTAGTGGAAAGATAATACGAATACCGGAAGAAACTGGGGAATGCAGGAAAACAAGCAGAAACATAAATGTAAACACAGGAACTGTAGATAACAGGAATGCAAGGATGTATGGGAAATGCAGAAATTAACAGGAATTAGTAAAAGTAAGGACGGGAAGGTGAAATAGACAATGAGGAAGAGGACAGAATGTAGCAGGAAGTGAAATGTTAAATAAACACCCAGACCACTGGAGCTAGACTAAGAAGAGAAACACTACTTACCACTTGCTAATTTTAAATCAACAAATTAGCCAGCAACAAATCAAAACAGAATTGGTTTGAAGCTATACAGATTAAAGTAGTAACTATATATTATGTATATACACGCACACAACTGAATAAGATTACAGGATGCCAGGCCTTATTGGTATTTGGTCATTGAGAGGAGCCATATGGTTTTCTAAGTAATGTGGCATCTTTTGATGGAAGCATGTTCCAGCAACGTTCCAGCTCCCACATACAGGCAGATATGGTGCAGCACACAATACTGTCTAGGCACTCAGAAACATGCAGCATTCACTGGGACGTGCTGATAGCAATGTGGCCGAGAATGACCATGCTATCACAGGAAGAGCTATAGAACAAAGCAATCTGACATTTGGCTCCAACCAACCTCTTCTCAAAAGCTCCACATTCTTGTTTGCCTGCACAATCAGCAGGTATCTGTGGCGTTAAAATTGAGAGCCTCCAGAGAGAGAAACATTGCTCAGTTATAGTCTGCAATTGTATGGCTATCCCAGCATCCCTTAGTGATAATGGATCTCACTGTCCATCAATGATCCAGCAGTCAGCTCACGTTGCTGTCTCTCTAAACCTGCTTCAGAGCTTTGTATTTGGCCAGAGTCCTCAGATTTAGTCTCATCAACACGATTTTCCATGGTCCCATAGGTCTGATGTGCAGGGGATGCTGCAGGCATTAGTCCCAGTTCAGGATCCTGGAGAACAGCTGCAACAAACACCTAGAAGTCAATCAAAGAGTGGTTAAAACAGATAACAGCAACTGTAACAGCTTAAGCCTAAGAATAGAAGATCAGAAATAGGAGTAGGCTACTTGGCTCCTTGACCTTGTTTTACCATTCCCTAAGGTCATGACTAATCAGATTGTGGCCTTAACTTCATTTTCCTGCCTTTTCCTTACAATCCTTGATGCCCTTTTCAATCGAAAATCTTGTCTAACTCAGTCTTGAATATATTCAACAACGTAGCTTCTACTGCTCATTGTGGAAGTGAATTCCAAAGTCTAATAATCCTTAGAGAAAATAAGACAAAAAACAAAAAATGCTGAAATAGCTCATCGGGTCTGGCAGCATCTGTGGACAGAAATCAATTAATGTTTCGGGTCAAGTGACCCTTCCTCTTTAGAGAAAATAATTCTGCTACATCTCAGTCTGAAGTGGGAATTGCCTTATTTTTCTAGAATTGCCCACAAGCAGAAAAATCCTTTCAGCATCCTCTCTATCAAGGCCCCTCTGACTCTGTATGTTTCAATTAATAATCACCTCTCTTTCTTCTAAACTCCAATGAGTACAGACCTAACATGCTCAACCCTTCCTCATGACAGAACCTTCTCATTCCAGGAGTCAGCCAAGTGAACCTTCTCTGAATTGCCAATAGCTTCCTAACCACCATTGTGAGACTCACCAGTCTGTACTTTCCTGGATCATTCCTATTTCACTTATTTAACAGAAGAATAATATTAGCTATGCGCCAGTCCTCTGGGACCTCTCCAGTGGCTAGCGAGGATACAAAGACGTTGGTCAAGGCCCCAGCAATCTCCTCTCTTGCCTCTCTCAATAACCTGGGGTAGATACCATCAGGCTCTGGGGACTTATGCACCTTAATGCTCTTCAAAAGACCAATACCACTTCTTTCTTGATCTCAAAATGCCAGAGCATTTTGCATTTTGGCAATGTATATTAGTGTGCTCCACACAAATCTCACTATCCTCCATGTCCTTCTCCTGGGTGAATACCGTCGCGATGTACTCACTTAGGATCTCACCTACATCCACTGCCTCCAAGCACAAGTTCTCTCCTTTATTCTTGAGTGGTCCTAACTTCTCCCTAGTTATCCTTTTGTTTTTAATGTATGTATAGAATCCCTTGTGATTCTATTTAACCCCACTTGCCAAGACCATTTCATGACACCTTCTTTCTGTCCTAATTCCCTGCTTGTGTTCTTTCCTGCTTTCCTTATATTCCTCACGGACCCTGTTTGATTTTAACTTCCTAAACCTTATGTATGCTTCTTTATTCCCTTTTGATTGTTATGACTTTGTATAGAATAGTCACGAATTGGACAGCAGGAAGCTAGAATGTTTTGAAAAATAGTAAGGAAGAGAGTGCATGGTCCCTTTAAGAGGTGATTTTTTTTTTCTGTGCTTAGGGACTTTTAAAATGTATGTCTGTGAGCAGCAGCTGGATGTTGCCAGTACAGAAAGTACCTGAAATTGAAACATTTATTTTGAATGGCCACACAGCACTTTTTTTACCAAGACAACAGTTTTCAAATATAGCCAATCAATTTAAACCAAGCCCTTAGATACTGAAAACCTACCAAATTTAAATCTGATAGGGTTGACAACATCGAACCAATCCTGCGTAAGAAATATTGTTTTGTCATCACCGGTATAAAGAAGGGGGCAGTTAGACAGAGATCCCAGAGCTAAACGCCAATTGCCCAGGTTAACCCTCCGCTCTCTTCCCTTCTTAATGACTTGCTGTATCTTTATAACCACTTCTTGTAATTAATGCACCAGGATACCCAATCCCTCTGTATCACAGATTTCTGCAATCTCTCTCCATTTAAACATTCTGCTTTTCTATTGTTCCTGCCAAAGTAGACAATCTCACCCTTTTCCACATTGTACACCATCTGTCAAATTTTTCTTCATTCACTTAATCCATCAATATCGCATAGTAGGCTCCTTATTTCCTCTTCCCAACTTGCTTTCCTATCTGGCTTTGCCCTATGAGCAAATTTAGCTACCGCAAATTTAGTGCCTTCATCCAAATCATTGATATAGATTATGAATATTCGAGAACCCCCTAATTACAGCTTGGCAACATGAATATGACCATTCATCCTGACTTCCTGCTTTCTGTTAACTAACCAATCCTCTATCCATGTATACATAACAACCCAACACCATCAGCTCATATCTTCTACACTAACCTCTTATGTTGTATCTTAACGAATGCCTTTTAGAAATCCAAATACCTCTACTCGTTCCTATTTATCAACCGTGCTAGTTAGTTGCTCAAAGAATTCTAAAACATTTACTAAGTTCGATCCCTCTTTTCCAAAACTATGCTGACTCTGACCTTTTGCATTTTCCAAATGTCCTGCTATTATCTCTTCCTTAATGTTCGATGCTAACATTGTTCCAGACTCCAGGTAACAAGCAAAGACATTAAAAGGCAAAATCAACAATGGAGTGATGAAGGTTACAAGTCAATTCCAACTTCCAGCAAAATTTGACTGAGGCCACAGAACGATCCCTATCCTGTTGATCAATGGCAGGTTTTTAAGTCTGCCAAACTCTTCAAACCATGATTCCAATTGTTCAGCTCAAGGATTGTAGAAACAGAGAAAATAGGAGCAGGAGAGGCTCTTCAGCTCTTCAAGCCTGCTCCACCAATCAGTTTGATCATGGCTGGTCATCCAACTCAGTACCCTGTTCCTGTTTTATCCCCATACCTTGATCTTTTTACTTCCAGGAACTATGTCTTAGCTCCTTCTTGAAAACATTCAATGCTTTGGCCTCAACTGCTTTCTGTGGCAAGAATCCCCACGCTCTCGTTGAAGCAATTTCTCCTTATCTCAGTCCTAAAAGACCCTTATCCTCAGACTGTGACTCTTGGTTCTGAACTCCCCAGTTACCAGGAACATCTTTCCTGTGTTTACCCTGTCTCATCCTGTTAGAATGGTAGAGGTGTCTTTGAGATCTTCCCTCATTGTTTAAATGCCAGTGAATACAGTCCTGATTGGTCCAGTCTCTGATCAGTTCGACACTTCTTAGCAAATATCATTATGCGCTGCACTAAATGAGTGCAAGCCTAACCAATGTATGAACATACAAAACAGATACAGACCATATGGTCCCTTGATTCTACTCCACCATTCAGGAGATCAGAGCTGATTTGCTATGTTTCAATCTAACCCATGAAAACCAGTTCTAAGGAGGGTCACCGGACCCGAAATGCTAACTGTTTTTTTACCTTCACAGATGCTGCCAGACCTGCTTAGCTTTTCTAGCAACTTTGTTTCTGTTACCCCATGATAACCTTTGATTATCTGCCAAACAGGAATCTATCGACCTCCATCTTAAAAACATACAGTGACTCCGCCCCGCCGCCTTCTGAGACAGAGAGTTCCAAAGTCACACAACCCTCATCTCTGTCTTGAAAGAGCAAACCCTCATTTTAAACATTGTCCCCTAGTTCTGGACTGACACACAAGGGGAAGCATCCTTTTTCACATCCACCTCGTCAAGACCATTCAGGATTTTAGACACTTCAGTCACCCCATGTTAGAACATAGAACAGTACAGCACAGTACAGGCCCTTTGGTCCCATGATGTTGTGCCGACCTATTATACTACTCTAAGATCAATCTACCCTGCATACCCTACATTTTACTATCCTCCATGTGCCTATCCAAGAGTCGCTTAAATGTCCCTAAGGTATCTGACTCCAATACCACAGCCAGCAGCATATTCCACATGCCCACCACTCTGTGTGAAGAACCTACCTCTGACACACCCCTAATACTTTCCTCCAATCACCTTAAAATTATGCCCCCTCATAATAGTCATTTCAGCCGCGGGAAAAAGTCTCTGACTGTCCACTCTACCTATGCCTCTCATCATCTTGTAAACCTCCATCAAGTCACCTCTCATCCTTCTTTGCTTCAATGAAAAAAGCCCTAGCTCCCTCAACCTTTCCTCATAAGACCTGCCCTCCAGTCCAAGCAGCATCCTGGTAAATCTCCTCTGCACCCTCTCTAAAGCTTCCACATCTTTCCTATAATGAGGCGACCAGAACTGAACACAATATTCTTATCTGTGGTCTAACCAGGGTTTTGTAGAGCTGAGCGTAACCTCACGGCTCTTAAACTCAATTCCCCTGCCAATGAAAGCCAACACACCACACGCCTTCTTAACAACCCTATCAACTTGGGTGGCAACTTTGAGGGATCTATGGAGGTGGGCCCCAAGATCTCTCTGTTCCTCCACACTGCCAAGAATCCTGCCATTAACCCTGTATTCTGCATTCAAATTTGACATTCCAAAATGAATCACTTCCACCCTCAAGTGAAAACAAGCCTCGGCTGTCCAACCTTTCTTTATAAAACAACCCATTCATTCCTGAGTCCAATCCAATAAACTTTGTTTGAACGGCGTCCAATACATTTCCATCCTTCCTTAAATAAAGAGATCAAAATTGTACAGTGCGTTCAAGATCCAGTAACATGGAAGCATAACATCCTTAGTTTTATGTTCAACTTCTCTCATAATAAATGACAGCATATCATTAATCTTCTTAACTCCATGCTGCACCTGCAGTGGAACACCTCAATCCTTCACGGCTTGGAATTCTGCAATGTCATCCCAAACACAGGCTCACCTGCACCTGGCTGCTACATCTTTTAAATATCAGAGAATCTGACAGGAATACTAAGACAGTACAGAATTGAGTTCCACTGAAGGCATATTTTATTTCCTCCCCATCCCCTCTCTGACCATGACTTACATTGGAGTTTGGTGTTGATGACACACTGCTCCTTTCTCCATCTGTGAACACGCCATCAGATTCCTGCTCCGCCATCTGAGGACAGTGAATAACAGGTTAGAATCAAATTTACAGTGCAACATCTGAAAAAAACTATTGTAGGGCAATGGGAAAAGAGCAGGGGAGTAGGACCAGGTGAGCTGGACTTCCAGACACAAGGGGGCAGGTAAAAGGGTTACAACACAGGAGGCATCCTGGGATTCCATGACATAGCCAGGAAAAGTGGGGTCAGAGTTAGTGCATTTCACTGAAGCTGCAGTCCCAGAGAGAGGGTCCACACAGAGTTCTGACAGAAAGGGAGAGTAGGAAGAAACTGCCAGAATTACCAAAGATCTGCTGGTGAGTACAGGAAGATTGGCAGTGTGGGTTGGGAATTGGGGCTAAAGGAAATAAAACTTAAAAATATAAAACAATAGTAATACTCAGAAAGTCTGACAGCATCCAGGAGAGGAAAAAACATTAATGGTTCAGGCTGTGACTGAAACAATTTAGCAATGTCCTAGGTTTTCAGCAAATGACCAATAGGGAGTAACTGAATGATAGGGTGAAGGGTAGGAGAAATTAAATGACAAAAGGTTTTTGGTGTGATACAAAACTGATTGGTAATGCCTGCATATCATATAGTGGAAGCAGCATGTTACAGAGAGTTAAGCAAACCAATTATTAATGAACCAGATCAAATCTCTGCAGCTCTGCCACATCCAGATGTGAATGGGTATGGGCAATTAAACAATACCCAAAGGAGATGATCTCCAAAATTATCCCATGCCCAATGATGACAGAGTGAAAAGATAAGGCTAAAGCATTTGACAACCATCTTCAGTCAAAAATGAATGATCCACTCCACCTCCGAATAAGGTCGCCAACATTGCAGATACCAGTCTTCAATCAACTCAATTCACTCCACATGATATTGAGGAATGTCACTGGATTCTGCAAAGGCCTGACAATATTCTGGGAATGGTACTGAAGACTTGTGCTCCAGAACTTGCTCCAGAACAGCCAAATTGTTCCAGCAGAGCAACAACACTGGCATCTACCCAACATTGTGGAAATTTACCCAGGTTTGTCCTGTACACAAAAATCAGGACCAATCCAACCTGGCCAATTACCACCCCATAAATCCACTCTCAATCATCTCTAAACACTTGGAAAGGGTCTGCAACAGTGCTATCAAATAGCACTCAACAGTAATTTGCTGACTGACTCTCAGTTCTAGGGTCACTCAGCTCCTGACCTCATGACATGCTTGTCCACGCACTTGCCTTCATTGCTCTGTCCTTTCAATATAGGAGTTGGGAAGTCATGGTTACATTGTATAGGAAATTGGTTAAGCCTCTTCTGGAATACTGTGCCCACTTCTGGTTGTCCAGTTATAGTAAGAATACTATTAAGCTGGAGAGGGTTCAGAGGAGATTTGTCAGGATGTTGCCAGGTAAGGAGGGGAGGCTAGATAGGCTAAGACTTTCTTCACTGGAGCGTAAAAGGTTGAGAGGTGACCTTATAGAAGTTTGTAAGATCATGAGGGGCACAGATAGGATTAATGGTAGGTATATCTTTTCCCTAGGATGGGGGATTTCAAGACAAGGGGACATATTTTTAAGGTGAGAGGAGAGAGATTTAAAAAAGACAGGAGGGACAATTTTTTTACACATTTTTTGCATGTGGAATGAGGAAGTGGTGCATGTGGGCACAATTACGAAGTTTAAAAAACATTTGGATAAGTGCATGAATAGGAAACATTTGGAGTGATATGGGCCAGGATCAGGCAGGTGGGACTAGTTTAGTTTGAGGATTAGGTTCAGCATGGACTGGTTGGACAGAAGGGTCCATTTCCATGCTCTATGGCTCTATGAGATAAGGTGAAAGTAAATAGTCTTGATATGTAGGCATCATTTGACAGAGTATGGCACCAAGTTGTCCCTCCAAAATTGAAGTCAATGGAACTGGGGGAAAACTCTCCCTTGGTTAAGCCGTATGTAGTACAAAAAAAATAGTTGTATTTGTTGGATGCCAGTCAACGCAACTCCAGGACATCTCTGCAGGAGTTCCCAGGGTAATACCTAGGCCCAGCTGCTTCCCACCATCATAAGGTCAGAAATGGGTATGTTTGCTGATGACTGTACATTATTCAGCACTATTCACAACTCCTCAGACAGTGAAGCAGTCCATGTCCAAATGCAGCCAGACTTGGACAATATTCAGGTTTGGGCTGAACAGTGGCAAGTAACATTCATGCCAGGCATGCCTATCTCCAACGAGAGAGAATAACCACCAACTGCGCCACCCCAAACTGGCAGAGAGGAAAGTGAGAACAACGGGAACCCGATCATCATTTTGAGAGAGAAGGGCATGGCTGAGAGCAAAAGCACAGAAAATTGAATGAGCATCTTTTAACCATGTGGGATTAAGGTAAGGATCATCTGGTTGAGAAAAAAGAACACCTCGTGTGGAAAGTTGCATATGAAACCAAGACACCATGAGAATGGAATTAAGTCCTTACAGAAAGCAGGTTGTGAAGCTTTCACACAAGACAGTTGATTGATAGTCTATATAATCAATATATTGATTGATAGTCTATCCCCAGAAATAGAGACAGAAAAGTCAAGGAAGGAAGAAATCTGTGATGGATCTGGAGCAAGTGAGATAAAGGTGCAAATCTGGAAGCAATCAACATTTTCAAATTCAGGGCAAGAACACGAAATGGGACTGATACAATTAATACACTAAAAATAGCGATAAAAGAGGGGAGCTAATTATAACTACAATAATGAAATTCCACACACCCCCAAAAAAGCAAACATTAGATAGATCTCGTAGCTCTCGGGAAAGCAGTCAGCACCTTAAGCAGAGCAGGACTCCACAAGGCAAAGGCAAAATACTTGGTGGAAGATACTAATGGTGGAGCTTAAAAATCCAAATAACAATTGCTGAAAATACTCAGCAGGTCAGACAGCATCTATGCAGAAAAACAGAGTTAATGGGTATTCTCATGAAAGGTCATCAACTGCTGCTTGACTTGCTGAATTGTGGAACTTTTTAAATCTAATTTTAAGACTTTACAAGGTTTGGGAGAAAATTGACCATCTCAAAAGCTCCTTGGTCTCGTCAGCTCCTTCCATGACTATATATGCTGCACTGTGTAGAGTGCAATGGCTTCAGTTCTGACAGTTTGACAAAAGAATGGAGTGAATCAGGTCTATGTCTTAGCTGTCATTTGGTTTAGTATCTTCTCCAAGCTCCTGATCTTTGCTTCCCCTGCACATATTAAAGTAGTGTACTGGTAAATTTGGTCAGCAGGAAGCTTTAAATCTGTCTACTCTGAGAGCAAAGACAAAGAAAAAGTAAATTTCATTACTCAGCTCAGCTGATGATGTTCTGCTAATTGGTCACACAAATATTCAACCACATAGACTGTTTTTCCTCTACTTTGCTTGTATCTTGTGCTCCCTGACTGTAAGCATCAATAAAACTGTGGTATTAGAACAGTGCCGACTCTCCTGCCCTTAGCACACAAACTAACACCCCATGTGACATGGTTACCAGAATCTTCTCACTTGGTTCTACAGTGACAGTGACAGACAACCTGCCTTGTGATGTGGGACTTGATACACTTATCTGGAAAGTAGCTCCCACCTTTGACACTCTCAAAAGTTCCATGGAAAAACACAGTGCTGAATATTCAGGGAAAGGTCAGGGTTAAAAGTCTGCGTTCTCAGCACCTTACTGCGTAGCCATGAAACACAGACAAGTTACTGTTACCCAGAAAAGAAAGCTCAACAAATTACACCTTTGCTGTTTCATTCTGGGCATCTCATGGATAAAATCATGAAAATGGAAGTCCTCTTTAAAAGAAAACTCCCAAGTATGTTGCCACTTATCAAGGAGAGGTGATTTCACTAGCTCTAGCAGGATGGACAATGGTTGCATACCCAACAATTTCCTGTGTGATGAAGTAATACATCCAAACAATCAACTGGACGCAAAAACTCCACTCCAAGGACCTTGCAACATGACATGAAAACTGTAGATACCGTTTCTCAGACCCAGTAGTCACTAGTTAATGACAGATTTGATGTCTTCTAGGTATCACGCTGGAGTTGTCATAAATGTTAATTTTTTTGAAATGCAGAATTCCCCAAATTACCTGCCTTTAAAAAAAAATTGTTCACAGGATCTGGGCATCACTGGCTAGGCCAGCATTTATTGCCCATTCCTAATTGCCCAGAAGGCAGTTAAGAGTCAATGACATTGCTGTGGGTCTAGAGTCACACATAGACCAGACCAGGTAAAGATGGCAGTTTCCTTCCCTAAAGGATAGTAATGAATCAGATGGGTTTTTCCTGACAATCAACAATGGCTTCATAGTCTTCACTATACTCTTAATCCCAGATTTTCATTGAATTCAAATTTCACCATCTACTATGGTGGGATTTGAGCCCAGTTTCCCAGAAATTTACCTGGGTCTCTGAATTAACAGTCCAGAGTTAACACCATTAGGCCATCGCCTCCCCATGATCCAGGGTGACAGAAAGCATGGAGCAGGTTTCTGTACTTAACAAGAGTTACAATTCATTGCATGTAATTAGATTCTAGCTTCAGGTAAACAGTTACAAACTGTTGACGTTTATATAACTACTAATTAAAATTTTAATCTTCTAATAATCTCTGCCTTACACACGTGCACCCACACGCACACAGAAACATGCACACACATACACACACACAGAAACACTCCTGGTATCTGTCACAGGATTGGTTGAGACGGTTCTTGTGTTGGTCAGAATGCTGCGTCTCAGTCTTCCTTCTCTGGATGTTCTCACTGGTTTGCAGGAGGCCTAGGATGGTTGGTCAGCACTTATAAAAATAACTGCTGATGGAAAAATAAACTGGTTTTCTTCAGGTTGAAAGTAGCTTTTATTACAAAGAAATCTCCTGAGCTAGTGCTGTTCAGTTACCTGACAGCTAATTATAAAGCCTTCTGCCAGGTAACAGCTATATCGTCAATAACTGGTCACCAGTCCTCAGACCAATCAGCTATTTGTTGTTCCCTGAAGCTCTGTTTGAATACAATCCTCTGCTATAGCTAATTTATAAGCTACATTTCAAATACTAACCTTATCGCTTGAAGAAGCAATTGTTTACAATGAATGCCAGGTTACTTGCTTTTAAAAACTGCAGTCATCCTTCAGCAATCCTGGTCTTTTTTTCATTTTATTCCACAATTAAAAATACAGGGAAATAAAAAGACACAATACTTACACGGAGAAAAATGGTGATGCCACATGTAGACTGGAGTGTACTACCCTGATTATCAGAGATCACAGAGGCTTGGCAACAAGTGCCATTGCCCAAAACAACAACCCACAACTACACCTCATAGCCATTTGTGGTAGAACATGCTTCAGCCTGGTCTCTTCAACCATCAGCAGAAGTCCACCACATTAAGCTTCCCATTCCTGAAGGACTCAAGTTACTGCACATCCATCTGACATAGCTAGAAGGTCAACCTTGTATCAAAACTTTGCTTTGAAGGAAATGAGTAGAGTTGAAGGAGAAGTTGTTCAGAGTGAGATCAATTTCAGTCCTGCAAAAGAAGGTGTTAGGACTTTCTAGATATCCATTCAATGAAACAGATGAGAGCTCTTAGACTGTCATGGCTAAGGAGTAGATGTAAAGAGATTCATGGTGAAAAGAAACAGGAAACATTTAAAATGATAAAGGGAATCAAATATAGACGATATAGACGAGCAGGCATTGAGCACAATGAGAAAAATAGAATGAGGAAAGGAAGAAATCAGATCATTGGGAGGTGATGACCTAGTGGTATTTTTGCTGGACTGTTAATCCGGAGACCCAGATAATGTTCTGGAGACCCAGTTTCGAATCCCGCCATGGCAGATGGTGGAAATTGAATTCAATAAAAAAAAGTCTGGAATTAAGATGACCATGAATCCATTGTCAATTGTCAGGAAAAACCCATCAAGTTCACTCATGTCCTTTAGGGAAGGAAACTGCCATCCTTACCTGGTCTGGCCTACATGTGACTCCAGACCCACAGCATTGTGGTTGACTCTGAACTGCCCTCTGGGCAATTAGGGATGGGCAATGAATGCTTCCTCGCCAGCGACACCCTCATCCCATCAATGAATAAGTTAAAAAAAAAACAGGCTGAAACACTGGGTCTACTTTATGCAGATTTTAGGAAGGAGGTTGAAACAGACTGTGTTTGGAAAGGTTAATGAAGTTAGGGGCAATAGAGCTGGGGAGGAGCAGATCTAGAGGGTGCAGTTCTCTGGGCTAATGCAAATTATTATAGAGTAACAGAGCTACAGGGTGAAATCTGATCAAGTGCTTCAGAGGTTAGATATAGAATAACAGGTGCCCGAGAACAGATTACAGCCTGGAAATTATTCAATATGGTTATATATACAGAATAACATACTCATGTGCGCACTACAGGCTAGAACCTTAATAAATGACTTTGTAGAGGGTTGAATAAAGAATAGGAGACGCCTGAAATGATTAGAGACTGGGATCTTAATCAGGGAGGATGGCAGGGTGTTAGTTACATATACAATAACAAATACCTGAATGCTAAACCAGCAATCTAATGATTTCAATGTTGAGATCTTGCTGTTCTGATAAATGTGAGGACAGCTGTCAATTATTATGCTGTATCAAGAGCTGTCTATCTGCCTGCTTCTGGAATCACACTTTCTCCTCTTGCAATCCCACTTCACGACTGTTGTTTCTGAGTTTTAAGAATATAAGGTAAAACAAGACACATTACTAATTTATTAAATAAAGTTGCAGGTGGTGACATTCTGGTAACTCTGCACTGGGCTACTTTCAAGTTCAATATATCCTTTAGAAGGTACTGGGACAAGAATTGTACACAGCATTCAAATGTGTTTGTCATTTTGATCACCTTTACATGCATTCACTTGCAGAGTGATGTGGGCTAATAAAAATATTCACAGGATGAGTAACTTGATAGGCTGCAAGGTAAGTGGTTATTTTCAAATACTCACAGAGTCATACAGCCATTTGGCTCACCATGTCTATTATGACCACAAACACCAAACTACACTAATCCCATTTAGCTGGACTTGGTCCATAGCCAACTATGCACTGGCATTTTAAGTGCGTATCCAGATGTCTCTTGAACGTTGCAAGAGTACTACCTCCACTAACTCTCAGACAGCACGTTCCATATATCTACCACCCTCTGGGTGAAAAATACATTTTCTCAGATCTCCTCTAAACCACTTGCTCCTCAGTTCAAACTTATATCCTCTGTTCTTAGACACGTCTGACATGGGGATGAGATTCGCACTGTATCTATACATCTCATAATTCTCTATCCCTCAATCAGATACCCCCTCTGCCTCCTCTGCTCCAGCCTATCCAGTCTCTCCTCTTACTGGAGACCTTCCATCACAAACAACAGCCTGGTGAATCTTCTCTGCACTCTCTGCAGTGCAATCACATCCTTCCAATAGTGTGGACTGCACAGTATTCCATCCGTGACCTAAACAATGTTTTATAAAGTTGTAACAATACTTCCTTGCTGTTATATTCTACACCCTGACTAGCATACTGTATGCCTACTTCAGCACCCTGTCTACCTGTGCTGACATCTTCAGGGATCTATGGACTTGTACACCGAGGTCCTTTGTTCCTCAGTACTCCCTAGGGACCTACCATTCATAATGTACATTCTTCCCTTATTAGACATCCCAAGATAAGACTAACTGGTCTGTGATTACATGACCTATCAGTGTTTCCCTTCTCAAACAAAGGAACCCCATTTGCTATCTTCTAGTCACCTGTGGCCAGCAAAGTATTAGATATATCTGCCTGGGTCCCAGCAATCTCCTCCCTTATCTCCCATAGCAGCCTGAGATGCATCTCATCAGGCTCTGGGGATTTATGCACCAGAATGCCCACCTTATTAATCTTAATGTGTAGTAGAACCTCACCATCACAACTGATATCCCAGTTACAATGTCTTTTTTCTCTGTGAACAGATAAGAAATGGAGTGAGATTTGAACCCAGGTCCCTCAAAATCGCAAACTGTACTGCAATCTAACCAGGACTTTTTCAAGATATGGCAGAACATTTCTCCTTTTACAGTCAGAGAATCAAACAGTACAGAAGATGCCCTTTGGCATATTGAGTCTATACTGCCAAAAGTACACTAACTCTACACTAGGCCACTTTCCAGCACTTGGCCTTGAAGGTTATAACATTTCAAGTGCTCATCCAAGTACCTTTTAAAAATAACATTACCTGCCTCAACTAACCTCCCAGCAAGTGCATTCCAGACCCCTAACACCCTTTGGGTAAGACCATAAGAAATAGGAACAGGAGTAGGCCATTCAGCCCATCGAGCCTCCTCCACCATTCAATAGGATCCTAGCTGATCCGGCACTCCTTCCACCCATTTTCCTGCCATTTCCCCATACAGATGTAGGTGTTCGCCAAATCAAATTGTTGCTAAACTATGAATCCAGAATTCCAGCTAATGTTCTGGGGGCAGGTGTTGGAATTTGAGTTCAATAATGATCTGGAAACGAGAGTCAATGGTCACCATTAAACCGTTACCAATTTTCAGGAAAAGCTCATCTTGTTCACTAATGTTCTTTTGGGAAGGTAATCTGCCGTCCCTACCTGGTCTAACTAACATGTGACTTCAGACCCACAGCAATGTGGTTGCCCTCTTAACTGCCCTCTAGGGCAATTAGGGATGGACAATAAATGCTTGCCAAGCTAGTGACGCCCACATCCCATGAATGAATTTTTTTAAAAACCGTTGATTCCAAGTGCAGCCTCACAAACGACTTACACAACTGTAACATAACGTCCCAAATCCTATATTCAATGCCTCAACCAATGAAGGCCAGCATGCTGAATGCCTTCTTCACCACCCTGTTTACCTGTGATGCTGTTTTCAATGAACTATGGAGCTCAGGACCTTACCATTTACTGTACATTTGCAGATTACACTAAGATTGGTGGAGTAGCAGATAGTGAAGGGGACTGTCGGAGAATGCAGCAGAATATAGATAGATTGGAGAGTTGGGTGGAGAAATGGCAGATGGAGTTCAATGCGGGCAAACGTGAGGTGATGCATTTTGGAAGATCCAATTCAAGGGCAAATTATACAGTAAATGGAAAAGCCCTGTGGAAAATTGATGCACCGAGGGATCTGGATGTTCAAGTCCATTGTACCCTGAAGGTGGCAACACAGGTGGATAGAGTGGTCAAGAAGGCATACGGCATACTTTCATTCATCGGACAGGGTACTGAGTACAAGAATTGGCAGGTCATGTTATAGTTGTATAGGACTTTGGTTCAACCACACTTGGAATACTGCGTACAGTTCTGGTCGCCACGTTACCAAAAGGATGTGGACGCATTGGAGAGGGTGCAGAGGAGGTTCACCAGGATGTTGCCTGGTATGGAGGGCGCTAGCTCTGAAGAGAGGTTGAGTAGATTAGGATTATTTACATTAGAAAGACGGAGGTTGAGGGGTGACCTGATTGAGGTCTACAAAATCATGAGAGGTATAGACAGGGTGGATAGCAAGAAGCTTTTTCCCAGAGTGGGGAACTCAATTACTAGGGGTCACGATTTCAAGGTGAGAGGGGACAAGTTTAAGGGAGATATGCGTGGAAAGTTCTTTACGCAGAGGGTGGTGGGTGCCTGGAATGCGTTGCCAGCAGAGGTGGTAGAGGTGGGCACGATAGTGTCATTTAAGATGTATCTGGACAGATACATGAATGGGCAGGGAGCAGAGGGATAAAGATCCTTAGAAAATAGGCAACAGGTTTAGATAGAGGATCCGGATCGGTGAATGCTTGGAGGTCTGAAGGGTTCCTATGCTGTAATTTGCTTTGCTCTTTGTATAAGCCCTACCTTGGTTTAACTTTCCAAAGTGCAACACCTCACACTTATCTGTATTGAACTGCATTTGCCAATTCTCAGCCCACTTCCCCATCGGATCAAGATAACCTTCCTAACTATCAGCGATACCTCCTAATTTTATATCATCCACAAACTTACTAATCATGCCTTGTACATTCGCATCCAGATCATTTATGTAAATAACTAATAACAAAGGTCCCAGCACCAACCCCTGTGGGGCATCTAGTCACAGGCCTCCAGTCTGAGAAACAAATCTCTAACCATCCCCCTCTGCTTCCTACCATTGAGCCAATTTAGAATCCAGTTGACTAGCTTAGAATTAGAATCCCTACAGTGCAGAAACAGGCTCTTTGGCCCAACAAGTCCACACTGACCTTTGGAACATCCCCCTATAACCCACACACCCCTGAACACTATGGGCAATTTAGCATGGCCAATCCACCTAGCCTGCACATCTTTGGACTGTGGGAGGAAACCCACACAGACACAGGGAGAATGCGCAAACTCCACACAGACAGTTACCTGGGGCTGGAATTGAACCCAGGACCCTGGTGCTGTGAGGCTGCAGTGCTAACCACTGAGCCACCATGCCACTCTCCCTGGACCCCTTGTGGCTTAACCTTCATGACTAGTCTGCCGCACAGGACTCTGTAAAAGGCCTCACTAAAGCCCTTATAGACAACATCCACTTTAAACACTTATGGGCACAACACCCTCAAACTGCCCACAGAGACAAATGCCATCCATCTCAGTGCGACCCACAAACAACTATACTTCCCGCATGAATGCCTCAGAAAACAGGTACTACCACAAAAATATATATCACCGATCAACAATCCACAGACACGTAGAACAGTTGCACAGAACAGCCACAGAATGATAACGGTTTGGATCAACGATGCCCACAGCCACCTCCACAAATATGCGCAGGAAACTGCGCACCAAAAAACTTTGTACTTCAATGCAACCAGCTAAGAATGAACAACTTATCTGGAACAAGCCCTCTCCATACAACAGCGGAAGACCAGAACAAAGAAAAGTATAGCCCTTCAAGACAAATTATCCAAACTCACTCACAACAACGACATGGACAACACAAAAACATGGATCAAGAACATCTCAGACCTACCACTTACAAACACTGAGAAGACCATCCTAGTACGCAGACTGAATTATAACTACAGAGACACCAAAAACCTGACTTCCTGGCTGCACTGGAATCGACACCAAAGAGCAACGGACTCATGGAGGAAACATAGAAGACCATCAGACAGACGACAATCCCGACACTGGGCAGAAAAGGTATGTGGAACCATTCAACACAGATGAGAAGAAAGCCCTGTAAAGACTTAAGAGAGACAGAAACATCGTAATGCTACCAGCGAACAAAGGACGCATGACAGTAATCCTCAACAGAGCTCCATACATTGAGAAAGCTAACGCACTACTAGCAGATACCAACACCTACCAACAGATGGCGAAAGACTCAACACCATAGTTAGGGATAGCGGGAACTGCAGATGCTGGAGAATCTGAGATAACAAGGTGTAGAGCTGGATGAACACAGCAGGCCAAGCAGCATCAGAGGAACAGGAAAGCTGACGTTTCGGGCCTAGACCCTTCTTCAGAAATGGTCTACATGTGACTCCAGACCC
>JAHRHZ010000195.1:529717-543169 GCA_024137785.1 Ginglymostoma cirratum | reverse complement strand
GTTTCGGGCCTAGACCCTTCTTCAGAAATGGTCTAGGCCCGAAACGTCAGCTTTCCTGTTCCTCTGATGCTGCTTGGCCTGCTGTGTTCATCCAGCTCTACACCTTGTTACCACAGTTAGGGAACTGGATCACAACAACCCTGAGGAAATTACACAGCTCAGGAAACATCAGCAAGACAGACTATCGAAATATTAAGCCAGAGGGATTGAACACACCCCACTTCTATGGACTTCCTAAGGTACACAAGCCAGGGGACCCCTCAGACCCATTGTCTCACTACCAGGCACACGAACATATAGACTAGCCAAAGACCTTCAACGGAAACTGAAATACTTAGTTGACAACACTACCCACTCCATCCACTCCTCCCAAGAATTCCTCAACATCACCAAGGAGACCAGAAGAGAAGAGGACAAGATGATGATATCCTTTGATATAATAGCACTATTTACATCCATAAACATTGACCTAGCCAAAGAGTCAATTTCCACGCTGCTGGACAAATCAGGAAGGCAGACACCCCACGACACCATCAACAAGGACAGCCCCCGAAACTATGGGATCTGTGCCTCACAACCCACTTCACATTCAATGACTGTATATTTAAAAAAATCAGCGGAACACCACTGGGATCCCCAATATTAGGACTGATTGCAGAAGTGGCAATGCAAAGGTTAGAATGGACAACGCTCCCCACTATCCAACGCAAACTCTGGGCCTGATATGTAGATGACGCCTTTGTGATTATCAAATGCACATGACTAGAAGAAATCCACCGACACATAAATAACATCCTCAACGGGATAAAATTCACAAAAGAGGAGTAGAACAATAACTGACTACCCTTCCCGGACATAATGGTGGAACATAAGAACAACGGGGAACTCCAGACTAGCATATACAGAAAGACCGCACATACAGACCAGATACTTAATTACTCCAGCAACCACTCCAACACCCATAAACAGAGCTGCATTGGGACATTATTCAAACGAGCCACAACACACTGCAGCTATCCAGAATTGCACAAAGCAGAACAGGAGCACTTATATGGAGATTTTAAAAGGAATGGATACCCAAAAAGCACAAACTGCCAGTACCTCCATGAGACACTACAACAAGACATAACACAGCCAGACACACTAGTCACCCTACTGTACATCAGAGACATATCAGAGATGACCACAAGACTACTCAGACCCCTAGGTATCAAGGTAGCCCACAAGCCAAAAACCACCCTGCGACAGCTCCTAATGAGTGTAAAGGACCCCAAATGCATAACCAATAAAACTAATATAATATTCAAAATATCATACAAGGACTGTGAGAAACAGTAAAACCTCAAGGAAAACCTCAATATTTTAGGATCAGTTAAAGACTAAAAGGATAAAACTTGCACACAAAGGTAGAATTCATGGTCAAGGTTTTTAAATAAAGCTTTGCAACTGTTTTGGCAAAACAGAATATTGTAGTTACCGTTTCTGGTCCCGTGACCCTTCCTCAGAACTTAGGTACTGGAACCGAAATGTTAACACTGATTTCTCTTCACAGATGCTGCCAGACCCACTGAGCTTTTCCAAAGATTTCTGTTTTTGTTTCTGATTTCTAGCATCCACAGTTCTTTTGGTATTTATTTAGGATATTGAAGTTAATGAGGAAAGTGAAAGACTAAACGGTATAAATGTCTTTAGGTTTTGCTGGGTTCACTTTGAGGCCATTTGATGGTAGTGTACATTCCAATGATTTAAATTTAAATGTGGGGCACAATTAAGATGTTTGCAAATTCTATAGAAATAGGCTCATGGATCGAGGGTGAGAGAGAAAACTGTCAGTTGTAGAAAGATACCAAAGGACTGGTTGGCGGTTAAAACACTGACAAATGAAATTCAACATGGACAGGTGCAGAGAGATGCATTTTGTAGATGACACACTAGACAAGGGAATACAATAATGGGATAATATAAATGGGAGGTTATGGAGTGTAGGGAACAGAGGGATAGGTCTTTTTTGGCCGGTACAGACATCCTTTGATGTTTTCTCCAGACGGGAATTTGTTAGACACAACCTAACCTTTACAAATCCATGTTGACATTCTAAGTGTTCCTTATGATAATGACTGTGTAATGCACCCAGACCTTTCCCATTCTCCAAAAACCTAAACCTCTTCCCCTACCCCTCACAACCCACTCTATTCTACCCACAGTGCTACTCTACCCACCATGCACTAGCCTTTCCTTCATGCCATTCACCCACTCAATCCATTTCACCATCACCCCTCATCTTACCACAACCTGTATACCCATTCTGTCCACCTTAATAATCCACAATTACCCTCAAGACCAGCCACACCAACCTTACACACACTCACTTCATAGACCACGTCCTTTCATAGCCTATCCTATTCATCATCCTTCCCTTTCTCCTCAAATCTTTTCCTTTTTCTCTCTCATACCCGCTCTCTCCTCATAGTCCCCCACCTTCCCTCACACTCCCTTCCCTACCACCCTGGTCTCCTGCCCCACAAACTCCTTCCCCTGCCCTCATACCGACAGCAGCCTCTATCTCCCATCTCCTTCTCAGTTGGGCACCATTTACCTGGTAGTTTTGAGGTTTGAGTTTGTGCAGTCCTTTGATGCAGAATCCAAACAGTGAGAAGATGATGCAGAGGAGCAGAGTGATAAAGGTGAAGAGCGTGATGGGTTGGACTGGTCCTAGAAATACAAACATAATTATTGCTAGAAAAGGTGCTCAAACCTCTCGTGAACTTTCAGTCAAAAAATACAACAGCATCTAAATCCAGCTTATTCCTTTGGGCCTGGCTCAGGTCAAGATCTGTTCAGGTTGCTTGCTTGTTGGGAGGAGTTGGCAGTAATATGGGTTTCTTCATTTGGAGTCAGGAAGGAGGGCAGTGGATGTGAAATCGATTCTGAGGGATAAAGGCTGTCTTGGTCAACAGGTAGGGTGGGATGGGGATCCTTTAGTCTCAGTCAACAGGCTGTCTAATCTATGTCCAAGGATGGCTTAGGGATTAGCTCGTTGGTAGGCTGGGTTTAGTTGAGGGTGGGGTGGGGTGTTTGGTGCCTCAGTCGAGTGCTGTTAATGTATGTCAGATCTCAAGTTGTTCAGGCTTCTGTCATAGTCAACTGGGGCTGGGCTAGGGCCTAGTGTTTGTAGGTTGGGGTCAGGATGGGCCTCTGATGTCTGTCAGTTGGAATCAGGATGGGGTTCATGTGTTTCTCAGTTGGGGTCTAGGTCAGAGAGGATAGAGTATCTTGTCAGCATCTACAGTTTTATAAATGAAGCCCCCAGTCACTCTGCAATGTTCTGGGAGGTGACTACGTACCGAGTCTCAGCACTGAGAAGAAGAGGAGCCAGAACATGCACAGGATGGGTGCAATGATGACTTGGCCGATTGCAGCAGAGTGTAGCCGATGGTTGAGTTTAGTGGGCACACAGGCGTAGTAAATATTATATCGATCCACCAGGTGTTTCAGCAACATGTACAGCAATCCTGAGAATAATTTAAGATAGAAAATCAGAGAGGAGAGTGCACTGCCCAGGAGCGAAGAGCAGCAAGAGTGCATGTGAGAGAGAGAGAGGATATGGAGGATATGTGAGAGTGGGTGGGGCAGGGAAAGGGGTATAAGTGGGGAGAAAGAGTGCAGTGAGGTAGGGTGGGGTGTGATGGCATAGAGTAAATGGGGATTGGATGGACAGAAAGAATGCATGAGATTAGAAGTGACAAATCAGACAGAATCTTCCAGTCCTGGAGCAGGAGAGAATAATGCGATCTGGGAGAACTTAACTGGACAAGAATCAAATATTCAAAAATCACTTACAGTATAAACCAATGTGATGAAATTGTCTAACAGGAGAGTTTATGTTCCCGATTTCAGGTGTCGGGAAACCTATCCGCAATATATTCACACCTTATTAAAACCATGTCTCTGAGGCAGAAACACTGACCATTGTGCTGCCCTTGCAGGGACCTTGACCCAGATCATTGTATCCACTTCAGCTACAGGCAAGGTCCCAAAGGCTCGAGAATAACCAATACTGTTCTTTTGTTTAAGGAAGGCAATGGGGATTCATTCAGGAAATTATAGGCTGGTGAGCCTTACATCAGTGGTAGGGAAATTATTGGAGGAGATTCTTAGGGAGAGAATTTAATCGCATTTGGAAAAGAATGGACTTATTCCATAATCAGCATGGCTTTGTGCAGAGGAGGTCTTGTCTCACAAATCTGATTTTGGAGATTTTCGAGGAAGTGACAAAGATGAGGGTAAGGCAGTGAATGCTCTCTATGTGGACTTTACTGAAGCATTTGACAACATCCCTCATGGTAGGCTGGTCCAGAAGACCAAGTCACAAGGATCCATCGTGAGTTGATATGTTGAATTAAAAATTGGCTTGGACACAGAAGACAAAAGATAGTTTTGAAGGGCTGTTTTTCTGACTGGAGGTCTGTGACCGGAGGTGTTCTGCAAGGATCAATGCTGGAACCTCTGTTGCTTGTAATAGATATAAGCAATTTGGATGCAATCGTAGATGGTTTGATTAGGAAATTTGCAGATGGCACGAAAATTGGTGGAGTTGTGTATAGTGAGGAAGATTGTCAAAGGATACAGCAGGATATAGATCAGCTGGAATGTTGGGTGGAGAAATGGCACATGGAGTTTAATCTGGACAAGCGTGACATGATGCATTTGGGGAGGCCAAATGCAAGAGGGAAGTATACATTAAATATCAGGACCCTGGGGAACATTGGGATACAGAGGGATCTTTGGGTACAAATCCATAGCTCCCTGAAAGTGGCAACACAAGTCAATGAGGTGGAAAAGGTGTACAGCATGCTTGCCTTCATGGGGTTGGGGCACAGAGTATAAAATTTGGCAATCATGTTGCAGCTATATAAAAATTCAGTCAGATCACATTTGAAGTATTGCGTACAGTTTCAGTCCCCAGACTATAGGAAGGATGTGAAGGCTTTGCAGAGAATGAAAAAAAGATTTACCAGGATGTTGCCTAGATTTGAGTACATTGGCTATAAGTAAAGGTTGGACAAACTTGGATTGTTTTCACAAGAGCACTGAAGGCTGAAGGGCGACCTGATACAAGTATATAAAATTGTAAGAGGCAAGGACAGGGTGGATAGACAAGGGTCTTTTGTCCCGGGGTGAAAATGTCAAATACCCGGCAACACAGGTTTAAAGTGAGAGGGGGAAAATTCAAAGATGTGCAAGGTAAATTTAATCAGATGGTGGTCGATCCCTGGAATGTGTTGCTGGGGGAGGTACAGAAGCATACACAATAGCAATGTTTAAGAGGCATTTAGACAGACACATGTAACAGGCAGGGAATAGAGGGATATGGACCATATGCAAGTAAATGGGATTAATTTAGAATGGCATCAAGGTCGGCACAGACATAATAGGCTGAAGGGTCTGCTTCTGCACTGTACTATTCTATGTTCTAACTATTCTAATCCCATTTTCCAGCACTTGACCCATAGCCTCGTAGGTGCACATTTAAATACTTCTTAAATGTTATGAGGGTACCTGCCTTTAACAATCTTACAGGCAGTGAGTTCCAGATACTGATCACCCTCCAGGTGAAAAACAATCATAACATCCCTGTAAACCCCCTGCCCTTTACTTTAAATCTATGCCCTCTAGTCCTTCATTTCTCCACCAAGGGGAGAAGTCTCTTCCAGTCCATCCTTTTTATGCTCCCCATAATTTTATGCATCTCAATCATGCCCCCCAAAATCTCCTCTGCTCCAAAAAAAAAGCAAATCCATCCAATCTCTCTTCAATTTATAACTCTCCAGTCCATGCAACATTCTGATAAATCTCCTCTGCACGCTCTCCAGTGCTATCACATCCCTCCTATAATGTGGATTTTGGAATTGCAATCAACACTCTAGATGTGGTTTAACCCAATTTTATAGTTCCAGCATAACTTTCCTGCTCTTAAACCCTATGCTTTGGATAAAGAGGGTAAATGTCCCAACTGCCTTCTTAACTACTGTATCTACTTGCCCTTTTATCTTAAGGGGCCAGTGTATACACACACCAAGGTTCCTCTGATTCTCAGGGTTTCCCAGAGTCCTACAAAGAACAAAGAAAATTACAGCACAGGAACAGGCCCTTCGGCCATCCAAGCCTGCGCCGATCCAGATCCCCTATCTAAACCTGTCGCCCATTTTCTAAGGATCTGTATCCCTCTTGCCTTGTTTGTCCTCCCCAAGTGCTTCACCTCACACTTATTTGGATAGAATTCTATTTACCACTGAGCATCCTATCTAACCGGTCTGTCTATATCCTCTTGTAGTCTAAGAATACCCTTCACACTATTTACCATGCCACCAATTTTTGTATCATCAGCAAACTTACTGATCAGCACTCCTAAATCATTTATATAAACCACAAACAGTAAGGGCCCAAAGTGGATCCCTACAGAACTCCACTGGACACCAGTCCAACACCAGCACGTCCACATCATGCCCACCACTAAGGCTAAACTGACTAGCCTGTAGTCTCCTGATTTATTCCTTCCCTCCTTCCTGAATAACAGTACCACATTTTTTTCTGATGAAGGGTCTAGGCCCGAAACGTCAAGCTTTCCTGCTCCTATGATGCTGCTTGGCCTGCTGTGTTCTTCCAGCTCCACACCTTGTTATCTAGTACCACATCGAATGTGCTCCAGTCCTACTGTGTCCATAGAATTGATAATTATTGCTAACGCCTCTGCTATTTCCTCCCTTGCCTCGCTTAACAACCTGGGACACCTTTCAGTGGCCCTGGAGACTTATCTACTTTTAAGCCTGCCAGACCACTCAGAACAAGCCAGGGAACTACAAGCCAGTGAGCCTGACATCAGTGGTAGGCAGGTTATTAGAGAGGATCCTGAGGGACAGGATCCACAAACATTTGGATAGTCACTGCCTGACTAAGGATAGTCAGCATGGATTTGTGCATGGGAAGTCATGTCTGATAAATCTTTTACAGTTTTTTAAAGAGGTAACCAAGAGGATGGATGCATGTAGGGCAGTGGATGTTGTCCTTATAGACTTTAGTAAGGCCTTTGACATGGCAGGCTAGTCATGAAGGTTAGGTCACATGGGATCCAGGAAGAGCTAGCTATTCGGATTCAAAATTGGTTCGATGGTAGGAAGCAGAGGGTGACGATTGAAGGTTGTTTCTCGGTCTGGAGGCCTGTGACTAGTGGTATGCGACAGGGGTTGGTGCTGGAACTTTGTTATTTGTTATTCACATAAATGATCTGGATGTGAACGTACAAGGCAAGATTAGTAAGTTTGTGGATGATACAAAATTAGAAGGCATCGCTGATAGTGAGGAAAGTTATTAAAAATTACTGACGGATCTTGATCAGATGGGGACCGAAAGAACTACGAATGCTGTAAATCTGTAACTACCCTATTAACCTTAGGAACAAAAACAAAATTGCTGGAAAAGCTCAGCAGGTCTGACAGTATCTATGAAGAAAAATCAGAGTTAACGTTTCAGGTACTGTGAGGTTCTGAGGAAGGGTCGCTGGACTTAAACGTTAACTCTGATTTTTTCTTCACAGATGCTGCCAGACCTGCTGAGCTTTTCTAGCAACTTTTTTTTTGTTTTGATCAGATGGGGAAGTGGGCTGACGATTGGGAGATGCAATTCAATACACATAAGTGTGAGGTGTTTGCACTTTGGAAAGTCAAACCAAGGTAGGACTTGTACAGTAAATGGTAAGGTCCTGAGGAGTGTTGTGGAACAGAGGGACCTAGGAGTCCAAGAGCATAGTTCATTGAAAGCAGTGGCACAGGTGGACAGGGTGGTGAAGAAGGCATTTAGCATGCTGGCCTTCATTGGTCAAAGCATTGAGTATAGGAGTTGGGGCGTTATGTTACCGTTGTGTAAGTTGTTGGTGAGGCCACACTTGGAGAATGGTGTACAGTTTTGGTCACTCTGTTGTCGGAAAGACATAGTTAAACTGGAAAGTTGCAAAGAAGATTTACGAGGACGTTGCTAGGACTAATAGGCCTGAACTATAGGGAGAGGTTGGCCACGTAGGAACGTAGGAGAATGAGGGGTGACCTTTTTGAGGTATGTAAAATCATGATGGGTATAGACAGGATGAATGCATATTGTCTTTTTCCAAGGGATGGGGAATTGAAAACTAGAGGGTATAGGTTTAAGGTGAGAGGGGAAAGCTTAAGAAGGACCTGATGGGCAACTTCTTCATGCTGAGAGTGGTGCGTATATGGAATGAGCTGCCACAGAAAGTGGTTGAGACAGGTACAATAGCAACCTTTAAAAAACATTTGGATAGGTACATGGATGGGGAGGGTTTAGAGGAATACAGACCAAATGCGAGCAATTGGAACTGGCTGAGTGGACACCATGATCAGCATGGACCAGTTTGGGCCAAAGGGCCTGTTTCCATCCTGTATTACTCGATGACTCTATGACTCTGTAACTTCCTCTCTGTCTATGCTAATTTCTTTAAGCATAGAATCTGGGGATCTGATGGCCGAGTGGTTTTATCGTAAGACTATAACTTAGACACACAAATAATTGTTTGGCGACCTGGGTTTAAATCCCGCCATGCCAGATGCTGGAACTTGAATTCGATTAAAAATCTCACGATGACCATGAAACCACATCGATTGTCAGGAAAACCCATTTGGTTCAGTAATATACTCCCAATAATGAAGCTTCCACCTTTACCTGGTCTAACGTACATGTGACTCTAAACCCACAGCAATGTGTTTGACTCTCAATTAAGAATGGGTAATGAATGCTGGCCCAGTCAGTGATACCCATATCCTGTGAATGAATAAAAACGTTCATAGAGTACAGAAGAGACCATTCAGCCCATCACATCTGTACTGTCAAAATACATGAGTACTTATACTAGTCCCACTCATGAGTACTTATACTAGTCCCACTTTCCTCCACTAGGCCCATGGCCTTGAATTTTATGACATTTTAAGTGCTCATCCAAGTACTATTTCCCACCTCAACTACCTTCCCAGGCAGGTAGTTGACCCCAACACCCTCCCAGTGAAAGTTTGTCCAACTTTGTCTGTCCAACTGCTCTTCTCTCTCTTTTAGGGTCTATCCTATCATTTACTCCCTACTCCATTCCCCTCCCCTTTTTTCTGCATATAAACTGATGTTTTCCCAGTCACCATCAGTTCTGAGGAAAGGTCACGGGACCCGAAACGTTAACTCTGATTTTGTCTTCACAGATGCTGCCAGACCTGCTGAGCTTTTCCAGCAACTCTGTTTTTGTTCCTGGTTTACAGCATCTACAGCTCTTTCGGTTTTTATTTACCCTATTAACCTGTCCTGCTACTTCCAGGGATCTGTGGTCAAGCACCCCCAGATCCCTCTGTTCCTCTGAGCCTTCTAGTGTCCTGCCATTCATTGAGTACTCCCTTGGAACACAGAACAGAGAACAGTACAGCACAGGAACTCGGCCCACAATGTTGGATCGAACATGATGCTAAATTAAACTAATCCCTTCTGCCTGCCCTTGGTCCATGTCCCTCCATTCCTTGCATATTCGTGTGCTTACCTTAAGGTCTCTTAAATACCCTATCATGTCTGCCTCCACTTCCACCCCAGCAGTACATTCCACATTCCTACCACTCTCTGTGTAAAGTACTTGCCCCTCACATTTCCTTTTGAACTCACCGACTCCACCTTATGTGCAAGCCCCCAAGTTTTAGACATTTCAATTCTGACAAAAAAAAGATTCTGACTGTCAACACTATCTATGCATCTCACAATTGTATAAACTTCTTTCAAGTCTCCCTTCAGCCTCCATCGCTCCAGAGAAAAAAACCCAAGTTTGTTCAGCCTCTCCTTACAGCTCATATCCTCTAATCCAGGCAGCATCCTCATAAATCTCTTCTGCGTCCTCTTCTTTCAAAGTGCATCACTTCACGTATATCAGGGTTAAATTCCATCTGCCACTGATCTGCCCATCTGACCAATCCTTTTATAACCTGCTGTAACCTATCACTTTCCTCCTCACTGTCGACCACTCTGCCAATTCCATATCACTGGAAACTTTCTTATCATACTGCCCACATTCCCATCTCCATTGTTTATGAGTATCACAAAAATTAAGGGACCCAGCACTGATCCCTGTGGTATACGAGTGCACACCAGGCTCCAGTCACATAAACAGCATTTTTACCACCACCCTCTGTGTCCTATCACTAAGTCATTTGGATCCATCTTGCCAAATTGCTCTGGAGTCATACAGCCATAGAGATGGACAGCACAGAAACAGACCCTTTGGTCCAACTTGTCCATGCCGACCAGATTTCCTAAATTAATCTAGTCCCATTTGCCAGCATTTGGGCCATATCCCTCTAAACACTTCCGAGTCATATACCCATCCAGATGCCTTTGAAAGGTTGTATTGTCCCAGCCTCCACCACTTTCTCTGACAGCTCATCCAATACACGCATCACTCTTTGCATGAAAAAGCCGCCCCTCAGGTCCCTTTTAAATCTTTCCCCTCTCACCTTAAACCTTTGGACTCCTCTACCCTGGGGGAAAAAAACCCTTGCTTATTCGCCCTAATAATGCCCCTTATAATTTTAGAAACTTATATAAGGTCACCCCCAGCCTCCAATGCTCCATAGAAAACAACCCAGCCTATTCAGCCTCTCCCATAGCTCAAACCCTCCAACCCTGGCAACATCCTTGTAAATCTTTTCTGAACCCTTTCCAGTTTCAGTACATCCTTCCCACATCAGGGAGGCCAGAACTGAACATGGTATTCCAAATGCGGCATAACCAATGTCCTGTACAGCCACAAGATGACCTCCCAACTCCTATACTCAATACCCTGACCAATAAAGGCAAGCGTTCCAAACGCCTTCTTCACTATCCTATCTACCTGCGACTCCACTTTCAAGGAACCATGAACCTGGACTTCAAGGTTTCTTTGTTCAGCAACAGTCCCCAGGATCTTACCATTAAATGTACAAGTCCTGCCCTGGTTTGCCTTTCCAAAATGCAGCACCTCACATTTATCTAAATTAAACTCCATCTGCCACTTCTCAGCCCATCTGATCAAGGTCCTGTTGTATTCTGAGGTAACCTTCTTTGCGGTCCACTGCACCACCAATGTTGGTATCACCTGCAAACATACTAATCATAGGGACCCATGAGCTTTTAATTTTTTTAATCAGTTTCCCATGTGGAACCTCGTCCAATGTCTTTCTGAAATCCATATAAATATCAACTGCCCTACCCTCATCCAAACACTTGATAACCTCTACGAAAAATCCAATTAGATTTGACAGGCATGGCCTCCCTCTGACCAAGCCATGCTGACTATCCTTGACCAAACCTTCCCTCTCTAAATGGAGATTAATTTTCTCCTTCATATTTTCTCCATGGATTCCCAACACTAATGTCAGACTTACTGGTCTGTAATTCCTTGCTTATCTCTACCACCTACTTACTCTTGTAAACTGAACACTTTAGCTGTCCTCCAGTCCTCTGGCATGTCCCCTTGGCCAGAGACTGTTTTATTAATTTGGGTCAGGGCCCCTGTAATTCCCTCCTTAGTCTCCCACAACAGACAGAACACATCCAACTCTAGGATTTGTCTACTGTTAAACCTTCAACACCCCATCACTTCTCATATGAATCTGTCAAGAACTTCACAATCCATCTTCTTGAGTTCTGCACCTACATCCTCCTTTTTCCAAGTAAAAGCAGACGTGAAGTACTAATTTAATACTCTATCAATGTCCTCCAGCTTCACTCACAGATTGCCCCTTTGGTTCCCAATGGGTCTTTTTCTTCTCCTGGTATTCCCTTCTCCTTGATATACTTATAGAACATCTTGGGATTCTCTCTAATCTTGCCCACCAACATATTTTCATGTCCTCTCTGTGCTCTAATTGATTTGACTTGACTTGATTTGACTTGGTTTAGTATTGTCACATGTATCGAGATACAGTGAAAAGTATTGTTTTGCATGCTAACCAGACAAATCATACCTTACGTAAGTACATCAGGGTAATATAACAGAATGCAGAAGATAGTGTTGCTTTTGTGAGCTCCCCTCTGCACTTTGCATATTCCACATGGGAAATGTTGTTTTGCTCCCTTTGTACCTGCTGTACATCTCTCCTTTCTTTCTTATCCAATCCTGAATATACCTGGCCATCCAGGATTCTCTGGGCTTGTTGCTCTTACATTTCACTCTAAAGGGAAAAAGTGGGGCCTGCACTCACCACTCTCCCACCCAGTACCTTTCAGAATGTTTCCTACTGTTCTGCTGTAGATTTATCCTCAAGTAGCTGTTGCCAGTCTCTTTTGGCCAGATTCTGCCAGGTTATTAAAATCTACCTTACCTAATTCAAAATTCTTTTTGGCAGGCAATCTTCCTCCTTTTCCATAACCTTTTCCATCACAATCACTAAAATGCTCCTCCATTGTCACCTCAAACACCAATCCAGCTTCATTCCCCAGAATTAGGTCCTGCACTGCACCATCCCTTTTACATCATAGTCCTATTCCCTGATTTCAAAACCAGCATTGTCCCTTTCAGTAATGAACACCAATACAAAGAATTCACTTAGAACCCCACCAATGTTGATGGCTCCATGCACAAATGACTACCGTAGTCCATCATGACCTCTACTCTTTCTCTTTTGGCACAGCAGGAAAGGTTAATGGAGCACTGTCCATCTGTGGCTGGAACTGTGGAAGTGCAGACATCACAACGTGTTCTGTGAGAGATAGTAAGAACAGCATATGCTGGAGTCAGAGATAACACAGGGTGAAGCTAGAGGAACACAGTAGGCCCGGCAGCATCAGGGGAGCAGGAAAATTGACATTTCGGCTCAGAATTTCTGAAGAAGGGTCCCAACCCAAAACGTCATCTTTCCTGCTCCTTTGATGCTGCCTGGCCTGCTGTGTTCCTCTAGCTCCGCAACATGTTCTGTCCTGTGCTGAGTGTTGTGCTGATGAAACTGTAAGTTTGGGAGATGTAGGCCATTTAGGCCAGCGTGACTGCTCTACCATTCAATGAAATCATAACTGATCTGATAATCCTCAACTTCACTTTCCTGACTCTTCCCCATATTCCTTAATTCTATTGTTGAATAAAAATGTCTACCTCTGCTTTGAATATACTTATTGATCCAGCATCAACAGCCCTTAGAGACAACTGAAGAAGTTACCCTCCTCCCTCCGGACAAACCTCAGGGAATCTCTCTCCCACTGCAACTCTCTCATCCTCTCCACCTATCCTCTCCTCTATCCATCCTCTATCCACCTCCCCCTCTCTCCCTATTTATTTCAGAACCCTCTTCCCCTCCCCCATTTCTGATGAAGGGTCTAGGCCCGAAACGTCAAGTTTTCCTGCTCCTATGATGCTGCTTGACCTGCTGTGTTCATCCAGCCCCA
>JAHRHZ010000195.1:490777-519717 GCA_024137785.1 Ginglymostoma cirratum | reverse complement strand
TGCCACAACGATGCTACCCGAAGGTTGCAGGAACGGCAACTCATATTCCGCTTGGGAACCCTGCAGCCCAATGGTATCAATATGGACTTCACAAGCTTCAAAATCTCCCCTCCCCCTACCGCATCCCAAAGCCAGCCCAGCTCGTCCCCGCATCCCTAACCTGTCCTTCCTCCCACCTCAAGCCCCACCCCCATCTCCTATCTACTAACCTCATCCCGCCCCCTTGACCTGTCCGTCCTCCCTGGACTGACCTATCCCCTCCCTAGCCCCCCACCTACACTCACCTTTACTGGCTCCATCCCCGCCTCTTTGACTTGTCTGCCTCCTCTCCACCTATCCTCTCCTCTATCCATCTTCTATCCGCCTCCCCCTCTTTCCCTATTTATTTCATAACCCCCTTCCCCTCCCCCATTTCTGATGAAGGGTCTAGGCCCGAAACGTCAGCTTTCCTGCTCTTCTGATGCTGCTTGGCCTGCTGTGTTCATCCAGCTCTGCACCTTCATTTTCCTTGATTGTTTAAAATAGAAAGTAATACATTTAAACCTGGAAAGAGTTCAAGAAACCTTACTGTCCCTTTCAAAAAAGGAGAAAAAATTATTTACAGTACCTTAGATATGGTCTCATCAACACACTGCATAGCTGTCATAAAACCTCCTTATATTACTCTTGCAATACGTGACAACATTTACCACCGTATCTGATTGCTGTTCTTTCATATTCAATTTCCCTATTCACATACAAAATGCCCAAATCACTCCACACATCTAAATGCTGTATTCTCCTTCCATTTCATTGAACATAGAACATAGAACATTACAGCGCAGTACAGGCCCTTCGGCCCTCAATGTTGCACCAACCTGTGAAACCAATCTGAAGCCCATCGAACCTACACTATTCCCTTATCATCCATATGTTTATCCAATGACCATTTAAATACCCTTAAAGTTGGCAAGTCTGCTACTGCTGCAGGCAGGGCATTACACTCCTTTAGTACTCTCTGAGTAAAGAATCTACCTCTGACATCTGTCCTATACCTATTACCCCTCAATTTAAAGCTATGACCCCTCGTGCTAGGCGTCACCATCCGAGGAAAAAGGCTCTCACTGTCCACCCGATCTAATCCTCTGATCATCTTGTATGTCTCTATGAAGTCATCTCTTAACCTTCTTCTCTCTAACGAAAACAGCCTCAAGTCCCTCAGCCTTTCCTCAGAAGACCTTCCCTCCAGACCAGGCAACATCCTGGTAAATCTCCTCTGCACCCTTTCCAATGCTTCCACATCCTTCCTATAATGCGGCGACCAGAACTGTACACAATAGTCCAAGTGCAGTCGCACCAGAGTTTTGTACAGCTGCAACATGACCTCATGGCTCTGAAATGCAATCCCTCTACCAATAAAACCTAACACACTGTACGCCTTCTTAACAACCCTATCAACCTGGGTGGCAACTTTCAGGGATCTATGCACATGGACACTGAGATCTCTCTGCTCATTCACACTACCAAGAATCTTACCATTAGCCCAGTACTCTGTATTCCTGTTACTCCTTCCAAAGTGAATCATCTCACACTTTTCCGCATTAAACTCCATTTGCCACCTCTCAGCCCAGCTCTGCAGCTTATCTATGTCCCTCTGTAACCTGTAACGTTCTTCCGCACTATCCACAACTCCACCGACTTTAATGTCATCTGCAAATTTACTAACCCATCCTTCTACGCCCTCATCCAGGTCATTTATAAAAATGACAAACAGCAGTGGCCCCAAAACAGATCCTTGCGGTACACGAAAGAACAAAGAAAACTTACAGCCCAGGAACAGGCCCTTCGACCCTCCAAGCCTGTGCCGATCCAAATCCACTGTCTAAACCTATCGCCCAATTCCTAAGGATCTGTATCCCTCTGCTCCCCACCTACTCGTGCATCTGTCCAGACGCACCTTAAATGAATCTACCGTGCCTGCCTCTACTACCTCTGCTGGCAACGCGTTCCAGGCACCTACCACCCTCTGTGTAAAGTACTTTCCGCGTGTATCCCCCTTAAACTTTTCTCCTCTCACCTTGAACGCGTGACCCCTCGTTATTGAATCCCTCACCCTGGGAAAAAGCTTATCTCTGTCAACCCTGTCTATACCCTTCATGATTTTGAAGACCTCAATCAGGTCCCCCCTCAATCTCCTTTTTTCTAATGAAAACAATCCTAACCTACTCAAACTCTCTTCATAGCTAGCACCTTCCATACCAGGCAACATCCTCGTAAACCTTCTCTGTACCCTCTCCAAAGCTTCCACATCCTTTTGGTAATGTGGCGACCAGAACTGTACACAGTATTCTAAATGCGGCCGAACCAAAGTCTTGTACAATTTTAACATGACCTGCCAGCTCTTATACTCAATACCCCGTCCGATGAAGACAAGCATACCATATGCCTTCTTGACCACTCTATCCACCTGTGCAGCCACCTTCAGGGTACAATGGACCTGAACTCCCAGGTCTCTCTGCTCATCAACTTTTCCCAAGGCTCTTCCGTTTACAGTATAGTTCGCTCTAGAATTAGACCTCCCAAAATGCATTACCTCACACTTGCCCGGATGGAACTCCATCTGCCACTTCTCCGCCCAACTCTCCAGTCTATCTATATTCTCCTGTATTCTTTGACAATCCCCTATGCTTTCTGCTACTCCCCCAATCTTCGTGTCATCTGCAAACTGACTGATCAGACCACTTATGCCCTCTTCCAGATCATTTATGTATATCACAAACAACAGTGGCCCCAGCACTGATCCCTGTGGAACACCACTGGTCACCTTTCTCCATTTCGAGAAACTCCCTTCAACTACTACTCTCTGTCTCCTGTTGCTCAACCAGTTCTTTATCCACCGAGCTAGAACACCCTTCACACCATGTGACTTCACTTTCTCCATTAGTTTCCGATGGGGAACCTTATCAAACAGCTTACTAAAGTCCATGTAGATGACCACTAGTAACTGAACGCCAGGATGAACATTTCCCATCAACCACCACCCTCTGTCTTCTTACAGCTACCCAATTTCTGATCCAAACCGCTAAATCACCCTCAATTCCATGCCTCCATATTTTCTGCAATAGCCTACCGTGGGGAACCTTATCAAACGCTTTACTGAAATCCAAATACACCACATCAACCGCTTTACCCTCATCCACCTGTTTGGTCACCTTCTCAAAGAACTCAATAAGGTTTGTGAGGCACGACCTACCCCTCACAAAACCCTGTTGACTATCCCTAATCAAATTATTCCTTTCTAGATGATTATAAATCCTCTCTCTTATAATCCTTTCCAACACTTTACCCCCAACCGAAGTAAGGCTCACTGGTTTATAATTACCAGGGTTGTCTCTACTCCCCTCCTTGAACAAGGGGACAACAATTGCTATCCTCCAGTCTTCTGGCACTATTCCTGTAGACAATGACGACATAAAGATCAAAGACAAAGGCTCTGCAATCTCCTTCCTAGCTTCCCAGAGAATCCTAGGATAGATCCCATCCAGCCCAGGGGACTTATCTATTTTCACACTTTCCACAATTGCTAACACCTCCTCCTTATGAACCTCAATCCCGTCTAGTCTAATAGCCTGTATCTCAGTATTCTCCTCGACAACATTGTCTTTTCCCTGTGTGAATACTGACGAAAAATATTCATTTAGCGCCTCTCCTATCTCTTCGGACTCCACGCACAACTTCCCACTACTGTCCTTGATTGGCCCTAATCTTACTCTAGTCATTCTTTTAGTCCTGAGATACATATAGAAAGCTTTAGGGTTTTCCTTGAAATTCAATCATATACTGTTTGATGGTGTTACAGCCAAAATTATCAATTTCATTTATCTACTTAATTAAAGGCAAAAGTCAGCAGGTGCTATGAATCTAAGAAAAAAGCAGAAAGTGCTAGAGAAACTCAACAAGAACTTGTGGAGACAGAACAAAGCTAGCATTTTAAAAGACACAACAACTTGAATACTGGGTATGGAATTGGTCTCTATATTTCACAAAGCATGTGTTGGAAGCAGTTCAGAGAAGGTCCATATACCAAATTAAAATAATGAATCCCTGAGATCAAAAAACAGAAATCTGTCAAATGGTGGAAATTTGTTATACCAACATCAGCTATTCCTCTGCACTGCACCATTCGTCTGTGATATCACTATGATTGCCAGTCTGCAGTGAGAACATAGAACAGTACAGCACAGTACAGGCCCTCGGTCAACGATGCTGTGCCGAACTTTTAACTAAACATAAGGTATATCTCACCTCCCACCTTATACTTTTATCCATATGCCTATCTAATAGCCGCTTAAATGCCCCAATGAGGCTGACTCCACTACCCTCTCCAGCAATGCATTCCACACCCCAACCACTCTCTGAGTAAAGAACATACCTCTGACATCTCCCCTATATCTACCTCCACTCACTTTAAAACTATGCCCCCTCGTAATACTACCTCCACCCTGGGAAAAAGTCTCTGGCTGTTCACTCTATCTATACCTCTGATCATTTTGTACACCTCTATCAAGTCACCTCTCATCCTTCGTCGTACTAAAGAGAAAAGCCCTAGCTCTCTCAACCTTTCCTCGTAAGACCTTCCCTCCATTCCAAGCAACATCCTGGAAAATCTCCTCTGCACCTTTTCCAATGCTTCCACATCTTTCCTATAATGACGCAACCAGAAGTGGACACAATACTCCAGATGTGGCTGAACCAGGGTTTTGTATAGCTGGAGCATAACTTCACGGCTCTTGAACTCAATCCCTCTATTAATGAAAGCTAACACACCATACTCCTTCTTAACAACTCTATCCACCTGGGTGGCAGCTCTCAGGGAACTATGGACATGAACCCCAAGATCCCTCTGCTCCTCCACACTGCCAAAAATCTTTCCGTTAACCCTGTATTCTGCTTTCAAGTTTGTCCTTCCAAAATGAATCACCTCACACTTTTCAGGGTTAAACTCCATCTGCCACTTCTCAGCCCAGCTCTGCATCCTATCAATGTCCCTTTGTAACCTAGAACAGCCCTCCGCACTATCTACAACTTGACCCACCTTCATATCGTCCACGAACTTACTAATCCACCCTTCCACTCCTACATCCAAATCATTTTCAAAAATCACAAATAGAAGAGGACCCAGAACAGATCCTTGTGGTACACCACTCGTAACTGAGCACCATGTTGAATATTTTCCTTCCACTACCACCCTTTGTCTTTTAAGGGTCAGCCAATTCTGAATCCAATCTGCCACATTTCCCCCTAATCCATGCCTCCTTACTTTCTGTATGAGCCTACCATGGGGAACCTTATCAAACACCTTACCTAAATCCATGTATACCACATCCACTGCCCTACCTTCATCTACGTGTTTGGTCACCTCTTCAAAGAATTCAATAAGGTTCGTGAAGCATGACCTACCCCTCACCAATCCATGAGAAGATGGTGCCACTTTCCTTTAGTCAGAGTCATAGAGGTCTACAGAACAAAAAAAGGTCCTTTGATCCTTTGAGTCTGCGCTAGTCAAAAATAACTACCTAACTATTCTAATCCCATTCTGGGTCACTGATGCTAACCTGTGACCTCAGCCTGGTTCAGATGGGTCTGATGAGAGAGTTTCCTACTGCCATTCCTGGAGGTAAAGGACCTCTCTTTTCTGCATGAAATGAAGCAGAACCTCTAGGAAGGAGTCTCTAAACCTTGGGGCCAGTTTTTGTGTTTATTGAGACATCTTCAATGGTGATGATCTATTCTTACTGGTTTTCAGTGAGTGAAAGGCTGTCCAAGTGATGCCGTAGCGGGCAGGAACTTCCTTCCCATAAGATTCATTGTTCAAATTGTAAAACAGGTTGCAGGCATAAGTAATAAGCTGAAAACACATGGTCACATAAAAAAACTCATCATGCCCCCAAGTGCAAATGGTGACCAGCAAGATAACTGATGCTATCCATAGTGGAATGTTCTGTCCAGTGAGAGTGACCGAGCAGGTGTAAGAGTCGGAAAGGGAGTATGGGAGCAGACAGAAAATTATATATATGCTTGGATTACAAAAGCACATGGGCCAAATAGAACATAGAACATAGAACAATACAGCGCAGAACAGGCCCTTCGGCCCTCGATGTTGCGCCGACCTGTGAACTAATCAAAGCCCACCCCCTACACTATCCCATCATCATCCATATGCTTATCCAAGGACTGTTTAAATGCCCCTAATGTGGCTGAGTTAAGTACTTTGGCAGGCAGGGCATTCCACGCCCTTACCACTCTCTGAGTAAAGAACCTGCCTCTGACATCTGTCTTAAATCTATCACCCCTCAATTTGCAGCTATGCCCCCTCGTACTAGCCGACGTCATCATCCAAGGAAAAAGACTCTCACTGTCCACCC
The DNA here is from genome assembly GCA_024137785.1 of Ginglymostoma cirratum. Classification (NCBI taxonomy): domain Eukaryota; kingdom Metazoa; phylum Chordata; class Chondrichthyes; order Orectolobiformes; family Ginglymostomatidae; genus Ginglymostoma; species Ginglymostoma cirratum. The sequence continues at coordinate 513,313 of JAHRHZ010000195.1, read as the reverse complement.
TATCTAATCCTCTGATCATTTTGTAGGTCTCTATTAAATCCCCTCTTAACCTTCTTCTCTCCAATGAGAACAGACCCAAGTCCCTCAGCCTTTCCTCATTAGACCTTCGCTCCAGACCAGGCAACATCCTGGTAAATCCGAGATAACAAGCATGGGGCTGGATGAACACAGCAGGTCAAGCAGCATCATAGGAGCAGGAAAACTTGACGTTTCGGGCCCAAACCCTAACATCCTGGTAAATCTCCTCTGCACCTTTTCCAATGCTTCCACATCTTTCCTGTAATGGGGCGACCAGAACTGTACACAATATTCCAAGTGAGGCCGCACTAGCGTTTTGTACAGTTGCAGCATGACATCACGGCTCCGGAACTCAATCCCTCTACCAATGAAACCTAACACACCGTATGCCTTCTTAACAGCACTATCAACCTGGGCGGCAACTTTCAGGGATCTATGTACCTGGACACCAAGATCCCTCTGCACATCCACACTACCAAGAATCTTTCCATTGACCCAGTATTCTGCCTTCCTATTATTCTTCCCAAAGTGAATCACCTCACATTTGTCTGCATTGAACTCCAATAGTGGACAAATAGTGGACAAAATAGTCCAGCAGAACATTGGAGCAGGATGAGGACAATTCCCTTAATATACACAGAAGGTAAGTAATAAAACACTGTATTAGAAACATAAAAATTCAGCTTAATGTGTAGGATGTAGCCACTTTTGCAGAGTCCTGGCTAGAAACTGGACATAACTGAATTATTATAGGAGCTGGAGGAACACAGCAGGTCACCTGCTGTGCTCCTCCAGCTCCATACTGTATTGACTCTGACTCTAGCATCTGCAGTTCTTGCTATCTCGGTAGATCAAGGAGCTTGGGATATGTGGATTTAAGTCAATTAAATTCTTGAAAGCCCAGTGGGCACATTACAAAAAACAATAACTTGCATTTATGTAGTGCTTTCATTATGGTAAAATATTCCAGAGTACCCCACAGGAGTTTACTAAAACAATTTGACACTCAGCTGCATAAAATGATATTAGGTCATATAATCTAACAACTTGGTCAAAGAAGAAACTTTGAAGGAGTAAATAGGAAAGCAAGATTGAGACACAGAAGGAGAAAGACACGGAATGTAGGGATATGAAGAGGGAGGGGCACAGAGATTTTGGGACATAGCAATCAGGTCATGGAGAGGATATTGAAGGGACCTTTCAATGCATAAGGCATTGGCAGTTGAACGCATAGCCAACAATGGTGCAGTAATTAAAACTGCAATTCCCAAAGGAGCACAGATATCTGAAGGCAGTTAAATTATAGAAATGGGGAAGGGAAAAGTCATGGAAGAATTTGAAAACAAGTATTAGAATTTTAAAATCCAGATTTGCTTGAGCAAGAGCTGACATAACACAGAGAAGAGAGTGGGACTTGTTGCGAATTAAAAGATAAACAGCAGAATTTGGAATCACCTCAAGTTCATAGAGGGCAGAATGAGGGAGACCAGCCTGGAGTATGTTTGAATTGTTGAGTCTAGAGATAACAAAAGCAGGATTAAAAGTTTCAGGAACTGATGAGCTGAAACAGGGGGAAATTTGAGTTAGACATTAGGAGTAAATGGGCAGTCTTGATTATGGTGGTCAGGAGGTCATCTTGGGGTCAGATTTGGCACCAATGTTGTGAACAGTTTAGTTCAGTCTCAGGCAATTACATGGGTAAAAACTGAAGTGGGCAACTCAGGAATGCAGTTTGTTGTCACGGGTCAAAGACAATGGTTTCTGTATTCCCAATATTTAGTTGGAGGGAGTTTCTTTGCTCCTCCAGTATAGGATTTTAGACAGCAATCTGATAGCTTAGATACAGTGAAAGGCTCACGAAAAGTGAAAAGGGGAAGAGAATGTTGGTCATTATCTCAAGGAGGTGGGAGGGTGCAGGCTCTTCAAATGCAAGGTGAAAAAATTAATACTTCAGTTCTCCACATTCTGTTAGACTCCATCTGATTTCATGGTTCAGTTCTGGCCAGCACAGTTCAGTAAGGATATAATGGCATTTGAGGGTCATATTTATAGAAGCTTACTCACAGAACACAGTTAATTAGGGACACTCACCAAAGGGAACAATTATTGGACACGTAATGCTGTACGTCATCACAACTGCAAATATACACATTGTCCAAGCATATTCCAGACCAAACTGATATTCGTAGGCCTGATTCTAGAGAGAGAGGTGGAGAAGTAGAATAGAATGAACAAACATTTAGAATCAAAGGGATTCAATATTCACAACCCTCAGACACCCACCAATTAAAAGACAGGTTACTCAGAACTGAGGCATGTAAACTCCTGACATATGGAATCTTACCACCAACCCAATCACATTAGCTCACCCAAGATACTGAGATACTGACATACACACAGGCTATCCAGTGCCAAGTGGGAATGACTTGCTTATGTATTGTATACTTTTATAACATAAGGGAATCCTCAGATCATTTTTATACCGTTACCTTTTTCACGTGTATCTGCTCAGCCTTTGATTTAGCAAAAGCAAGACGTGCTGTGTATACAAGCAGCCCTGGGATTCGAAGCAATTCCATCGCTGTACCAATCAAACTGGATGTTATCACGTAGTTAACAAAGAAAGCTCCATTATCTGGGAGAAAGACACATCTACAACAGAAGGAAACAAGCAATTTACATTGGGAAATTTAGCCCTCTGAGTATGTAACAAACTAATCTAATCAAGGCGGTTTATTTGTACAATGAGAGGTGCCCATGAAGTTACTAGAGTTTAATTGAGGGGTTTAGGTAGTTTATGTGTAGAATCAATATCTGGGGCAAGTTAAGAAACAGATAACGTGATAATGTTTCTGCTGAGGTCTGGACTCGTGCTCAGGAGGAGACTTCAGTTCCAATCCCAGGAGGCAACAGAGATTTTAAAATTAATCAGTTAAAATTCTGGCGTAAAAGGCAGTCTCAGAAACTGCATGATCAACGTGGAAACCCATCCAGTTCACCAATGTCCTTCTGGGATAGATACCTGCCATCCAAATCTGATCTGGTCTACATGTGACTCTAGACACATGGCAATGTGGCCAACTCTTAACCCTACTCTGAAATGACCAAGCAAGAGCCATGGGTTATATCAAGCTGCTACAGAAATGTTTTCTTTAAGTCATTCACCGGATGAGGGTGTCATTGGCTAGGTCAGCATTTATTTCTCATCCCTAATTGCCCAGAGGGCAGTTAAGAGTCAACATTGCTGTGGGTCTGGAGTCATATGTAGGCCAAACTACGTAAGGACAGCAATTTCCTTCCTAAAGGAATTAGTGAACCAGATGGGTTTTTCCTGATAACCGGCAATGGATTCATGGTCATCATTAGACTCTTAATTCTAGATATTTACTGAATTCAAATTCCACCATTTGCCATGGTAGGATTCAAACCTGAGTCCCTTGAACATTAACTGGGTCCCTGGATTAACAACCCAGCTGTTAATACCACTCGGCCATCACCTGCCCTTAAGGAATAAAACCAGACAGATAACCCAGAGTCAATCCTGCAAGGTCCTCCTCATCAGTATCTAATGACGACTTTGGCCAAAATTATAGTAGTTATCCCACACACCAATCAAGAAAGTGCCATTAGGACTCACATTCACTAAACTTCAGCTGGCAGCCAATATTGCAGATACATTCTAGCTACATCCTGGCCCACCAGTTAGGCAGACCCAGCTGAGGCATCAGCACAGGGGTGTAATTGGGAGGAAATAGCATTGGGAGGGCTCAACACTGAGCCTGAATCCTCTAGAAGCTTTATTACTAATTAATTTATGGGGATATGGGCATCACTAGCAAGGCCAGTATCTATTGTCCATCCCTGAATACTATAGAGAAGGTGGAGCCTTCATCAGCAACTTCACTCTGTAAGGGATATAAATTCCCTCCTAGTTCAGATTTTGAATAAGTAACATGTCTGGGGAGTCAGAAATGAATTACCTACCACAGAATTTCCATCACTCCTTTACTTCAGCTAGTGTGGTTCAGCCAATCACAGGTCACAAAAACACAAGAAATATTAGCAGGAGTAGACCATTTGACCCATCAAACCTGCTCCATTATTCACTACAATCATAGCTGACCTGGGGATTCAACATCAGTTTCCAAACCACTCCCCATATCTCTTGATTCCATGAGATCAAAAAATTCTGTCCGTTTTTTAGGTTGGAAGCTGAAGTCCAGGACAAGCAGGGTAGTTACCTCTGGATTTCTATCAGTGCCACATGATAACGAGGTAAGAAACAGGGAGAGAGTGCAGCTAAACACGTGGCTACAGGGTTGGTGTAGGAGGGAGGGCTTCCATTATGTGGATAACTGGAGCACATTCTGGGGAAGTAAGGACAGTAAGTATCATGGGAGGGAGGTTTGTTCGAGCTATACGGGATTGGCAGGGGGTGGGGTACTGGATTTGTAATTCAGAGGATGAGGTATTCAGCCTTCCAACAGACACAACAGGGAGTGAGGTTGTTAATAAACAAATGCGGTCAATGGAGCGTAATTGTGGACAGCGAGATGGTTTGAAGTGGGTATACTTCACTGCTAGAAGTATCAGAAATAAGGCGGATGAACTTAGAGCATGGGTCAATACTTGGAACTACGACGTTGTGGCCATTACAGAAACTTGGGTAAATCAGGGACAGGAATGGTTGTTCGAAGTTCCAGGATGTAGATGCTTTAAAAGAAATAGGGAGGGTAGTAAAAGAGGCAGGGGAGTGGCATTGCTAGTCAGGGCTAGTATAGCAGCTACAGAAAGGCAGTTTGAAAATGATACGTCGACAGAGTCAGTTTGGGTTGAGGTCCGGAACAAGAAAGGAGCAGTCACTTTGTTGGGGATAACAAGGTGTGGAGCTGGATGAACACAGCAGGCCAAGAAGCATCATAGGAGCAGGAAAGCTTGACATTTCAGGCCTAGACCCTTCATCAGAAAATTCTGATGAAGGGTCTAGGCCCGAAACGTCAAACTTTCCTGCTCCTATGATGCTGCGTGGCCTGCTGTGTTCATCCAGCTCCACACCTTGTTATCTCAGATTCTCCAGCATCTGCAGTACCTATTATCTCAGTCAGTTTGTTGGGGATTTTTTTTACAGATCCCCTAATAGTTGCAGAGAAGCGGAGGAGCAGATAGGGAGGCAGATACTGGAAAGGTGCAGAAGTCACAGGGTTGTGGTCATTGGTGACTTCAACTTTCCAAATATTGATTGGAAACATTGTAGTTCTAATAGTTTAGATGGAGCAGATTTTGTCCAGTGCGTTCAGGAAGGATTCCTGACACAGTATGTAGATAGACCAACACGAGGAGAGGCCACTTTGGATTTGGTGCTTGACAATGAACCGGGCCAAGTATTGGTAGGAGAGCATTTTGGCGGTAGTGATCATAACTCTGTTACTTTTACAATAGTCATGGAACAGGATAGGTACATACAGCAGGGTACGGTTTATAATTGGGGGAAGGGTAATTACAATTCTGTTAGGCAAGAACTAGGTAACATAAAATGGGAACACATGCTGTCAGGGAAGAGCAGCACAGAAATGTGGAGATTGTTTAAGGAATGCATACTGCGCGTGCTTGATATGTTTGTCCCTGGCAGGCAGGGAAGATGCAGTCGAATGAGGGAGCCATGGTTCTCAAGAGAGGTCGAACGACTGGTTAAGAGGAAGAAGGATGCTTATGTAAGGTTTAGGAAACAAGGAACAGAAAAGGCTCTAGAGGGATACAAGGTATCCAGGAAGGAGCTGAAGAAAGGGCGTAGGAGAGCTATAAGAGGGCATGAGAAAACCTTAACAGATAGGATCAAGGAACACTCCCAGGGCTTTTCACACATACGTGAGGAATAAGAGAATGACCAGAGAAAGGGTAGGGCCGATCAAGGAGTGTAAACGGAAATTGTGCATGGAGCCTAAAGAGATAGGAGACGTCCTTAATGAATACTTTTCTTCGGCATTCACAACTGAGAGGGACCTAGCTGTAGAGGAGGACAGTGTGAAACAGGCTGGTAGGGTAGAGGTTGCTGTTAGCAAAGAAGATGTGCTAGGAATTTTAAGGAAGCTGAAGACAGAGAAGTCCCCCGGGCCTGATTTATCCAAGGATTCTATGGGAAGCGAGGGAAGAGATCGCAGGGCCTTTGGCGATGATCTTTTTGGCCTCACTGTCCATGGGTATATTGCTGGAAGATTGGAGAGTGGAAAACGTCATTCCCTTGTTCAAAACAGTGAATAAGGATAACCCTGGAAATTACAGGCCAGTTAGTCTTACATCAGTGGTGGGCAAATTATTGAAAAGGGCTCTGAGAGACAGGATTTATGATCACTTGGAAAGGTACAGTTTGATTCGTGATAGTCAGCATGGATTTGTGAGAGGTAGATCATGCCTCACAAACCTTACTGAATTCTTCGAAGAGGTGACCAAACATTTGGATGAAGGTAGCGCAATAGGTGTGGTATACATGGATTTAAGTAAGGCATTTGATAAGGTTCCTGATGGTAGGCTCATGCAGAAGGTAAGGAGGCATAGGATAGGGGGAAATGTGGCAGATTGGATTCAGATTTGGCTGACCCTTAGAAGATAAAGGGTGGTAGTGGAAGGAAAATATTCAACATGGTGCTCAGTTACGAGTGATGTACCACAAGGATCTGTTCTGGGTCCTCTCCTATTTGTGATTTTTGTAAATGATTTGGATGATGGTGTGGAAGGGTGGATTAGGAAGTTCGCGGACGATACAAAGGTGGGTTGCATTGTGGATAGTGCAGAGGGCTGTTCTAGGTACAAAGGGACATTAATAGCATGCAGAGCTGGGCTGAGAAGCGGCAGATGGAGTTTAACCCTGAAAAGTGCAAGGTGATTCATTGCGGAAGGAAAACTTGAAAGCAGAATATCGGGTTAACGGAAAGATTCTTGGCAGTGTGGAGGAGCAGAGGGATCTTGGTGTTCATGTCCATAGTTCCCTGAAAACTGCCACCCAGGTGGATAGAGTTGTTAAGAAGGCGTATGGTGTGTTAGCTTTCATTAATAGAGGGATTGAGTTCAAGAGCTGTGAAGTTATGCTCCAGCTATAAAAAAGCCCTGGTTTGGCTACACCTGGAGTATTGTGTCCAGTTCTGGTCACCTCATTATAGGAAAGATGTAGAAGTGTTGGAAAAGGTGCAGAGGAGATTTACTAGGATGTTGCTTGGAATGGAGGGAAGGTCTTACGAGGAAAGATTGAGAGAGGTTTTTCTCTTTAGAACGATGAAGGATGAGAGGTAACTTGATAGAGGTGTACAAAATGATCAGAGGTATAGATAGAGTGCACAGCCAGAGACTTTTTCCTAGGGTGAAGGTAGCTATTATGAGGGGGCATAGTTTTAAAGTGAGTGGAGATAGATATAGAGGAGACGTCAGAGGTAGGTTCTTTATTCAGAGAGTGGTAGGGGTGTGGAATGCATTGCCAGAGAGGGTAGTGGAGTCGGGCATTTAAGTGGCTATTAGATAGGCACATAGATGATAGTATAAGGTAGGGGTGGAGGTTAGATAGACCTTAGGATTAGGGTAAAAGTTTGGCACAACATCGTGAGCCAAAGGGCCTGTACTGTTCTATGTTCTATGTTCTATCCTGGCTGTAAAAATGATGGAGCATTCACAATTCCTTGGAGTGCAGAATTCCAAAGATTCACAATGATTTGTGTCCTAAATGATTGAGCTCTTACTCTGAAACTGTGCTCCTATGTTCGACGTTCACCAGCCAGGGGAAACAATTTCTCAGCATTTATCTTGTCAAGCCCCTTCATAAATGTTGTAAGTTTCAGGGAAATTGCCTCTCAATCTTCCAAACTCCATAAAATAGCTATCCAGTTTAGATCAGAAATACTCACTGGAATTTAATATCTGCTTCATCTAGAAAGTGTATATCGAAAAGCCATCGAAAAAAGACATCGAGACTGAAAGACACAAGATCATAAAATATGAAAGGAATGCATGGGTGGTGGAAGGAATCCCTAATATCAACAAATAAGCGAGGTGGGGGATGGGAAGCACAATGGCGGTTTACTGACCACAATGAGCGAGGCGTGCACTACCCTCTGTGAGTGAGGGGGAGGGGGGGGGTCACTGCCTTCAGTGAGTGAGACGGGAGGGAGGGTGTTACTGCCATCAGTGAGCAAGGGGAGGAGGTCACTGCCCTCACTGAGCGAGACGGTGGTGGGGAGCTTACTGTCATCAGTGAGTGAGGGGAGGGGGATCACTGCCCTCAGTGAGTGAGACGGAGGGGGGCGGTTACTGCCCTCAGTGAGCGAGGGAGGGGAGTCACTGCTCTAGGTGGGTGAGAGACCGGAGTGGGGTCTCTGCCCTGAGGGAGTAAGGGATGTCACTGCCCTCAGCAAGTGAGGAAGCTGAGGGGAGGGGTAGAGGGGTCTTGGCGCCAGTGACTATGGGTGATTTGCTCTTTGTAGACAGCTAGGATCTGATCATGGAGTGAGTACCTGGTCAGGCCCAACGATGGCAGAATGATCACCATAAAGACCAGGAAGAAATAACACTTGTGCATTGTCACTTGGTTCTCAGTTGACCTGGAAGAACAAAATCAAGATGATGAATACAATACAGCAGGCCAAGCAGCATCAGAGTAGCAGGAAGGCTGACGTTTCGGGCCTAGACCCTTCTTAAGAAATGGGGGAGGGGAAGGGGGTTCTGAAATAAATAGGGAGAGAGGGGGAGGCGGATAGAAGATGGATAGAGGAGAAGACGGGTGGAGAGGAGACAGACCGGTCAAAGAGGCAGGGATGGAGCCAGTAAAGGTGAGTGTAGGTGGGGAGGTAGGGAGGAGATAGGTCAGTCCAGGGAGCACGGACAGGTCGAGCGGGCGGGATGAGGTTAGTAGGTGGGGGTGGGGCTTCAGGTGAGAGGAGGGGATAGGTGGGAGGAAGGACAGGTCAGGGAGACGGGGATGAGCTGGGCTGGCCTGGGAGCAGATGCGGCAGAGGCGAAGGAATTGGGAATCAGGGATGGCATTTTTGCAGGAAGGTGGGCGGGAGAAGGTGTATTCTAGGTAGCTGTGGGAGTCGGTGGGCTTGAAATGGATATCGGTTTCTAAGTGGGTGCTGGAGATAGAGACAGAGAGGTCCAGGGAGGAGAGAGAGGTATTAGAGATGGTCCAGGTGAACTTAAGGTTGGGGTGGAAGGTGTTGGTGAAGTGGATGAGGCATTCCACTCCCGTACATCTCAGATGTCCTCGTTTTTCAAGGACCATAACATCAGCCCCTCAGTGGTCGAGAACGCCTTCGACCGTGTCTCCCGCATTTCCCGCAACTCAACCCTCACACCCCCTCCCTGCAATAAGAACCAAAACAGAATTCCCCTCGTCCACACGTACCACCCCACCAACCTCCGGATCCAACGCATCATCCTCCGACACTTCCGCCATCTGCAATCCAACTCCACCACCAAAGACATTTTTCCCTCCCCACCCTTATCTGCCTTCCGGAGGGACAACTCTCTCCGGGACTCCCTTGTCTGCTCCACACTCCCCTCCAGCCCCACCTCACCTGGCACTTTTCCCTGCAACCACAGGAAGTGCTACACTTGCCCCTACACCTCCACCCTTACCCCCATCCCAGGCCCCAAGAAGACTTTCCACATCAAGCACATGTTGACCTGCACATCTGCCAATGTGGTATACTGCATCCACTGTTCCCGTTGTGGCCTCCTCTACATTGGGGAAACCAAGCTGAGGCTTGGGGACCGCTTTGCAGAACACCTACGCTCGGTTCACACTAAACAACTGCACCTCCCAGTCGCGAAACATTTCAACTCCCCCTCCCATTCCACAGACGACATGTCCATCCTGGGCCTCCTGAAGTGCCACAACGATGCTACCCGAAGGTTGCAGGAACGGCAACTCATATTCCGCTTGGGAACCCTGCAGCCCAATGGTATCAAAGTGGACTTCACAAGCTTCAAAATCTCCCCTGCCCCAACCACATCTCAAAACCAGCCCAGCTCGTCCCCGCCTCCCTAACCTGTCCTTCCTCCCACCTATCCCCTCCTCCCACCTCAAGCCCCATCCCCACCCACTAACCTCATCCCAACCCCTTGACCTGTCCGTCCTCCCTGGACTGACCTATCTCCTCCCTACCTCCCCACCTACACTCACCTTTACTGGCTCCATCCCCGCCTCTTTGACCAGTCTGTCTCCTCTCCACCCGTCTTCTCCTCTATCCATCTTCTATCCGCCTCCCCCTTTCTCCCTATTTATTTCAGAACCCCTTTCCCCTCCCCCATTTCTGAAGAAGGGCCTAGGCCCGAAACGTCAGCCTTCCTGCTCCTCTGATGCTGCTTGGCCTGCTGTGTTCATCCAGCTCTACACCTTGTTATCACTTGTTTTATTCTCCAGCATCTGCAGTTCCTGCTATCTCTGATGAATACAATGTTCAGCCTTTAATGAAAGGAATGCCTTAGGAGCTCTGTACAATGGCACCAAAACATTTTCAGAACTTAGAACACAGAACAGTACAGCACAGGATCAGGCCTTTCAGCTCACCAAGTCTGAGCCAACCATGGTGCCATTGGAAATAAATCACATCTGTCTAACCCTAACCCTAACCCTTACCCTAATGTGTCTGTCTAAATACCTCTTAAATGTTGCTATCATATCTGCTCTACCAGCTCCCTCGGAAATGCATTCCAGACAACTACCATCCTCTGTGTTAAAAAAGAAACTTGCCTTTCCCGTTTACTTTAACTTTTCCCTTCTCATTGTCAACCTAGCCCCCTTAATATTTGACATTTCCACCCTGGGAAAAAGGCTCTGGCTATCTAGCCTACCCATTACTCTCATAATTTTATATACTTCTATCAAGTTGCCCCTCAATCTCCGACACTCTAGCGAAAGCAATCTAAGTACAGTATGTCCAATCTCTGTTTATAGCTAATACACTCCAATCCAGGTAACATACTGGTAAACCTCTTTTGCACCCTCTCCAAAGCTTCTACATCCTTCCCTTCAATGTGGTGACCAGAACTACATACAGTATTCTAAATGTGGCCTAACTAAAGTTTATACAGCTGCAACATGACTTACCAACTTTTATAATCAATTCCCCAACACATGAAGGGAAGAATGCTGTGTGCCTTTGTCACCACCTTATCCACTTGTGTTGCCCATTTCAGGGAACAATGAGCTTGCACCCCAAGATCTCCCTGTATAGTAAGTGCACCTAATGGTACTGCCTATTATTGCATACTTTCCTCTTGCAATTGACTTCCCAAAATGCATCACCTCATCTCTGCCATTTCTCTGCCAACTTTCCAACTGATTTACATCCTGCTTATCCGTTGACAACTTCCTCACTTTCCACAACTCCACCAATTTTCATGCCATCTGCAAACTTACTAATTAGATCTCCTGCATCATCCACCTACTTTCATCCAAATCATTCATATATATATTACAAACAACACATTCCCAACACTGATCTCTGTGGAATGCCCCTGGTCACAGATCTCCAGTCAGAAAAATATCCCTTCATGATTATCCACTGTTGTTTGTGATCAAAGTAATTTCACATTCAACTTACCATGGATCCCAATTGATTTAATCTTCTGGACCAGCCTATCATGCGGGAGCTTGTCAAATGTTTCAGTAAAGTCCATGCAGACAACATCACTTACCTAGTCTCATCAATCAACTTCGTCACTTCCTCAAAAAAATCCCTGCATATAGCCATGTTGATTACCTCTAATTAATCCATTCTCTTCCAAATTCAAGTAAATCCTGTCTGTAACAATCTTCTCCAATAATTTCCCCGATCACTGATGTAAGGTTCATCGGCCTGGCCTTCTTAAACAATGCCCTAGAATACCAAGATACCTCTCCTTAATCTTACCATCATGTCCTTCTCCTTGGTGAATGCCGATACAAAGTACTCAGTAAGAACCCCACTCACTTTCTCTCGCTCCATGCATATATTTCCTCCTTTGTCTTTGGGTGGACTTACCCTTTCCCTTATCTCTATCAAGCTTATCTCTATCAACCCTGTCTATACCCTTCATGATTTTGAAGACCTCAATCAGGTCCCCCAATCAATTAATATTGATAAGTAATGTAGTTACTCTGGTCTGTTCTGCCATTCAATTAACTCACAGTATCACTCTCATCCACCCACCTGATACTCAGCCAAAGTGCATCTATTTCAATTTTGGAACCTCCAACCAATGCACAACATCCAGAACATTTTGGTGAAGAGCATTCCAAATTTCCATACCTTTTGTGTTAAAAGATGCTTCCTATCATCCTAGAATTAATCAGCTCAACTTCACTTCTTGCTGGAAAATGACCATTTTAGGCAGATATTTAAAGAGCTGTTTCCATAAGGGAAGGGGATCCAAAAGGTGAATGTCATACATTACCTAGTCCAGTGGGATTCAAAGATAGCAGAGTAGTACACAATGAATGGAAGAAGCACAGAGAATGTCCACAGGAGCAGGGTCGGGAAAAACTGTGTTACAATCGGATTCTGAAAAAGAGAAGGTTTGGATATTAGATAGTACATTTGCTCAGAGTGAGTGGGCAGAAATCACTCAGTATCAGCAAACTCAAAAAGCTTTATGAAATGAAGGAGGACTCAAAATTCAGTAAACCTTGTAAAGCAAACAATCAGGCCCTCATCATCTATTCTGGCATCTCATTCCTGACTTTTTGCCACATTCAGTTGCAAGTAAGCATTCAAGCCATTCACAGAGCAGCTAAAACTCAGCTAGATACTGCAACATCTCAGCTAAGCACAGGTGCAAGGAGCCGTAGGACAATATGGGGGACCAGTCTCGGGGACAGCATGGGGATAGACAGTACCCAGAGTGGAGTACGAGAACAGACAATCTCTGGGGTAAAGGTAAAGTTGCAATAGTCCCAAAAGACCATAGAGCTGCTCCCTGTGTAGAGTGAGGGCACATCCAATATCTGGGATACAGCACAGGGTATGGAGTCTTTTGGGTAGAGTGCAGGGAGGGCCAATCCTTGTGGTTGAATGCAGGCCATACCAGTCCCCCGGATGGAGTGCAAAAACAGTTGGTCGCCATGAGGAAAAGTCAGAGTGGCAAGAACACATTTAGTTGCAGAACATTGCACAGTGGAAGGAATAAACATAGGAACATCCATCTCCTCCTATAAGAGCACTTCTCAAGTGCACAATATTGAAGTTTCATAGAGCTATTATAGCACAGAAAGATACCCTTTGGCCCATTGTGTCTATGTCAGTCACCAAACACCCATGATTTCTAATCCTATTTTCCAGCATATGGCCCACAATGTTGTATGCTACTATGTTTCAATGGTTCATCTAAACAGTTCTAAAATGTCTTGAGGGATCCCGCCTCTATCATCCTTTCATACAGTGAGTTCCAGTCCCAGTCTGGATTGTCTCTGGAGAGAAGTTTCACCCATGATCCAGACTCAAAATTCAAAAGTTAATTTAGAAATAAAAATCTAAGGTTGTGGACTTCACCAGTTGGGCTGGACTTCACCAGTTACCTATCTCCAATTGTCTTCAGGAAGGTGCTGGGGAGATGCCTTCTTGAATTGCTGCAGTCTTTGGAATGCGAGGACACATACTGCTGTTACAGAGGCAATTACAGGAATGTAACCCAATGACACTGAAGAAACAGCGATAAATTTCCAAATCAGGGTGGAAAATGGCTTGGAGGGGAAATTGCAGATGGTGATTCCTATGTATCTGCTGCCTTTGTCCTTCTAGGTGGTAGCGGTCATGGGTCTAGAAGGAGCTGTCAAAGAAGCCTTAATGAATTTTTGCCATACATCTTGTAGATGGTACACACTGCTGCTACAAAGCATAGTTGAAGGAAAGGGTGAATGTTGAAGGTAGTGGATGGAATGCTAATCAAGTGCGCTGTTTTGTCCTGAATGGCATTAAGATTAGAGCTGCACTCATTCAGACTTGCCAGACATGGCAAGTATTCCATTAAATTGGTTCCTCAGGGTAGTGTCCTCAGCCCAACCATCTGCAGCTGCTTCATCGATGACCTTCCCTCCATCATAAGGTCAGAAGTGGGGATGTTCGCCAATGATTGCACAATGTTCAGCACCATTTGTGATTCCTCAGATACTGAAGCAGTCCATGTTCAAATGCAACAAGATCGGACAATATCCTGGCTTGGGCTGACAAGTGGCAAGTGACATTCATGCCATACAAATACCAGGCAATGAACATCTTCAACAAAAGACAATCTAACCACCCCCCTGACATTCAACGGTGTTACCATCATTGAATCCCTCATTATCAACATCATTGACTAGAAACTCAACTGGACTCACCACATTAACACAGTGGTTACAAGAGCAGGCCAGAAGCTGGGAATACTGCAGCAAGTAACTCACCTCCTGAGTCCTCAAAGCCTGTCCACCATCGACAAGGCACAAGTCAGGAGTGTGATGGAATACTGCCCACTTGCCTCACCAAACATCCTCAGACAGCATCTTCCAATCCCACAACAACTTCCATCTAGAAGGACAAGGGCAACGGACAGATGGCATCACCACCTTCAAGTTCCCCTCCAAGCCACTCACCATCCTGACTTGGAAATTTATCACCGTTCCTTCAGCGTCGCCGGGTCAAATTCCTGGAATTCCCTCCCTAACGGCATTGTGGGTCAACCCACAACAGGAGGACTGCAGTGGTTCAAGAAGGCAGCTCCACACCACCTTCTCAAGGGCAACTAGGGATCGGCAATAAATGCTGGCCCAGCTCACAACACCCACATCCCACAAATGAATAGGAAAAAAAACACCCCAGACTTGTTCTTCATAATTGGTGGACACAATGTGGGCATTCAAGAGGTGAGTTATTCATCGCAGAATTCCCAGCATCAGACCTGCTGTTGTAGACATGGTATTGTTGTGGCTGATTGTTTAAGTTTTTGGTCAACGATTACCCTTTAAATGTTAGTGGCTGGAGATTCAAGGATGGTAATGCCATTGAAAGTCAAGGAGGTTAGAAAGTCTCCTGTTGGAGATGGCTATTGCCTGTTTTATGATTCTGGTTGATGGTTTTACCAGATAGGTCAGATCCCAGATTTTTAACAAAGTGGTCTCTTGCTGAAACATAAACACATAAGACTGTAGATTTGGTTTTAACAATAAAACGGAAGTTTATTATGCAAAATAACTGAATATGAAAAAGAATAAATCAATTTTTATATAATAAAAATTTAAAGATTTCAAAACACATGTTAAAAATATAATTCTGTTATTCACAGAATAAGTACCACTACATAGTTCTTATGAGTATAATGTTGGTCTTCACACTGAGAATACCCTCTAATGTAAAAACCGAAAGAACTGCAGATGCTGTAAATCAGGAGCAAAAACAAAGTCGCTGGAAAAGCCAGATCTAGGAACCCAAGAACTAGCGTCAAAGAGGATCTGTGGGCCATCAGAAGAAGCTGAATTGTACTCAAACGCAATCTGCAACTTCACAGCTGGCATATTCCCCATTCTACCATTACCATTAAGCCATGGGATCAATTTGGTTCAATGAACAGTTCAAGAGGCCATGCCAGAGACAGCACTGAACAGACCTAAAGGTGAAGTAGGTCAACTTGGTGAAGTTACAATACAGGACTTGTCAGGTCACCAGCATCATAGATGCCGGTCTTCATAGAAGACAGAGTAGAGGTGAAAGGGTGCTTTTCTGGCTGAAAGTCTGTGACCAGTGGTGTGACTCAGCATGCTCTGCTCTAAAGAAAACAATCTGAGCTTAGCCAGGATAACAAGGTGTAGAGCTGGATGAACACAGCAGGCCAAGCAGCATCAGAGGAGCAGTAAAGCTGACGATTCGGGCCTAGACCCTTCTTCAGAAAGACCCTTCTTCAGCAGTTCCTACTAATTCTGAGCTTATCCAGGCTGTCTTCATAGCTAAAGTGTTTCATCCCAGGCAACATCCTGGAGAATCTCCTCTGCAGCCTCTCCAGTGCAATCACAGATAATCAGAACTGCACACAGTACTCCGGCTGTGGCTTAACCAAAGGTCTGTATAGCTCCAAAACAGCTTCCCTGCTCTTATAGTCTATGCCTTAACTGACAAAACCAAGTATCCCAAGTGCCTTCTTAACTACCCTATTAACCCGTCCTGTCATTTTCAGCTATTTGCAGACAAGTAATCCAAGATCACTCTGTTCTTCTGAGCTTCATTACTATTCATTGAGTACTCTTTTGTCTTGTTACGTCTTCCCAAGTGCATCATCTCACACTTATCAGGGTTAAATTCCATCTGCCACTGATCTGTCCATCTGAACAATCCACTTATATCCTCCTGTGACCTAACACCATCTTCACTACTGTCAATCACCCATAATCTTTGTGTCATCTCAAACCTACTTACCATCGTCCTTACATTCTGATCTACATCATTCATATATATCACAAATAAAGGACCCAACACTGATCCCTCTAGTGCACCACTGGACACCCACTTCCAGTCATACAAACAGTCTTCTACCATCACCCTCTGTGTCTTACTGCTAAGCTAAGCTTAGATCCAACTTGCCAAGTTACCCAAGATCCCATGTGCTTTTACCTTCTTTATCAGTCTTCCATGTGGAATCTTGTCAAAGGCTTTACTGAAATCCATAAACTACATTAACTGACTACCCTCGAAAAATTCAACGGGATTTAGTAGGCATGAGCTCCCTCTGACAAAGCCAGATCCTTGCTTCTCTTAATGGAGACTACATATCTCCTTCACTACTTACATCAATAGTTTCCTTTATACTTTTATGTCTTCCAGTTCTTGGGCACCTCCTCTGTTGCCAGAGACGAATTAAAAATTTGGGTGAGGGACGCCGTGATTTCCTCCCACATTTTCCGCATAAGCCTGAGTTACAATTCATCCAAACCTAGGGATCTGTCAACTTTTAAAATTGCTAAAGCCTCCATTACCTCCTCATTCTCTATGCAGATCTGCTCTAGAACCTCTCAGCCCCTCTTTCCTAATTCTATACCGATGTCTACCTTCTCCCAAGTAAAGACAGATGTGAAGTACTCATTTAACGCTCTACCAACATGCCCTGGCTGCATGCACAGATTTCCCCCTTGGTCCCTAATTTTTCCCTAATTATTTTCTTTCTCCTACTATACTTGTAGGATATCTTGAGATTTTCCCTAACCTTGCCTGCCAATGTATTTTCATGCCCCCTCTTTGATCTCCTGGTTGTTTTATTAAGAAACCCCCTGCACTTTCTGTACTCCACGAGGGCCTCTGTTGTTTTGCTCCCTTTCTAGCTGTTAGATAACTCTCTTTTCCTTTTATCCAGTCCTGAATTTTCCTGATCCAGGGTTCTCTGGGCTTGTTGCACCTACATTTCACCCTAAAGGGAACAGGTTGGGTCTGTACTCTCCCAATTCCTTTTGAATGCCTCCTACTGCTTTGCTATGAATTTTACCCAGCAGTAGCTGTTTCCAGGGTACTTTGGCTGGATCCTGTCTTATTTTAATAAAAGCAGCCTTTTCCCAATCAAAAACCATTTTTCCAGATGATCTTTTTCCTTTTCATTAGGAGCTTGAAACATATGATGTCACAATTGCTACGACAAAAATACTCCCTCCTGCCACCTCGAGCAACTGTCCTGCTTTGTTCTCCAAAATTAGGTCCAGCACTGTGCTGTCCCTCCTTGTCACAAGCAAGTAAGTAATACAAATCTAACTCTACATTATATGTGGTTGTACCACTTTAGAACAAAAATTTCCAAATAATAAGAACATATCATGAACCTTCATCTCATTGATTAGATGCCAGTTTCATAGCTAAACTGAAACAGCTTGGCAAGAGATGTGTTCCAAGGAAGGGTCACTGGACCTGAAATGTTAGGCAAAGAACAAAGAACAAAGAAAATTACAGCACAGGAACAGGCTCTTCGGCCCTCCTAGCCTGCGCCGATCCTGATCCTCCATCTAAACCTGTCACCTATTTTCCAAGGATCTGTATCCCTCTGCTCCCTGTCCATTCATGTATCTATCTAGATACATCTTAAATGACGCTATCGTGCCCACCTCTACCACCTCTGCTGGCAACACGTTCCAGGCACCCACCACCCTCTGCGTAAAGAACTTTCCACACATGTCCCCCTTAAACTTTTCCCCTCTCACCTTGAAATCACGACCCCTAGTAATTGAGTCCCCCACTCTGGGAAAAAGCTTCTTGCTATCCACCCTGTCTATACCTCTCTTGATTTTGTAGACCTCAATCAGGTCCACCCTCTCTGATTGGCTCTGATTTTTTCTTCACCGACGCTGCCAGACCTGCTGAGCTTTTCCAGCAATTTCTGTTTTGCTGGCAAGAGATGCAGCTGGTTCTGGAGCTCAAATTTTCCAGTCTATTTCAAGAATGTTTTTTGCAATGTCATCCTTGGGTTAGGTTTTAACTGTCCACCAACATCTATGACTGAATGTGGCAGGATTACTGAGCTTTGATTTGATCCATTGTTATGTCTTAGCTCTGTCTATAGCAGCATGCTTCTGCTGTTAGAAAGCAAGTGGTGTACTTTCACAGGGAAGTAACTCATGTTCAGGAATGTTAGGTGCTGGTTCTTTTGGTTTTTTTGGTTTTAATGTTAGGTGCTGGTTCTGTCCTGCTCTTCCATTCTCCTCATCAAACTATATTTAATCCCCTGCCTTGGTGATAATGGCAGAGTTGGGACTGTGCCACACCATGAGTTTAGAATTTGTGATTAAATACAATTCTGCTGCTGCTGATGGCTCACAACACATAGTAGATGTCCAGTTGTGAGTTTCCAGATCTGCTCTAAGTATAAATATTAGCACATAATAAATCTGTCCTATTTAAGACAGGTGGCTGTGCCACGTAAAACAATGGAATGTATCCAACCTATGAAAATGGATCTTAATTGCCACAGGGAAGGTGCAATGTCCACTCCTACCAGCATAATTGTGAATAGTTCCAACTACCACAAATTACATCGTTGACAACGAGGTCAACTAGATTCTCCCCACCTTGATGTTTCTATGACCACGTACCACAGGCCCAGTTTGGTAAACTCAACCAGTTAGGAGAGGTGCTATTGTGCCAATCTTCAGCTGGATACTGAAGTTCTCCACCCAAAGTACATATTATATCAGTTAATAACCTTTTATTTTTCTGCTGTGAGGGAGGATGGAGATAATTGGAAGCCAGTGGTTAGGCAGGCAGCCTGGTGCTGGGCAGGAAGCAATAACTAATCAATAGCAGCTTTCACCTACCTTGAGGCTCTCAACAGGGTTGGTAACATTGAACTTGTCCATGGTATTGACGATGATGGCAGGAGTTGTGAGGAAGAAGAGGAGCAGGAAAAGAAAGATATTGAGGAGTGTGCAGCGGATCCACCAAGTGCTACCTTGCACCGACAGATTTTCCCTAACACAAAGAAAATCACATTTTGCACAATTAACATAGCATAGACAACAATTATATCGTGCCCTTCACCTTGTAAACTATCCGAATGGGCTTCCAGGGTATTTTCAAACCCAGGCAGCTGAAGATGCAGAAACTAATGGTGGAGCAGTTAAAATCGAGCA
Organism: Ginglymostoma cirratum; assembly: GCA_024137785.1. NCBI lineage: Eukaryota > Metazoa > Chordata > Chondrichthyes > Orectolobiformes > Ginglymostomatidae > Ginglymostoma > Ginglymostoma cirratum. Next base: position 493,701 of record JAHRHZ010000195.1, on the reverse strand, counting down.
TGCTCAAGTGGCTAAAATTCTGGAAGTGCAGATCTTGGAGAGGATTGTGGGACTGTGATTATAAAGATAGAGAGAAGGAAGCCCATGGAAGGATTTCAGAACTTTACAATCAAGACTTGACCAGGAGCTAGTGTAGGTCAATAAAACACAAGGGTGATTGGTGACCGGTTCTTTGTGAGGAATTGGCCATGAGCAGCTGAGTTTTAAATGGACGCAAGACTTTTTCACTCATTTACTTTTTCATTCATGGGAGTGGACAGAACTGGCTGGGCCAGTATTTACTGCCCATCCCTAGTTGCCCTTTGAGAAGGCATTGTTGAGCTTCATTCTTGAACTGCTGCAGTCCATTTGGAGTAGGTAGACCCACAATGTCATTAGGGAGAGGATTCCAGGATTTTGACCCAGTATCACTGAAGGAACAATGATATGTTTTCAAGTCAAGATGGTGAGTTACTTCAGGCAGAAGTTGCATGTGGTGGTATTCCCATGCACTTGCTGCCTTTGTCCTTTTAGATGAAAGTGGTTATGGGTTTGGAAGATGAGCCTTGATGAATTTCTGCAGTGCATCTTGTAGATAGTACACACTGCTGCTCTTCAACATTGGTGCTGGAGGTAGTGAATGTTTGTGGATGTAGTGCCAATCCAGAGAACTGCTTAGTGCTGGATGGTGTTAAGCTTCTTGAATGCTGTGCACTCGTCCAGGCAACTGGGGAGTATTCCATCATACTCCTGACTTGTATCTAGTTAATGGTGGACAAGTTTTGGGGAGTCAGGAGATGAATTACTCACTGCAGGACTCCTAGCCTCCGACCTACTCTCATAGCCACATTATTTAGATGACTAGTTCAGTCACGTCTCTGGTCGATGGTAACATGCAGAATGTTGATAGTAAGAGATTCAGTGATGGTAATGCTATTGAATGCCAAGAGGCAAGGGTAGATTCTCTCTTTTTGGGGATGATCATTGCCTGGAACTTGTGTGGCACAAATGTTATTTACCACTTGTCAGCCCAAACTTTGATATTATTCAAATGTTGCTGCATTTGAACATAAAGTGCTTCAGTATCTGAGGATTCCCCTGATTCCCACTGATTCTAGTTTTGCTAGGGCTCATTGATACCACATTCAATCAAATGCAGTCTTGATATCAAGGACAGTCACCCTCTGGAATTTAGCTCTTTTGTCCATGTTTGATCCAAGGCTGTAATGAAGTAGTAACTGATGGGCAGTAAATGGTCAGGTTAGATTGTCCTGCATTCTGTGGACAGTGCATACCAGGACATTGTCTGCTGAATGCCAGTATTATAGTTATACTGAAACAGCTTGCGGCATGGCAAATTGTGGAGCACAAGTCTTTAGTACTATTGATGGAATGTTGTCAGGGTCTACAAACTTTGAAGTATGCAATGCCTCCAACCATTTCTTGATACCACATGGTGTGAATCAAATTAGCTGAAGACTGTCATCTGTGATGCTGGGGACCTCTGGAGGAAGCCAAAATGGATTATCCACTCAGCATTTCTGGCTGAAGATTGTTGTAAATGCATCAATGTTATCTTTTGCACTGATGTGATGGGCTCTTCCATCAATGAGGATGGGAATACCTGTGCAGCTCCCTCCTCAGGACAGTCATTTAATTGTCACCACCATTCATGACTGGACGTGGCACACTTTCAAAGATTAGATCTGACGGTTGTGGAATCGTTTAGCCATATCTTTTGCTGCTTGGCACAGAAGTCTTGTGTTGTAGGTTCTCCAGGTTGACTGGAGACAATGTGGAGAATATGAGGTTATGCAATTTTGTAGAAAAAATGGAGAGACAGTACAAAATAAAGAATACTACTCTTAACAGTGTACAGAACAAGACAGATTTGTATATATATGAGTATAAGTCATTAAAAGCACAGGAGAAGTGGAGAGCATGGCTAATGACACATAAAGCATCTGTAATAGGAGCATAGAATACATGAGCAGGGAGTGTATGCTGAACCTATACAGGACATTAGTTAGACCTCAACTGGAGTACTGTGCACATCGGGAGCAGGCATGGGCTACTGACATTATCACTAGACTGTTAATCCAGAGACCTAAGTAACTATGAGGATCCAAGTTCAAATATCATCATGGAAGATGGTGGAATTTGAATTCAATTTTAAAAAAATCTGGAATTAAGAGTCTAATGATGACCATGAATCTATAGCCAATTGTCGAGGTTCACTAATGCCCTTTAGAGAAGGAAAACGGTCAGCTTTATCTACTCTGGCCTACGCTGGACTCCAGACCCATAGCAGTGTGACTGGCTCTTAACTGCCCTCTGGGTAATTAGGGATGGGCAATAAATGCTGGCCTGGCCAAAGATGCCCACATCTCAGAAGTGAATAAATAAGCAAGTGATTTGTGTTTGTATTGCAATGCCTGGAACTGTCGTGGGGATATGAGATGATTCCTTAAACAAAAATCATGTGCAGGTTTACAGGGAAAAAGCAGGAAAATGGAACAGAGTCATGAGGTTTATTCAGAGGGTCACTGCAGACATGATGGGGAAAATGGACACCTTCTGCACCGTTACAATTCTGATTCCTTAGAGACTGGAGCAGCCCAGTATATATGCAGCAAGACCTGGACAACATTCAGACTTGAGCTGAAAAATGGCAAGTAACATTTCAGTCACAAATATGCAAAGCAATTATAATCTTAAACCAGAGAGAATCTAATTATTTCCAACGCTCCCTCTATGCTGCACGCACGCACAGCTGCCCTGGTGTTCCACACATGGAAACAGCATCAGCACACAAGTCACAGCACTGATGTTCCGATGGTCACTGCAACACACAGGCCTGTGACGCCCTTGCAGCCATAAAGAAAAGTGGAAAGAATTCCTGAAGAAGGGTCCCAACCCAAAACGTCAACTTTCCTGCTCCTCTG
>JAHRHZ010000195.1:460858-474898 GCA_024137785.1 Ginglymostoma cirratum | reverse complement strand
AGCACAGTTACAGACCAGGCAAACCCACACTCGCACAGTTACAGACCAGGCAAACCCACACTAGCCAGGCACACCCACACTTGCACAGTTACAGGCCAGGCACACCCACACTTGCACAGTTACAGGCCAGGCACACCGACACTTGTACATTTACCGATCAGGCACACCCACAATAGCAGTTACAGGCCCGGCACACCAACACTAGAATTGTTATGGACCAGGCACACCCCTACTAGCACAGTTACAGACCAGGCACACCTACACTAGCACAGTTACAGACCACGCACCCCCACATTACCACAGTTACAGCGCAGACACACCCACACTAGCATGGTTACACATCAGGCACACCCACCCTTGTACAGTTACAGACCAGGCAAACCCACAATAGCACATTTACAGCCCAGGCACCCCCCACACTAGGACAGTTACAGCACAGGCATACCCACACTAGCCAGGCACACCCACACTTGCACATTTACAGCCCAGGCACCCCCCACACTAGGACAGTTACAGCACAGGCATACCCACACTAGCCAGGCACACCCACACTTGCACAGTTACAGACCAGGCACAGCCACACGAGCCAGGCATACCCACATTAACACTGTTACCTCCCAGGCACACCTATACTCGTGCCATTACAGTCTCGGCACCATATGGATTGCTTTTTCCAGCATTTCCTCCCTCGTGACAAACAACATTGCATTTGTCTTTTGTAATTTCTATCTGTCTATCCGACTGAAATCTTGACACCAGGAATGATGAACTGCAATTCCTACCCTTCTTTAAACCAAATTGCAATGATAGCTATCATATCATACCCCTGTGTCCACCTGGATTTTGAAAAAAGTGAGGGCAGAAATTTTTCTTATTTCCCTAGACTCAGAGTAGTTGCCAGAAGACAAGAGAACTGCAGAAATTACAGCCTTGTGCAAGAAAGGTTGTAAGGATACTCCCAGCAATTGTAGACCAGTTAGTTTAATTTTGATAGTGGGGAAGCTTCTAGAAACAATTACGCCGCATAGAGTTAAGAGTCAAATGGAAAAAGATGTATTGATTCAGAAGGGTTAACATGAAAGTCTAAAGCAAAATTATGTTTAAATAACTTGCAGGAATTCTTTGAAGAAGTAACAGAAAGCCTTGATGAGAATAACACTGTTGATGTGGTAGAAATGAATTTTCAGAAGATGTTTGATCCATTGTCACAAAACAGACTCTGAGGAAAAATGATAGGTCATGGTATAAAAGGGACACTAAGATGGATTCGAAATTAGGTGAGTGATAGGAAACGCAATGATGCTCAATGATACTCTTCAGGCCGGAGGAAGGTTTGTACTTGAATTCCCCAGGGGTCATTATTGGAAATCTTGCTTTTTTGATATATATTAATGATATAGAGCTTGGTTTGCAGGGGACAATTTCAAAGTTGCAGATGATTCTAAACTTGGAAGAATTGTAAATTGTGAGGAGGATATTGCGGAACCTAAAAGAACATTGACAAGTCAGTATGGATTTACAAAGAGAAATCATCATTAACAAATCTACTGGAACTCTTTGAGGATGGAGATTAATGTGTAAAATTAAGGCAAATGGGTTAGCAGGGTAGATCATAGAAACCCTACAGTGTGGAAACAGGCCCTTCGGCCCAACACACTGATCTTCTGAAGACCATTCCACCCCGACCTATCCTGCCATCCCTTTGGCCTGTAACCCACCTAATCTATACATCCCTAAACACTATGGGTAATTTAGCACGGCGAATCCACCTAGCCTGCACATCTTTGGACTGCGGGAGGAAACCGGGGTACCCGGAGGAAACCCATGCAGACAGTTGCCCGAGGCAGGGATTGAACCCAGGTCCCTGGCACTGTGAGGCTAACCACGGAGCCACAGTGCCAGTAGTTATAGATATGGATAGAAAACTGGTTAGGAGACAGGAAACAAAGAATTGGAATGAACGCATCTTTATTTGAATGGCAGGTAGTGACTAGTGCAATGCTGTAGGGATCAGTACTCAGACCCCAGCTATTCCCACTACATGATGAGAAATTTAGATGGCTTAGACAAGGGAACTAATTGTAACACCTCAAAATTTGTAGATGACACAAAAACTGGGTGGAAGGGTAAGCTGTGAGGAAGATGCAAAGATGTTGCAGTGTGATTTGGACAGGCTGACTGGGTGGGCTAATGCATGGCAAATGCAGTATAATGTGAATAAATGTGAGGTTATCCATTTTGGTAGCAAAATTAGGAAGGCAGATTATTATCTTAATGGCTGTAACTTGAGAGAGAAGAATAATCATCGAGATGTGGGTGTCCTTATGTACCAGTCGCTGAAAGTAAGTACGCAGGTGCAGCACGCAGTGAGGAAAGCTAATGGCATGCTGGCCTTCATAGCGAGAGGATTTGAGTATCGGTGTGAGAATGTCTTGCTGCAGTTATACAGGGCCTTAGTGAGGTCACACCTTGAGTATTGCGTACAGTTTTGGTCTCCTAGTCTGAGGAAGGATTTTCTCGCTATTGAGGGAGTCCAGCAAAGGTTCAACAGACTGATTCCTGGGATGGTAGGACTAACATATGAGGAAAGACTGGATCAACTGGGCTTGTACTCGCTGGAATTTAGAAAAATGAAGGGGGGATCTCAGAGAAACATATAAAATCCTGATGGGACTGGACAGACTAGATGCTGGAAGAATGTTCCCAATGTTGGAGAAGTCCAAAACAAGGGGTCACAATCTTAGAATAAGGGGTAAGCCATTCAGGACTGAGATGAGAAAAAATATCTTCACTCAGAGAGCTGTGAACCTGTCGAATTCTGTCCCATAGGAAGCTGTTGGGGCCAGTTCATTAGATATATTCAAGAGGGAGCTAGATGTGACCCTTGCGGCTAAAGGGATCAAGGGGTATGGGGAGATAGTGGGAATGGGATACTGAGATTGCATGATCAGCCATGATTGTATTGAATGGTGGTGCAAGCTCAAAGGGCCAAATGGCCTACTCCTGCACCTATTTTCTATGTTTTTATGTATGTTGGCAATCATAGAGAGAGGTTTCAAGTACAGGAATAAGAATGTCTTACTGTAATTATGCAGGACATTGGTGAAGCCACGCTAAATACTGTGCGTATTTTTGGTCTCCTTATCTGAGGAAGAATGTTTTTATTATAAAGGGAATGCAGCAAAGGTTGACCAAATTGATTTCTGAGATGGCAGGAGATGTGAGGAAAGATCAAGTTGGTCAGGATTGTATTCACTGGAGTTTGGAAGAATGAGGGGGAATCTCACAAAAACAAATAAAATTCTACAGGACTAGACAGGTTTGATGCAGAAATGAGATTCCCAATGGTGGGGGAGTCCAAAACCAGGAGTCATAGCTTAAGGATCAGGGGTAAACCTTTTCAGACTGAGATAAGGAGGAATTTCTTCAGTCAGAGTGTGGTAAATCTGTCACAGAAGGCTGTGGAGGCCAAGTCATTGAGTGCATTTAAGACAGAGATAGTTAGGTTCTTGATTAGTAAGGAGATTGAAGGTTATGGTGAGAAGGCAGGAGAACGAGGCTGAGAAACGTTTCAGCCATTTTTGAATGGTGGAGAAGATTCAACGTTCTGCTCCTATACCTGATGGTATTAATAAAGTATACGGTGTCCTTAGCTTTTTGAGGGGCAGAGCACAAGTGCAAGGAGATGATGTTGAATTTGTACAAGACACTTGGCGTATTGTGTTTAGTGTGGTCACCACATTAAAGGAAAGATGTGAATTCATTGGAGAAGTGATTTACAGGAATGGTTCAAGGAATGAGAAACTACAGAGTATAGATGGAAGAAATTAGAACAGCCCTTCTCGGCGAGACGGCTGAGAAGAGATTTGATAGAGGTTTTCAAAATCATAAGCAGGCTGCATAGTGTAGATTTGGAGACGCTTCCACATATTGAAGGAACAAAGATGAGAGGGCACAGATTTACAGTGATGTGCAAAAGAAATTAGGGTATTGCAAAACAAAACTTCTTCATAACTGATTAACTAAGGTTTGGAATGCACTGTCTAGAAATGTATTCTGAGGAAGGGTCACCGGACCCGAAACGTTAACTCTGTTTTTCCCTTCACAGATCCTGCCAGACCTGCTGAGCTTCTCCAGCAACTTTGTTTTTGTTTTATACTCAATCATTATCCTTACCTTTTGTTCTGAAGTCTTAAATAATTTCTTATCAAAGCCAATTAAATTGCTTCCAATTCTCCACACTTCTATTTTTGTTAACAGGTGTCCCATTAATCATTCACTCCCTCCACTATCGATGGAAGTGGAACCAGTTTGTACCATCCAAAAGGTGCACTTCAACAATTCACCAAGGCTCCTTCAACAGCACGCTCCAAACCCATGTCCGCAAACATCTAGAAGGACAAGGGTAGCAGATACATGGGAATACAACCACCTGCAGGTTCCCTTCAAAGTCACACACTATCTTGACTTAGAAATATTGCTTCACTAGCATTTGAATCCTACCAGATAATGTCGCTCAGTGCTGGGGCATATCTCACATCCCATCTATAAGACTTGACGACTGTGGTGACACTGGACTGCTGTGGCTGATATCGGCATCGGCTGTGCTGGTAATGCTTCACAATGCTACAAAACAGAAATAAAAGTACAGGAGCCATTGAGTGCGAAGCAAGAACGTAAGAAATATGGCTACTTCTCTGGGAGGTTGTAGCATTGAGGTAATGTTACTGGGCTAGTAATGCAGAATCCCAAGCTAATGTTCTGAGGACATGGATTTAAAACCCATCGTGGTAGATGGCATAATTGGAATTCAGTAAAAAATCTGGAATGAAATGCTAGTATAGTTCTGACTATGCCAATTGTCATAAAAATCCATCTCGTTCGCTACTGTCCTTTAGGGAAGGGAATCTGCCATCCTCACCTGGTCTGGTCTACATGCGACTCCAGACACAGCAAAGAGGTTGACTCTTAGCTTACTGCCCTCTGAGAAACTGGGCCAATATATGTTGGCCTAGCCAGTGACACCCGAGCACATGAAAAAAATTCTAAAAGCTGCAGACCAAATTATGTGATGCTGAGCTGTGCGTGAACTATGGTTGAAGTATGTAGAAACAGGAGTTGGTCAGTCAGTCATGTTCTTTATACAATTCACATAACATGTGGCACGGAGGCAAGGAAGTTATATTAAATCTCTGTAAAAATATAGTCAGGCATCAACTAGAGAACTATGTTCAATTCTGGGCACAATATTATACAAGCCAGCATCCAGGGAACTAATACAGAGACTCACTAGAATGGTACTAAAGACAAAGCGCTTGGGTTATGTGGAGAAACTAGTTAGGGTGGACTTGTTCCACTTATAGCAGAGAAGGTTCAGGGGACATTTGATCAAGTTTTGGTAGAATAAATAATGAGAAACTTTTTCCACCGTGAGCAGGGTCAGTAACGTGAGGCCACAGATCTAAGGTCATTAGCAAAACAACTACAGGGAAGATGAAACAATGCATTTTTTACACAAATCATTGTTATAATCAAAACAGAAGAACACAGGAGCAAGAATATTCAGCCCATCAAGCCTTTCTGCCATTCAATTAGATTATGAGACTGATTAGGAGACAGATGAGATAGGTTAGGAGACCGATGACCTCATGGTATTTGGAGATATTGCAGGAAGGTGGCATTGTTCTGATGGAGTGGCTTCACTTGAACCATGCTGGTACCAGTGCATGGACAAATCAAATAACCAGGGTTGTACAGAGGGCTTTAAATTAGTGAGCTGGAGCAGGAGAATTGATGTGGAGGTGCCAGTGTTGGATTGGGTTGGACAATGTCAAAAATCACATGACACCAGGTTATAGTCCAACAGGTTTATTTGAAAACACAAGCTTTCGGAGCCTCGCTCCTTCCCCAGGCCTAGTGAGACAGGCGGTATCAAGACACAGAATTTACAAATAAAAGATCAAACTATCATACAACTGATGCAAATGTATTGAATAAACCTAAAATGGCTGGCTGACTCCACCCTGTTAAATCTTTAATCTGTTAGAAAGGAGATGCAGGTTTTGATTGATTAAAATACAAATCCCAGAATCTCTTTCAGTCACTGCCCCAAGATAACTAAAGGTTTTAATAGTGTATACAAGAGATGACATCTCAGGTCTGACATTTTAGGTCTGAGGCCTTGTTTAGAATCTGCCCATGTTTTAACCTGGACTTAGACTGGCTTTATTTCATGGAATCATTGAATCCCTACAATGGGGAAACAGACCATTTGGCCCAACAAGTCCACACCAACCTTCCAAATAGCATCCTACCCAGACCCATCCTCTAACCCTGTAACCCTGCTTTTCCCATGGTTAACACCTAACCGACATATCCCTGAACACTATTAGCAATTTAGCATGGCCAATCTACCTAATTTGCATTTTTTGGACTGTGGGAAGAAACCAGAGCACCCAACAGAGACCCACGCAGATACGGGGAGAGTGTGCAAACTCCACACAGTTGCCTGAGTCTGGAATCGAACCTGGATCCCTCGTGCTGTGAGGCAGCAATGCTAACCACTGAGCCATTTACAAAATACCCCATTGATTGACTGTGAAAACAAACTGTGTGCTTTTTGAACAAAATCGAATGTATCTGCAAATTCAAATCTGCAAATGCAAATTCACCCCACACATTTATGTGCGTGTGTGTGTGTGTGTGTGTGTGCGCGCGCACGCACGGGCGTGTGCAAGCGTATAGGTGCAGTGAGACTGTGTGTGTTTGTGTATATGAGAGAGACAGAGGGAGGGTGTGTGTGTGAGACTGTATGTGAGCGAGTGAGTGAGACAGTGTGTGAGAGAGAGAGTGTGTAAGTGTGAGTGTATATATACAGGTGAGACAGAGTGTATGAGAGTGTGTATTTGTGTGCATGAAAGAGAGTGAGTGAGTGTGTGTGTGTGTGTGTGTGTGTGTGTGTGTGTGTTTTTGGAAATGTAGGCTAACAAAGAGGAAATGACAACATTACCCAGGCAAGGATAAGAAGGGACAGAGTATACAAACAGAGAAACAGGAGTAAATAGGAGTAAAAGAGTGAAAATAATGATGAAAAGGCAGAATTAGCAGCTCATTACTTAGTCCTTATACTCTTTCATGGATTCACTCGATCCCAGCTGTGTATACCAGACATATGTCTCTTTCTTTTCTGAACCACAGCCTCAATTTCTCTCATCATCCACTATTCCCTATGCCTACGAGCCGCACCCTTCACACTTTCAGGAACATACTGCCTCTAGACTCTCATTATCTCATTTTTAAAGGCCTCCCATTTTCCAACCATCTCTTTACCTGCAAATAGCCTCTCCTAATCAACTTGCTTTCATTACTGTCAAAATTGGCCTTACTTTAATTTAATTTTTAGATCTCATCTATCCTTTTCCATAACTATTTTAAAACTGCTAGAATTATGATCACCGGCCCCAAAGTGCTCCTCCACTGTCACCTCAGTCACTTGCCCTGCCTTATTTCCCAAGAGAAGGTCAAGTTTTGCTCCTTCTCTTGCCCATTCATCTATTTCAGTCTGCAGCCTCTTTATGCCCCTTTCACAACATACTTCCCTATCTTTGTATTATTTGCAAATTTGGCTCAGTGGTTAGCTCTGCTGCCTCACAACACGAGGAACCTGGGTTTGATTCCACCCTCGGGAGACTGTCTGTGTAGAGTTTGCACATTCTTTCCTCCGGTTGCTCTGGTTTCTTCCCACAGTCCAAAGATGTGCGGGCTAGGTAGATTGGCCATGCTAAGGCTAAATTGCCCATAGTGTTCAGGGATGTGTAGATTAGGGGGGTGGGTTGGGGTGGGATGTTCTGAGGGTCAGTGTGCACTTGTTGGGCAGAAGGGCCTGTTTCCACACTGTAGGGAATCTATGATCTATGATCTTCTCCCCTTATCTAAGTCATTGATATAAATGTAAAATATTGAGGCCCTAGCACAGATCTCTGAGGGACTCACTCATTTCAATCAGAAAAAGAATGGGATCACCTCCTCGATCACAATCCAGAGAATACAGTGTTAAATACAATGTATGACTTTAAGCTAAATTTACATTTTGTGTTTTAAGACAGGCGAGTCAGGATTTAGTTTCAATTTTGATCCTGCAGGCTTGTAACCGTGAAGTCTGGAGATCCCGGCAGCTCTGCTTCCTACTGTCACTCACCTTCTCAATGCCCCTCAAATTACAGGCTGCTTCTCTCCTCTCAAAAACATAACCTCTCTTGCAAGAATGGCTAATGAGGTAGTGGATATGATGTGTTAATTTTCCAAGACACCCTGAATTCACAAAATAACCCCTCTGGTTAAGAGGTAGGGAGGCAGGAAATTATAGACTAGTTACCTTTACACCTGTTGTGGGCAAGTGTAAAAACTAATCATTAAATAGATTATAGCCGTGAAATTAGAAAAATGAAAGGTAATTAGGAACAGTGACCATGGTTATGTCAAAGGGAAGTCACACTTAACCAATTTTTTGGAGTTCTTTGAGTTACATGCTTTGGGTAAAAAAGGGAAGCCTGTGGGCATACTGTACTTGAACATCCAAAAATCATCTGATGAGTTGCCACATCAAAGGCTATTTTAGAAAATAGAAACTCATGCATAGGGCATAACATACAAATACAGATAAAATCTTAGCTGGCTCACAGGAAAAGCAGTATGCCGAAGTATGTCTTTTTCCAATTGGCAGGATGTCACGAGCAGAGTACTTCAGGGTTCTGTGCTGGAGCATCTATTTGTTACAATTTATGTCAATGACTTTGATGAGGAACACGAAGGTTTGTTAGCTAAATTCATAAAAGACAGGGAGATATGCAGGTTCTGAAGAAGCCACAAGGTGGTTATGGATAGACATCAATAAGTTGAGCGAGGGGGACAAAATCTGGCAGATGGAGTATTAAGTTGGAAAATGTGCAGTTGTTCACTTGGACAAGGTGCATGAAAAAAAGCAGAGTATGACTTAAATGAATAACGACTGCAGAATTCCAAGATGCAGAGGGATTTAGATATTCCAGTGAATAAGTCACAAAAGTTTAACACAAAAGTTTAACATACAGGTACAGTGTATAATCAAGAAGCTAATTGGAAGCGATAGGGAGCTCAGAAATAAATAGAGAGGACGGGTGGGGCTGGGGAAGGTGGATGGGATGGTGATAGGTGAGTGCAGGTGTGGATTGGTCAGTGAGGTGGGAGAAGCAGATAGGCGGGAAAGAAGGTGGATAGGTTGTGTCAGGTTAAGGAGGCCGGGATGAGAGGAAGGGTTGGACACGGGATGAGGCTGGGAGGTGGGGAGATTTTAAAACTGGTGAAATCCATGTTTAGGCCATTGGACTGTAGGCTCCCAAAGCAGAAAATGAGGCGCTGCTCCTCCAGTTTGTGGGTGGTATCATTGTGACACTGGAGGAGGCCGGAAAACTGTACTTCACTGGACTGAAAACTGGAAGTGAGCTAATCCAGCTCAACAGACACCAGAGTTTAAATAAAAGGCGGGAAAACACAACAGCCCTTCATCAGAGGCTGCACTGATGATATTACCCAGCAGGGTAATGAAACGTCTGGGGATCAATGAACCAGCTCAGCGAGCCAACCAACCGCTACATTCAGAACCCGAGCTACAAATCTACTTTAAAACCTATCACCATCCCACCCCACCTTCCCAGCCCCACCTCCTCCACTCTCTATTTATTTCTGAACTCCCTTCCCCCTCCCCATTCTGAAGAGGGGTCCCGGCCTGAAACGTCAGCTTTCATGCTCCTCTGATGCTGCCTGGCCTGCTGTGTTCCTCCAGCTCCACACCGTGTTATCTCTGACTCCAACATCTGCAGTTCTTGCTGTCTCTAATTGGATGCTATGTTTTGTTATGAGAAGTATTGAACATAAAAGTAAGGATGTTAAGAATGCTTCTGAAATACTGCCTGTAGTTTGATCTCCCTTATTGAAGGAATAATGTAAATGCAGTTCAGAGAAGGCTTATTAGATCGATACTTGCATCAAATGGGCTGTCTTATGAGGATAGTTTGGACAGGCTGGGCTTGTTTCTATCAGAATTTTGAAAAGTGAGGGTGATTTGTATCAGGGGTCTGCATTGGCTTCATGACTATTCATGTTATAAATGATCTGGATGAAGAAACTGAGAGCATTGTTGCCAAGTTTGCAGATGACACAAAGATAGATGAAGGGACAGGTCATGTTGAGAAAGTGGAAGGGACAGGTCATGTTGAGGAAGTGGAAGGGACAGGTAGTGTTGAGGAAGTGTGGAGGTTGCAGAAGAACTTGGACAGGCTAGGAGAGTGGGTAATGAAGTGGCACGTGGAATACAATTTGGGAAGGTGTCAGGTTATGCACTTTGGTGGGAAGGATAGAGGCATAGACTATTTTCTAAATGGGGAAGGGCTTCATAAGTCTGAAGACAAAGGGATTTAAGAGTCCCAGTCCAGGATTCTCGAAGGGTTAACATGCAGGCTCGGTTGGCAGTTAGAGCAGCAAGCATAATTTTAGCATTTATTTCAAGAGGGCTAGAACACAACAGCAGAGGTGCACTGCTGAGGCTGTATAAGCTCTGGTCAGACTATATTTGGAATACTGTGAGGTAGTTTTGGGCCCTGTATCTAAGGAAGGATGTGCTAGGTCAGAAGTCATAGGACACCAGGTTATAGTCCAAATGGCTTATTTGAAATTACAAGCTTTCAAAGCACTGGTCCTTCATCAGGTGAAGTGAACAGAGGCACGCAGGCACAGAATTTATGGGCAGAGGGATCAAAAGATCAGTGCCAGGGAATGGAGGAGCAGTGTTGGGCCAGTTTTGGCTAGTGAATAAAGGGGCAGTCTAGGGTCTGGAGGCACGCAGCTCTAACCATACTCAAGAAGCTCGACACGACCCAGGACACAGCAGCTCTCTTATCTGGCACCACATCCGTGAGCAACCACTCCCTCCACCACTGAAGCTCAGTAGCAGCAGTGTTACTATCTACATGATACACTGTGGAAATTCATCAAAGATCCTTAGACAGCACCTTCTAAACCCATGACCACATCCATCTAGAAGGATAAGGGCAGCAGATTTTTTTTTATTCACCCATGGGATGAGGGCATCGCTGGCTAGGTAGCATTTAGTGCCCATCCCTAATTGCCCAGAGGGTAGTAAAGAGTCAACCACATTGCTGTGGGTCTGGAGTCACATGTAGGCCAGACCAGGTAAGGATGGCAGTTTCCTTCCCAAAAGGACATTAGTGAACCAGAGGGGTTTTTTTTCCCAACAATTCCACCATCTACTGTGGCAGGATTTGAACCCGGGTCCCCAGGACATTATCTGGGTCTCTGGATTAACAGTTCAGTGATAATACCACTAGGCCATTGCCTCCCCTCTAGAACCCCATCACCCACAATTTCCACTCCAAGCCACTCACCATTCTGATTTGGAAATGTATCGCGATCACTTCAGTGTCGCTGGGTCAAAATCTTGGAATTCTCTCCCCAAGGGCATTGTGGGTCTACGTACAGCACATGGACTGCAGTGGTTCAAGAAGGCAGCTCACCACCTTCTCAAGAGCAAATAGAGATGGGCAATAAATGCTGTCCAACCAGCAACAGCCATGTCCCAAAAGTGAATTTTAAAAAATGTTAGTCTATGGCCAGAGAGTAAAGAGGCAGCGTAGAGCCAGTTTTAATTAGTGTAATGCCAGTCCCAGGGTGTGGAGCGGTACATAACTCTTGGTCAGATTAATTGTATAAAATGACAAATGGAAAGTCTATGAACAAACCAAATGAATATCCATCCCTCCACTCACAGACACTCACACAGCTGTCATCCGCTCATCCTGGAAGGTTACAAAACCCATCCCCAGCCTTTTCAAGGTAATCCGATTCCGCTCAGCATTAAACTCATCTGTTAGCTTCTCCTCCAATTCACTGTAGTATTGCTCTGCATCCACCTGCAAAAGAGATGGAGATACTCGGTAACAAGCTGGTCATATAGCTTATAGCCCCAAAGTTGAAATGATTGACCTACAACAAACACAACCATCTTCCTATGAGTGAGGTGTGACTCCTAACAGCATAGGCTTTTTCCCAATTCCCATTGATTTCAATTTTGCTGGGGCTCCTTGATGCCACACTCCATTAAATATAGCCTTGATGTCAAGAGCTCACCTCTGGAGTTCAGCCCTTTTGCCCACATTTACCAAACCACCAATCTTGGAAGCACAATACAGTCTGCCATGTGGTGTCCAAATGTCAAGGCTGGCTGCTTAAAAACTCTACCTCAGTTCTCTTGAATTTCATCCCAGTTACACCAAAATTAGTTCCTCTAGCGCTCGACCCTCACACCCAACCAAACTCTAAAATCACAATGTCAACTCACACACTCCCTTCTAAACCCATGGTCATTTTCTCAGCTCCCTTGCCTTCAAATGCCCACAACTCAACAAGCTACAGCATCTCCTCAAATCAGCTGTCAAAACAGACCTTACAACTGAGAAAATTCTTTGATGGCCATATCCATCCCTTTGCCAACTCTATGTCCTCACTCTCTACACCATGATCTCAATGATTGGTCTTCTCATGATTCTCAGCGAATGATACTCTGTCAGCCTGTGAACCATTGCCTTGTCTCTTCCATTGACCTAAGAATCCCATCCATCTCAGGCCATGCCATTGGTGGCTGCTTCCCATCAACCTGCCCAAACAGTTGTTGCCCTTCCACAGAGAAAACATCTCCTCCATCCCCTGACTGAGGCAGCTCCACCACAAACACCCTTGTTCAGGCAGCACGTTCAGGTCCCACACTGAGAAATCCCCTCCACACTCCCCTTCACAGAGGAAGCTCCTCCATCCTCTCACACCCTCCACCCACTCCTGCAATCACTGATGCAACTCCTCTGCCCCCTCTGAGGCAGCTCCTCCAAAGTCCACCACCCCCAACCCCCACCACCACAATCACTGAGGCAGCTCCTCTGGCCACCTCTGAGGCAGCTTCTCCACTCCCCTCACTGAGGCAGCTCTTCCAATCCTCCCCTTCGCTGATGTAGATCCTCCATTCTTCCCGCCCGCACTCATCGAAACATCCCTCCTGGTCCACTTCGCTGAGGCACCTCCTCCAACCCACCTCACTGAGGCACCCACCCCCTGACCCCACGCTCGCACTCATTGACACTCCATCGCTCAGGAAGCTTCTCTGGACTCCCTGTGCTGAGGCAGCTCCTCTGCCCTCCCCCACCTGACCTTGTTCTCCAGGCAGCCCCACTCCTCCACCCTCTCCAGCTTTCTGCATGGTGCCTGCTTTTAACATATCTGCTTATTTGTAACCTGATTCTTCTCACCTGTTCAAACCCACAGAAATCGCAGCAACAGATCCTGGCCAATGGATGGGTCTTAATCATTATCTTTCCCTCCTTTTGAGCCTTGGCTGTGAAATATAGCCTGCCTTTCATTGCCTTTCGTCTGAAAGAGTAAAATAGAAGTTACAAAGACAATAAGATATGGCAGAAGAAGTAGACCATTCAACCATCTGTTCACCACTCAATGAGATCATGGCTGATCTAATCATTCTCAACCCCACGTTGCTGCCTTTTCACGTTAACTCTTGATTCCCTACTAATTAAAAATCTGTCTATCTCTTGAATATACTTAACAACCCAGCCTCAGTCAGTCCCTGTGATAAAGAATTCCACAAATTCACCACTCTCTGAGAGAAATAAATTCATCCTTATCACCAGAAGAATAAATCCGACTGTTTTATTTTTCTGAGATAAAAGGTACTGCAGATGCTGGAGAATCCGAGATAACAAGCATGGGGCTGGATGAACACAGCAGGTCAAGCAGCATCATAGGAGCAGGAAAACTTGACGTTTCGGGCCTAAACCCTTCATCAGAAATGGGGGAGGGGAAGAGGGTTCTGAAATAAATAGGGAGAGAGGGGGGTGCGGATAGAGGATGGATAGAGGAGAGGATAGGTGGAGAGGAGGCAGACAAGTCGAAGAGGTGGGGATGGAGCCAGTAAAGGTGAGTGTA
>JAHRHZ010000195.1:449650-460458 GCA_024137785.1 Ginglymostoma cirratum | reverse complement strand
GGGGGGGTAGGGAGGAGATAGGTCAGTCCAGGGAGGACAGACAAGTCAAGGGGGTGGGATGAGGTTAGTAGATAGGAGATGGGGGTGGGGTCTTGAGGTGGGAGGAGGGGATAGGTGAGAGGAAGAACAGGTTAGGGAGGTGGAGATGAGCTGGGCTGGTTTTGGGATGCGGTTGGGGGAGGGGAGATTTTGAAGCTTGTGAAATCCACATTGATGCCATTGGGCTGCAGGGTTCCCAGGCTGAATATGATTTGCTGCTCCTGCAGCCTTCGGGTGGCATCACTGTGGCATTGCAGGAGGCCAAGGATGGTCATGTTGTCTGAGGAATGGGAGGGGGAGTTGAAATGGCTCGTGACTGGGAGGTGCAGTTGTTTGTTGCAAACTGAGTGCGGGTGTTCTGCTGTTCTGGTGCTTCCACCTGTCCAGAGGATTTCAGGGTTCAGTTTGCTACAATATGTCAAATACTGACCATCAGCAGAGTACTCAAGTCTGCGGGAATTACATCTGGGCTTGATATTGTCCTCACATGTTCTGCATCTGAGGTTATTGATTTAAGAATCGGGAGCAGGAACCTTCATTAATTGTCCCCACTATAACACCGTTGTGTTGAGGCCAACTGGAACTCTATTGAGCTCATAAATCTCCTAATAATATCAGGCTTGCTTCTTAACAATTTTCTTAATTTACTCATGAAATGTGGGGATCACTGATTGGCCAGCATTTATTGCCAGTCCCTAACAATGTCCTATTAAGTGGGTTCATTAGCTAATACGTGGCTCAGTTACAGATTCTCACAGCACTCACACAGAATTATGCAGCGTCCCTTCAGCCCATCGAGTCTGCACCGCTAAAAATTAACCACTAATTGAATTTTACTGTATTGAATTGAATTAGCTTTATTGTCACAGCTATTCAAATGAGGTCAGTGAAAAGTGTATAAGTTGCCAGTTACAGCACCATCTTAGGTACAATGACACCCAGGTATAATCCTTAGTTACAAATAGAGAAATGAAGAAAAAAAATTACATTGTAGCTATACACGATAAGACCACTGGTCAGAAAGACAGGAGGCAAAGTTAAAAAGACAAACATCACAGTCTATCTCCTAAGGCTCTCCGCAGCAGACCAATGCAAGGGACCTCCATGTGGTCTGGCTGCTGGCTGCCAACACGCTTCGCTCTGGGCCACTATCCTGCTCCACACTTGGCTGCTGGCATCCCTGCTCCAACTGCTAGCATCTCAGCCCATCCCACTTCAGAGGCCAGGGCTGGGTGCCCAAGGCCAAGAGAAGGGAGAGAAGGAAGGGAACAGGGAAAGGAAGAAAGAAAAAGAATGGGCAGAACAGAGGAGCTCAGGCTGGAGCATCCTACTCCACGGCTATCTTATCCTACAATAGTCCCACTTTCCCGCATTAGGGCCAAAGTCTTGAGTGTTATGACATCCTAAGAATAAATTTAAAGCACCTGCTATGCTATACAAAAAACTGAAAGATCTGCAGATGCTGTAAATCAGAAACAAAAACAGAAGTTGCAGGAAAAAATCCAGCAGATCTGGCAGCATCTGTGGAAAGAAATCAGAGTTAATATTTCAGATCCAGTGATCCTCAAAAGAAGGGTCACTGAACCCAAAACATTAATCATTATTCTGTATAACAATATTAACTATAACCGACATCTTCAGATACCCAGCTGCAGATATCCATGTCCCTTTACAAAGTAAAGGAAATGAAAGAACTTGTCCTTCTACAGCAACTCTCACAATCTCAGGGTATCGCTACATCTCGGGAAACAAGCTATTTTTGAAGTCTAGTCACTGCTGTTTTGGAGGGAAAATGAGAAATGAACCCCACCCTGCTCAATCTTTCCTAATTATTATAACCTTTCAATTCTGGTATTTTCTTTACATCTTGTCCAATGCTTCTATGACAGTTTCATAACATGGAGACCAGTCCGATTCACATCATTCCAAGTGTCTTTGAGAAAATGTCTATACAAGTTTGAAGGAAGTTTGCTGCTTTTCATTTCTACCCAACTACAAATGGATCTCAGTGTTTAGTTTGTGGTTTTATGGCTTCACTAATTTGCATCACCACTTTCAGTGATGTGTATACCTGAATATTCCTCCCCGAATCCTCTCAACTCTCATTTTGATACTCGTTTTCCGTGAACTATGTGTCTTTTTAAATTTTTTCTTACCAAAATATATATTAATACCTCAAACTTACCTAATTTGAAATAAATTTGTCATTGAGATGCAAGTTTATTGCTCAGTCTTAAATTGCTTAGAATATGAAGAACAGCAGGGAATGACTAAATGTTTAAATAAGTGGAGAATATTAGGACATAACAGTAAGCTGGCTAAGAACATAAAAATGGATAGCAAAAGTTTCTACAGGTATTTAAAAAGGACAAAAATTAGTAAAGTGAGTGTTGGTCATCTAGAGACTGAGAATGGGAAGCAAACATAAGATAATGCCACGTGAAATCAACAAATATTTTCCTTCTCTCTTCATTATAGGGAATACAAAAAAGTTCCATTAACATTTCAAGACCACACTGAAAGAATTGTGCTCCTCGTGAAGTTTAATGAAATTTGATGACCCACCACTGTATTAACATCTGGGGGAGTTGCTGAGAAAGACATGAAATTTGTTTTGGTCACATTTACTATCTGATGTGCTCTTTGGGGTGTTCAATCACTTATATTTACATGGTGATTCTTTCTGTTAGAAATACAATAATATGTGTATTATGCTGAGTGGGGCATATGCCAGGCCATGAGGTTACAGATTGTGTTTAGGTACAATTCTGCTGCTATTGATGATGCACAGCATCTCATGGGCAACCAGTCTCGAGTTGCTAGATCTGTTTAAAGTCTGTCCCATTTAACATGGTGATAGTGCCACACAAAAAGATGGACAGTATTCTCAATGTGAACACAGGACTTTGACTCAACAAGGACTGTGTGGTATAAAAACCAAAAGAACTGCAGATGCTGTAAATCAGGAACAAACACAGAAGTTGCTGGAAAAGCTCAGCAGGTCTGCCAGCATCTGTGCAGGGAAAAACAGAGTTAACGTTCGGAGGAAGGGTCACTGGACCCAAAATGCTAACTCTGTTTTTCCTTTCACAGATGCTGCCAGACCTGCTGAGCTTTTCCAGCAACTTTGTTTTTGTAAGGACTGTGCGGTGGTCACTTTTATTGATACTGTCATGGACAGATACTCCTGCAGTTGGCAGATTGCAAAGGATGAGGCCAAAAATATTTTTCACTCTTGTTGGTTCTCTCACCACCTGTCGCAGACCCAGCCTAGCAGCTATGCCCTTTCGGACCCAACCAGCTCAATCAGTAGTACTGTTGTCGAGCCACCCTTGGTAGTGAACATTGCAATCCCCCACCCAGAGTACATTTTGCACCGTTGACACCCTTAGTGCTTCCTCCAAGTGCTGTTCAACAGGGAGTCCTAGGGGCTGCTTTTGCTAACGTTATTGGGGAGGGTGTAAACTAATGTGGCAGGGGGATGGGAACCAAATGAGGAGGTTAGTGGACAGTAAGGAGGTAGTAACTAAAGCCTGTAAGGAACTAGATAATGAATTCAGTGTGACTAAGGGGAAGAGTAGGCGAGAGCAGATGATGAATGCAAAGGGACAGGTGGTCTGAGGTGCATTTGTTTTCATGCGAGAAGTTTAGTAGGCAAGGCAGATGAACTTAGGGCTTGAGTTAGTACCTAGGAGTATGATGTTGTCGCTATTACTGAGACTTGGTTGAGGGAAGGGCAAGATTGGCAACTAAATATTCCCAACATTGACTGGGATTCACTTAGTGTTAGGGGTTTAGATGGAACAAAATTTGTAAAGAGCATCCAGGAGGATTTTACAGAGCAGTATGTAAATAGTCCAACTCAGGAAAGAGCCATACTGGGCCTGGTGCTGGGGAATGAGCCCGGCGGGTGGTTGAAGTTTCAGTAGGGGATTACTTTGGGAAAAGTGATCACAATTCCGTAATTTTTAGAATACTCATGGACAAAGACAAGAGTGGTCCTAAAGGAAGAGTGCTAAACTGGGGGAAGGCCAATAATAGCAAAATTTGGCAGAAGCTGGGGAATATGGATTGGGAGCAGCTGTTTGAGGGTAAATCCACATTTGATATGTGGGAGGCTTTTAAAGAGAGGTTGATTAGAGTACAGGTCAGACTTGTCCGTGCGAAAATTAGGGATAGAAAGGGCAAGATTAGGGAACCATGGATGACAGGTGAAATTGTGAGACTAGCAAAGAGGAAAAAGGAAGCATGCATAATGTCTAGGCGACTGAAAACAGTTGAAGCTTTGGAAGAATATCGGGAAAGTAGGACCAATCTGAAACGAGGAATTAAGAGGGCTAAAAGGGGTCATGAAATATCTTTAGCAAAAAGGGTTAAGGAAAATCCCAAAGCCTTTTATGCGTACATAAGGAGCAATAGGGTAACGAGAGAAAGGGCAGCACGGTGGCACAGTGGTTAGCACTGCTGCCTCACAGCACCAGAGACCCAGGTTTGATTCCAGCCTCGCGTGACTGTCTGTGTGGAGTTTGCACATTCTCCCCGTGTCTGCATGGGTTTCTTCCGGGTGCTCCGGTTTCCCCCACAGTCCAAAGATGCACAGGTTCGGTTGATGGCCATGCTAAATTGCCTGTAGTGTTCAGGGAGGTGTAGGTTAGGTGGGTTGCAGAGGGATGTGTCTGGATGGGATGCTCTGAGGTTCGGTGTGGACTTGTTGGGCCGAAGGGCCTGTTTCCACACTGTAGGGATTCTATTCTATCACTCAAGGACAAAGGAGGGAAGTTATGCGAGGAGTCAGAGAAAATGAGTGAGATTCTGAAGGAGTACTTTGCGTCGGTATTCACTGAGGAGAGGGACATGACGGATGTTGAAGTTAGGGATAGATGTTTGATTACTCTAGGACAAGTCGGCATAAGGAGGGGGGAAGTGTTAGGTAGTCTAAAAGGCATTAGGGTGGACAAGACCCCAGGTCCGGATGGGATCTATCCCAGGTTACTGAGAGAAGCGAGAGAGGAAATAGCTGGGGCCTTAACAGAGATCTTTGCAGCATACTTGAGCATAGGTGAGGTCCCCAAGGACTGGAGAATTGCTAATGTTGTCCCTTGTTTAAGAAGGGTAGCAAGGATAATCCTACTGAGGGACAGGATCTATTCCCATTTGGAAGAAAATGGGCTTATTAGTGATAGGCAGCATGGTTTTGTGCAGGGAAGGTCATGTCTTACTGATTTGATAGAATTCTTTGAGGAAGTGACAAAGTTGATAGATGAGG
Organism: Ginglymostoma cirratum; assembly: GCA_024137785.1. Taxonomy (NCBI): domain Eukaryota; kingdom Metazoa; phylum Chordata; class Chondrichthyes; order Orectolobiformes; family Ginglymostomatidae; genus Ginglymostoma; species Ginglymostoma cirratum. Next base: position 455,153 of record JAHRHZ010000195.1, on the reverse strand, counting down.
GAAGGACTGTAGATGTCCAGTAAGGCATTTGATAAGGTTCCCCATGGTAGGCTGATGGTGAAAGTGAAGTCGCATGGGGTCCAGGGTGTACTAGCTAGATGGATAGAAAACTGGTTAGGCAACAGAAGACAGAGAGTTGTAGTGGAAGGGAGTTTCTCAAAATGGAGAACTGCGACCAGTGGTGTTCCACAGGGATCCGTGTTCACAGAACATAGAACATTACAGCGCAGTACAGGCCCTACGGCCCTTGATGTTGCGCTGACATGTGAAACCAATCTGAAGCCCATTTAACCTACACTATTCCCGTATCATCTACATGTTTATCCAATGACCATTTAAATGCCCTCAAAGTTGGCAAGTGTACTACTGTTGCAGGCAGGGCATTCCATACCCTTACTACTCTCTGAATAAAGAACCTACCTCTGACATCTGTCCTATATCTATCACCCCTCCATTTAAAGCTATGTCCCCTCGTGCTAGCCGTCACCATCCGAGGAAAAAGGCTCTCACTGTCCATTCTGTCCAATCCTCTGATCATCTTGTATGTCTCTATTAAGTCACCTCTTAACCTTCTTCTCTCTAACGAAAACAGCCTCAAGTCTCTCAGTCTTTCCTCAGAAGACCTACCCTCCATACCAGACAACATCCTGGTAAATCTCCTCTGCACCCTTTCCAATGCTTCCACATCCTTCCGATAATGCGGTTACCAGAGCTGTACACAATACTCCAAGTGCGGCCGCACCAGAGTTTTGTACAGCTGCAACGTGACCTCACGGCTCTGAAACTCAATCCCGCTATCAATAAAACCTAACACACCGTACGCCTTCCTAACAACCCTATTAACCTGAGTGGCAACTTTCAGGGATCTATGCACATGGACACCAAGATCTCTCTGCTCATCCACACTACCAAGAATCTGACCAAGAGCCCAGTATTCTGTGTTCCTTTTACTCCTTCCAAAGTGAATCACCTCACACTTTTCCGCATTAAACTCCATTTGCCACCTCTCAGCCCAGCTCTGCAGCTTATCTGTGACCCTCTGTAACCTGCAACATCTTTCCACACTATCCACAACTCCACCGACTTTAATGTCATCCACAAGTTTACTAATGCATCCTTCTACGCCCTCATCCAGGTCATTTATAAAAATGACAAACAGCAGTGGTCCCAAAACAGATCCTTGTGGTACACCACTAGTAACTGAACTCCAGGATGAACATTTCCCATCAATCACCACCCTCTGTCTTCTTCCAGGTAGCCAATTTCTGATCCAAACCGCTAAATCATCCTCAATCCCATGCCTCCGAATTTTCTGCAATAGCCTACTGTGGGGAACCTTATCAAACGATTTACCGAAATCCATATACACCACATCAACTGCTTTACCCTCATCCACCTGTTTAGTCACCTTCTCAAAGGACTCAATAAGGTTTGTGAGGCACGACCTACCCCTCACAAAACCCTGTTGACTATCCCTAAACAAATTATTCCCTTCTAGATGATTATAAATCCTATCTCTTATAATCCTTTCCAACACTTTACCCACAACCAAAGTAAGGCTCACTCGTCTATAATTACCAGGGTTGTCTCTACTCCCCTTCTTGAACAAAGGGACAACATTTGCTATCCTCCAGTCTTCTGGCACTATTCCTGTGGACAATGACGACATAAAGATCAAAGCCAAAGGCTCTGCAATCTCATCCCTAGCTTCCCAGAGAATCCTAGGATAAATCCCATCCGGCCCAGGGGACTTATCTATTTTCACAATTTCCAGAATTGCTAACACCTCCTCCTTGTGAACCTCAATCCTGTCTGGTCTATTAGCCTGTATCTCAGCATTCTCCTTGACAACATTGTCTTTTTCATGTGTGAATACTGATGAAAAATACTCATTTAGCACCTCTTCTATCTCTTCAGACTCTACGCACAACTTCCCACTACTGTCCTTCACTGGCCCTAATTTTACTCTCATCATTCTTTTGTTCCTGACATACCCATCGAAAGCTTTAGGGTTTTCCTTGATCCTACCTGCCAAAGACTTCTCTTGTCCCCTCCTGGCTCTCCTTAGCTCTCTCATTCGGTCCTTCCTGGCTAACTTGTAAATCTCAAGCGCCCTAACTGAGCCTTCACACCTCATCTTTACATAAGCCTCCTTATTCCTCTTGACAAGAGATTCAACTTCTTTAGTAAACCACGGTTCCCTCGCTCGACCACTTCCTCCCTGCCTGACAGATGCATATTTATCAAGGACACGCAGTAGCTGTTCCTTGAACAAGCTCCACATTTCAACTGTGCCCAGCCCCTGTAGTTTCCTTCCCCATCCTATGCATCCCTAAATCTTGCCTAGTCGCCTCATAATTGCCTTTCCCCCAGCTATAACTCTTGCCCTGTGATATATACCTATCCCTTTCCATCGCTAAAGTAAACGTAACCGAATTGTGGTCACTGTCACCAAAGTGCTCAACTACCTCCAAATCTAACACCTGGCCTGGTTCATTACCCAGTACCAAATCCAATGTGGCATCGCCTCTTGTTGGCCTTTCTACATACTGTGTCAGGAAACTCTCCTGCACACATTGGACAAACTCTGACCCATCTAAAAAGTGCTCGAAGTATAGCGTTTCCAGTCAATATTTGGAAAGTTAAAGTCCCCCATAACAACTACCCTGTTCCTTTCGCTCCTATCCAGAATCATCGTTGCAATCCTTTCCTCTACATCTCTGGAACTTTTCAGAGGCCTATAGAGAACTCCCAACAGGGTGACCTCTCCTTTCCTGTTTCTAACCTCGGCCCATACTACCTCAGGAGACGAGTCCTCATCAAACGTCCTTTCTGCCACCGTAACACTGTCCTTGACTAACAGTGCCACACCTTCCCCCTCTTTTACCACCTTCCCTGATCTTACTGAAACATATAAACCCTGGAACCTGCTGTTGTTTGTGATATACACAAATGATCTGGAGGAAGGTATAGGTGGTCTGATTAGCAAGTTTGCAGATGACACTCAGATTGGTGGAGTAGCAGATGGTGAAGGGGACTGTCGGAGAATGCAGCAGAGTATAGATAGATAGATTGGAGAGTTGGGCGGAGAAATGGCAGATGGAGTTCAATCCAGGCAAATGCGAGGTGTTGCATTTTGGAAGATCCAATTCAAGAGCGAACTATGTGGTAAATGGAAAAGCCCTGGGAAAATTGATGTACAGAGAGATCTGGGTGTTCAGGTCCACTGTACCCTGAAGGTGGCAACGCAGGTGGATAGAGTTGTCAAGAAGGCATACGGCATGCTTTCATTCATCTGACGGGGTATTGAGTACAAGAGTTGGCAGGTCATGTTACAGTTGTATAGGACTATGGTTCGACCACATTTGGAATACTGCGTACAGTATAGTTCTGGTTGTCACATTACCAAAAGGATGTGGACGCATTGGAGAGGGTGCACAGAGGTTCATCAGGATGTTGCCTGGTATGGAGGGTGCTAGCTCTGGTGAGAGGTTGAGTAGATTAGGATTATTTACATTAGAAAGATGGAGGTTGAAGGGGGACCTGATTGAGGTCTACAAAATCATGAGAGGTATAGACAGGGTGGATAGCAAGAAGCTTTTCCCCAGAATGGGGGACTCAATTACTAGGGGTCATGATTTCAAGGTGAGAGGGGAAAAGTTTAAGGGAGATATGCATGGAAAGTTCTTTACGCAGAGGGTGGTGGGTACCGGGAATGCATTGCCAGCGGAGGTGGTAGAGGCAGGCACGATAGCGTCATTTAAGATGTATCTCGACAGATACATGAATGAGCAGGGAGCAGAGGGATAAAGATCCTTGGAAAATAGGCGACAGGTTTAGATCAAGGATCTGGATCGGCGTAGGCTTGGAGGGCTGAAGGGCCTGTTCCTGTGCTGTAATTTTCTTCATTCTTTGTTCTTTGAGTACCGATTCAGCCGCCAAAGGAGACCAGTATGTGGTCATCAGCAGGAGGTTTCCTTGCTCATGTTTAATCTGAAGCCTTGAAACCTCACGGGGTCCAGGGTCAATGTTGAGTACTCCAGAGCAATGCCTTCCTGACTGTATACCACTGTGCCACCATCTCTAGTGGGTCTGTCCTGCTGGTGGGACAGGACATATCCAAGGATGGTGACGGAGCTGTCTACATCGTTGTCTGTAAGGTATGATTTCGTGAATATGACCATGTCAGATTGTAAACAGCTCTCCCAGTTTTGGCATTAGCCCCCAGATGTTAATACGGAGGATTTTGTCAGGTTGATTGGGCTGCTTCTGCCGCTGTTTTTTCTGGTGCCTAGGTGATGCCTGGTGGTCCATCAATTTTCATTTCTTTGTAGACAATTTATAGCAGCTGATATAACTGAGTGGCTTGCAGGGCCATTTCAGAGGGCAATTCAGAGTCAACCACATTGCTGTGAGTCTGAAGTCACACCTAGGCCAACCAAGTAACAGCAGTTTCCTTCCCCTGAAGGACATTAGTGAACCAGAAGGGTTTTCCAACAATCGACAATGGTTTCATGGTCATCAGTACCTTCTTAATTCCAGATTTCTTTTTACTGAATTCAGATTACACCATCCTTCTGTGGTTGGATTTGAACCAGAAAGGTAAGTATCCCATACGTCCTCTTAAGCACTGTCCTGCTATCTTAAGGGACCAGTGAATACGTGCACCAAAGTCCCTCTGATCCTTCCACTTACCAGGGTCCTGCCGTTCATCCTGTATTCCCTTGTCTAGCTTGTCCTGCCCAAGTGCATCACCTCATACTTATCTGGATTGAATTCCATATACCACTGATCAGCCCATCTGACTGCCTGCCTATGTCCTCCTATAACCTAAAGCTATCCTCCTCATTCTTTACAACCCAACTAATTTTCATACGATCCACGAATTTACATCTAAATCATACAGCACAACCAGCATCACCGGTCCTTGTGGAACCCACTGGACACAGGCCTTTTGTCACAAAAACACCTCTCAACCATATCCTCTGCTTCCTGTCACTCAGCCAATTCCGATCAAATTTGCCAAATTTCCTTGGATCCCATGGGTCTTACTTCGCTATCAGTCTCCAGTGAGGGACCTTATCAAAACCTTGCTGAAGGCCAAGTAACCTACTTCCAATGCATTGCTGTCATCTACGCAGCTGGTCGCCTCTTCGATCAATCCAATCAAGTTGGTCAGACATAGATAAGAGATAAAAAGTACTGCAGATGCTGGAGAATCCGAGATAACAAGCATGGGGCTGGATGAACACAGCAGGTCAAGCAGCATCATCGGAGCAGGAAAACTTGACGTTTCGGGCCTAAACCCTTCATCAGAAATGGGGGAGGGGAAGAGGGTTCTGAAATAAATAGGGAGAGAGGGGGAGGCGGACAGAGGATGGATAGAGGAGAGGATAGGTGGAGAGGAGGCAGACAAGTCGAAGAGGCGGGGATGGAGCCAGTAAAGGTGAGTGTAGGTAGGGGGGTAGGGAGGAGATAGGTCAGTCCAGGGAGGACGGACAGG
>JAHRHZ010000195.1:433070-449250 GCA_024137785.1 Ginglymostoma cirratum | reverse complement strand
CAGGAAGTGCTACACCTGCCCCCACACCTCCTCCCTCACCCCAATCCCAGGCCCCAAGAAGACTTTCCACATCAGGCAGAGGTTCACCTGCACATCTGCCAATGTGGTATACTGCATCCGCTGTACCTGTTGTGGCTTCCTCTACCTCGGGGAAACCAAGCGGAGGCTTGGGGACCGCTTTGCAGAACACCGGCGCTCAGATCGCAACAAACAACTGCACCTCCCAGTCGCGAACCATTTCAACTCCCCCTCCCATTCCTCAGATGACATGTCCATCCTTGGCCTCCTACAATGCCACAGTGATGCCACCCGAAGGCTGCAGGAACAGCAAATCATATTCAGCCTGGGAACCCTGCAGCCCAATGGAATCAATGTGGATTTCACAAGCTTCAAAATCTCCCCTCCCCCAACCGCATCCCAAAACCAGCCCAGCTCATCTCCACCTCCCTAACCTGTTTTTCATCTCACCCCAAGCCACACCCCCATCTCCTATCTACTAACATCATCCCGCCCCCTTGACCTGTCTGTCCTCCCTGGACTGACCTATCTCCTCCCTACCCCCCCACCTACACTCACCTTTACTGGCTCCATCCCCACCTCTTCGACTTGTCTGCCTCCTCTCCACCTATCCTCTCCTCTATCCATCCTCTATCCGCCTCCCCCTCTCTCCCTATTTATTTCAGAACCCTCTTCCCCTCCCCCATTTCTGATGAAGGGTTTAGGCCCGAAACGTCAAGTTTTCCTGCTCCTATGATGCTGCTTGACCTGCTGTGTTCATCCAGCCCCATGCTTTTGGTCAGACATAGCTTCCCCTTAATAAAAACATGCTGGCTATTCTTAATTAATCTTTTTAAGTGTGGATTAATTCTATTTCTCGAAATTGCTTCCAATTGTCTTCCCACCACTGAGGTTAGACTGACCGGCCTGTAGTTTCCCAGTTTATCCCTCCGTCCCTTCTTGAATAACATTCCCACATTTCCCTCTCAAACAGGTGAACTGTTCTGGATACTGTGGCGGGGGCATCTGGCCTCCATATAACGCATAGAATCCCTACAGAGTGGAAACAGGCCATTCAGCCCAACAAGTCCACACTGATTCTCCAAACAGCATCCCACCCAGACCCATCCCCCACCCTTTTCCTGTAACCCTGCATTTCCCATGGCTAATCATCCTAATTTAGACATCCCTGGACACTATAGGCAATTTAGCATGGTCATGCATCTAATCTGTACATCTTTGGACTGTGGGAGGAAACCAGAGCATCCAGAGCAAACCCACATAGACACAGAAATAACGTGTAAACTCCACACAGGCAGTCGCCTGAGGATGGAATTGAACCCAGGTCCCTGGAGCTGTGAGGTAGCAGTGCTAACAAAGGGGAAGAAGCTGTGCTTGAACCTGTTGGCACGTGTGTTTGAGCTTTTTATCTTCTGCCTGATGGAAGAGGTTGGAAGAGATTATAACCAGGGTGGAATGAGTCTTTGATGATGTTGTCTGGTTTCCAAGGCATCGAGAAGTGAAGATGGAGTCAATGGGTGGAACATTTTTCTTGTATGATGGACTGGACTGTGTTCCCCATAGGGTGGAGGAGTTCAAAATTAGGGGATATATTTTTAAGCTGACAGGAGAAAGTTTTACAAATGACATGAGGGGCAACTTTTTTAGGCAGAGAATGGTTTGTGGGTGGAATGAACTTCCAAAGGAAGTGGTGAATGCAGGTACAGTTACAACATTTAAAAGACATTTTGATAACTAAATGAAGAGGAATGATCTTTGGAGGGATATGGGCCAAACACAGGCAAGTTTTAGTTTAGTATGGGTACATGGTTAGCGTGGACTAGTTGGACTGAAGAGTCTGTCTCCATGTTGAATGATTCTATAACTCTATTACTTCCTGTGCTACATGCCAGTGAGGCTAGGAATAGGAAAATTGTACAGTTAAATACATGGCTAAAGAGCTGGCGTAGGTGCGAGGGCTTCAGCTATGTGGAACATCAAGATGTCTTCTGGGCCAGGTGAGACCTGTACAAGAATGCTGGATTGCAAGGTTATCAATATCCTGGCAGGAAGCGATTACTGACCGTGGTGACACTGGCAGTCTGAGATGCATTTGTTTAAATATGAGGAGTATGACAGGTAAGGCAGATGAATTTAGAGTCCGGATGAATACACGTAAGTATGATGTAGCTGTTACAAAGACTTGGTTAAGACACGAACAAGATTGGTAGCTTAATGTTCTGGAATTTAGATGTTTCAGGCAAGCTAGAGAGGAATACAAAAACATTTGGGGAGTTGTGTTACTGACAAGGGAGAATATCACAGGTCTACTGGGGGAGGACACCTTTGAGAGCTCATCCAGTGAGGCCATATGGTTAGAGCTCAGGAATAGGAAGGGTGTAATCACCCTGATTGGACTGTACTACAGGCCTCCCAACAGCCAACACATGTTAGAGGAATAGATAATGTGGACAGTTTGTGGAAAAATGTAAAAACAACAGGGCTGTTTTAACACAGAAACAAAGAAAATATGTGCAGGAGTAGGCCATTCGGCTCTTTGAGCCTGCACCACCATTCAATATGATCATGGCTGATCATGCAATCTCAGTATCCCATTCACACCCTCCACCCCATACCCCTTGATCCATTTAGCCACAAGGGCCATGTCCAGCTCCCTCTTGAATACATCTAATGAACTGGCCTCAAACACTTTCTGTGGGAGAGAATACAACAGGTTCACAACTTTCTGAGTGAAGAAATTCTTCCTCATCTCAGTCCTGAATGGCTGACCCTTTATTCTTAGACTGTGACCCCCTAGTTCTGGATTCCACAACATTGGGAAAATTTTTCCCGCATCTAGCCTGTCTAGTCCCATCAGGATTTTATATGTTTCTATGAGGACACTCCTCATTCTTCGGAATTCTAGTGATACAAGCCTAGGAATTTAGGTAGTGGCGAGACAGATTTCAAGGTCGCAGGAGTGTACCGGCAGGCAGGAAGGTGGTTTCAAGTGTGTCTACTACAACGCCAGGAGCATCCGGAATAAGGTGGGTGAACTTGCAGCATGGGTTGGTACCTGGGACTTTGATGTTGTGGCCATTACGGGGACATGGATAGAGCAGGGACAGGAATGGGTGTTGCAGGTTCCGGGGTTTAGATGTTTCAGTAAGATCAGGGAAGGTGGTAGAAGAGGGGGAGGTGTGGCACTGTTAGTCAAGGACAGTGTTACGGTGGCAGAAAGGACGTTTGATGAGGACTCGTCTCCTGAGGTAGTATGGGCTGAGGTTAGAAACAGGAAAGGAGAGGTCACCCTGTTGGGAGTTCTCTATAGGCCTCCGAATAGTTCCAGAGATGTAGGGGAAAGGATTGCAACGATGATTCTGGATAGGAGCGAAAGGAACAGGGTAGTTGTTATGGGGGACTTTAACTTTCCAAATATTGACTGGAAACGCTATACTTCGAGTACATTAGATGGGTCAGTTTTTGTCCAATGTGTGCAGGAGAGTTTCCTGACACAGTATGTAGAAAGGCCAACAAGAGGCGATGCCACATTGGATTTGGTACTGGGTAATGAACCAGGCCAGGTGTTAGATTTGGAGGTAGCTGAGCACTTTGGTGATAGTGACCACAATTCGGTTACGTTTACTTTAGCGATGGAAAGGGATAGGTATATACCGCAGGGCAAGAGTTATTGCTGGGGGAAAGGCAATTATGAGGCGATTAGGCAAGACTTAGGATGCATAGGATGGGGAAGGAAACTGCAGGGGCTGGGCACAATTGGAATGTGGAGCTTGTTCAAGGAACAGCTACTGCGTGTCCTTGATAAGTATGTATCTGTCAGACAGGGAGGAAGTGGTCGAGCGAGGGAACCGTGGTTTACTAAAGAAGTTGAATCTCTTGTCAAGAGGAAGAAGGCGGCTTATGTAAAGATGAGGCGTGAAGGCTCAGTTAGGGCGCTTGAGATTTACAAGTTAGCCAGGAAAGACCGAAAGAGAGAGCTAAGAGCCAGGAGGGGACATGAGAAGTCTTTGGCAGGTAGTATCAAGGAAAACCCTAAAGCTTTCTATAGGTATGTCAGGAACAAAAGAATGATGAGAGTAAAATTAGGGCCAGTCAAGGACAGTAGTGGGAAGTTGTGCGTGGAGTCCAAAGAGATAGAAGAGGCGCTAAATGAGTATTTTTCATCAGTATTCACACATGAAAAAGACAATGTTGTCAAGGAGAATACTGAGATACAGGCTATTAGACGAGACAGGATTGAGGTTCATAAGGAGGAGGTGTTAGCAATCTTCGAAAGTCTGAGAATAGATAAGTCCCCTGGGCCGGATGTAATCTATCCTAGGATTCTCTGGGAAGCTAGGGATGAGATTGCAGAGCCTTTGGCTTTGATCTTTATGTCGTCATTGTCTACAGGAATAGTGCCAGAAGACTGGAGGATAGCAAATGTTGTCCCCTTGTTCAAGAAGGGGAGTAGAGACAACCCTGGTAATTATAGGTGAGTGAGCCTTACTTCGGTTGTGGGTAAAGTGTTGGAAAGGATTATAAGAGAGAGGATTTATAATCATCTAGAAAGGAATAATTTGATTAGGGATAGTCAACACGGTTTTGTGAAGGGCAGGTCGTGCCTCACAAACCTTATTGAGTTCTTTGAGAAGGTGACTAAACAGGTGGATGAGGGTATAGCGGTTGCTGTGCTGTATATGGATTCCAGTAAATCGTTTGATAAGGTTCCCCACAGTAGGCTATTGCAGAAAATTCGGAGGCATGGGATTGAGGGTGATTTAGCGGTTTGGATCAGAAATTGGGTAGCTGTAAGAAGACAGAGGGTGGTGGTTGATGGGAAATGTTCATCATGGAGTTCAGTTACTAGTGGTGTATCGCAAGGATCTGTTTTGGGACCACTGCTGTTTGTCATTTTTATAAATGACCTGGATGAGGGCGTGGAAGGATGGGTTATTAAATTTGCAGATGACACTAAAGTCAGTGGAGTTGTGGATAGTGCGGGAGGATGTTGCAGGTTACAGAGGGACATAGATAAGTTGCAGAGTTGGGCTGAGAGGTGGCAAATGGAGTTTAATGCGGAAAAGTGTGAGGTGATTCACTTTGGAAGGAGTAACAGGAATACAGAGTACTGGGCTAATGGTAAGATTCTTGGTAGTGTGGACGAGCAGAGAGATCTCGGTTTCCATGTGCACAGATCCCTGAAAGTTGCCACTCAGGTTGATAAGGTTGTTAAGAAGGCGTACGGTGTGTTAGGTTTTATTGGGAGAGGGATTGAGTTTCGGAGCCGTGAGGTCATGTTGCAGCTGTACAAAACTCTGGTGCGGCTGCACTTGGAGTATTGCGTACCCTTCTGGTCACCGCATTATAGGAAGGATGTGGAAGCATTGGAAAGGGTGCAGAGCAGATTTACCAGGATGTTGCCTGGTATGGAGGAAAGGCCTTATGAGGAAAGGCTGAGGGACTTGAGGCTGTTTTCGTTCGAGAGAAGAAGGTTAAGAGATGACTTAATAGAGACATACAAGACGATCAGAGGATTAGATAGGGTGGACTGTGAGAGCCTTTTTCCTCGGATGGTGATGGCTAGCACGAGGGGACATTGCTTTAAACTGCTGGGTGATAGATATAGGACAGATGTCAGAGGTAGATTCTTTACTCAGAGAGTAGTAAGGGCATGGAATGCCTTGCCTGCAGCAGTTGTGGACTCGCCAACTTTAAGGGCATTTAAATGGTCGTTGGATAAACATATGGATGATAATGGAATAGTGTAGGTTCGATGGGCTTCAGATTAGTTTCACAGGTCGGCGCAACATCGAGGGCCGTAGGGCCTGTACTGCGCTGTAATGTTCTTTGTCCTACATTCTATGTTGTATGAAATAGGGTAGGTCCACTGAAGAACGAAGGAGGGAATTTATATGTGGAACAAGAGTAAGTGAGTGAGGTCTTTAATGATTACTTCACATCATAAAACATAGAACATAGAACATAGAACATAGAAGAGTACAGCACAGTACAGGCCCTTCGGCCCACGGTGTTGTGTCAACCTATTATCCTACTAAGATCAATCTACCTTGCATATCCGACATTTTATTATCCTCCATGTGCCTATCCAAGAGTCGCTTAAAAGTCTCTAAATTATCTGACTCCACTGCCACTGCTGGCAGCGCATTCCACACGCCCACCACTCTCTGTGTAAAGGACCTACCTCTGACATCTCCTCTACACCTTCTTCCAATCACCTTAAATTTATGCTCCCTCGTAAGAGTCATTTCTGCCCCGGGAAAAAGTCTCTGACTATCCACTCTATCTATGCCTCTCATTATCTTGTACACCTCTATCAAGTCACCTCTCATCCTTCTTTGCTCCAATGAAAAAATCCCGAGCTCCCTCAACCTTTCCTCATACGACCTTCCCTCCAGTCCAGGCAGCATCTCGGTAAATCTCCTCTGCAACCTCTCTAAAGCTTCCACATCTTTCCTACAATGAGGTGACCAGAACTGAACACAATATTCCAAGTGTGGTCTAACCAGGGTTTTATAGAGCTGCAGCATAACCTCGCGGCTCTTAAACTCAATTCCCCTGCCGATGAAAGCCAACACACCATACGCCTTCTTTACAACCCTATCAACTTGGGTAAAAACTTTGAGGGATCTATGGATGTGGACCCCAAGATCCCTCTGTACCTCTGAGAATCCTACCATTAACCCTGTATTCTGCATTCAAATTCGACCTTCCAAAATGAATCATTTCACACTTTTCTGGGTTGAATTCCATCTGCCGCTTCCTTGCTCAGCTCTGCATCATGGTGCAACCTACAACACCCCTCCACGCTGTACACAACTCCACCAACCTTCTTGACATCGGCAAAATTACTAACCCACCCTTCCACTTCCTCATCCAAGGCATTTATAAAGATCACAAAGAGCAGAGGTCCCAGAACAGATCCCTGCGGAACACCACTGGTCACTGAGCTCCAGGCTGAATATTTTCCATCTACTACTACCCTCTGTCTTCTATTGGACAACCATTTTTGTATCCAGACAGCCAAATTTCCCTGAATCCCATGCCTCCTAACTTTCGTGATGTGTCTACCATGTGGAACCTTATCGAATGCCTTGCTAAAATAAGTACATCGGTACTCATAAAGTGGAACAAAATGGTGAATGGTGAGTCTTGGGAGAATTATGTTGGTATTCTAGGGTATATCAATATAAAAAAGATGTTGCGTGTTTTAAAAAGCATTAAACAATAGAACATAGAACACAGAACAGTACAGCCAGTACAGGCCCTTCGAGCCACGATGTTGTGCCAAACTTTTACCCTAATCCTAAGGTCTAACGAACCTTCACCCCTACCTTATACTATCATCCATATGCCTATCTAATAGCTGCTTAAATGCCCCTAATTAGGCTGACTCCACTACCCTCTCCGGCAATGCATTCCACACCCCAACCACTCTCTGAGTAAAGAACCTACCTCTGACGTCTCCCCTAAATCTACCTCCATTCACTTTAAAACTATTGCCCCTTGTAATAGCTACCTCCAGCCGAGGAAAAAAGTCTCTGGCTGTCCACTCAATCTATACCTCTGATCATTTTGTACACCCCTATCAAGTCACCTTTCATCCTTCGTCGTTTTAAAGAGAAAAGCCCTATCTCTCTCAACCTTTCCTCGTAAGATCTTCCCTTCATTCCAAGCAACATCCTGGTAAATCTCCTCTGCACCTTTTCCAACGCTTCCATATCTTTCCTCTAATGAAGCGACCAGAACTGGACACAATACTCCAGATGTGGCCGAACCAGGCTTTCGTATAGCTGGAGCATAACTTCATGGCTCTTGAACGCAATCCCTCTATTAATGAAAGCTAAAACACCATACACCTTCATAACAACTCTACCCACCTGGGAGGCAGCTTTCAGGGAAGTGTGAACATGAACCCCAAGATCACTCTGCTCCTCCACACTGCCAAGAATCTTTCCGTTAACCCTATATTCTGCTTTCAAGTTCGTCCTTCCAAAATGAATCACCTTACACTTTTCAGGGTTAAACTCCATCTGCCACTTCTCAGCCCAGCTCTGCATCCTATTAATGTCTCTATGTAACCTCGAACAGCCCTCTGCACTGTCCACAACGCGACCCACCTTCATATCGTTCACTAACTTCCTAATCCACCCTTCCACTCCTTCATCCAAATCATTTACAAACATCATAAATCAGAGAGGACCCAGGGCAGATCCTTGTGGTACACCACTCGTAACTGAGCACCATGTTGAATATTTTCCATCCACTACCACCCTTTGTCTTGTAAGGGTCAGCCAATTCTGAATACAATCTGCCACATGTCCCCCTATTCCATGCCTCCTTACCTTCTGCATGAGCCTACCATGGAGAACCGTATCAAATGCCTTACTGAAATCCATTTACACCACATCCGCTGCTCTACCTTCATCCACGTCTTTGGTCACCTCTTCAAAGAATTCAATAAGGTTTGTGAGGCATGATCTCCCTCTCACAAATCCATGCTGACTATCACGAATCAAACTGTGCCTTTCAAAGTGATCATAAAACCTATCTCTCAGAGCCCTTTCCAATAATTTGCCCACCACTGACATAAGACTAACTGGCCTGTAATTTCCGGGGTTATCCCTATTGTTTTTTTTGAACAACGGAATGACGTTTGCCTCTCTCCAATCTTCCAGCACTATACCCGTGGACAGTGAGGACGAAAAAATCATTGCCAAAGGCCCTGCGATCTCTTCCCTCGCTTCCCATAGAATCCTTGGATAAATCCCATCAGGCCTGGGGGACTTACCTATCTTCAACTTCCTCAGAATTCCTAGCACATCTTCTTTACTAACATCAACCTCCTCTCGCCTACCTGCCTGTTTCACGACGTCCTCCTCTACAACTAGGTCCCTCTCAGTTGTGAATACTGAAGAAAAGTATTCATTAAGGACCTCTTCTATCTTTTTAGACTCTGTGCACAAATTCCCTTTACAATCCTGGATTGTACCTCCAAATCTAACACCAGGCCTGGTTCATTACCCAGTACCAAATCCAATGTGGCATCGCCTCTTGTTGGTCTATCTACATACTGTGTCAGGAATCCTTCCTGAACACACTGGACAAAATCCGCTCCATCTCAACTATTACAACTAAAATGTTTCCAATCAACATTTGGAAAGTTGAAGTCACCCATGACTACAACCCTGTGACTTCTGCACCTTTCCAGCATCTGCTTCCCAATCCGCTCCTCTACTTCTCTGCAACTATTTGGGGGTCTGTAAAAAAAACCCCCAACAAAGTGACTGCTCCTTTCTTGTTCTGGACCTGAACCCAAACTGACTGGTAGACAGGTCCCCGGGACCTGGTAGGATCTATCCCAGAATGTTGAGGGAGGCAGGTGAGGAAATTGCTGGAGCCTTGTATGAAATCTTTGTATCCTCTTTAGTCACAGGAGAGGTATCAGAGGACTGGAGGATAGCCAGCATTGTTCCTTTGTTCAAGGGCAACAGGGATAATCCAGGAAATTACAGGCCGGTGAGCCTTATGTCAGTGCTGGGAAATTATGGAGACAATCCTTACAGATAGGATTTACTCATATTTGAAAAAAGTATGGTAGACAGCACAGCTTTGTGTGGGGAAGGTCATGTCTCCCAAACTTGATTTGAGTTTTTTTGAGGAAGTGGCAAAGATTATTCATGAGGGCAGGGTGGTAGATGTTGCCTTTATGGACTTTAGCGAGGCCTTTGACAAGGTCCCTCATGCCTGGCTAATACAGAGGGTGAAGTCACATGGGATCTGCAGTCAGTTGGTAAGATGGATAGAGAACTGGGTTGCTCATAGGAGACAGAGAAAAGCAGTAGAAGGGAGTTTTTCTGACGAGAGATCTGTGACCACTGGTGTTTCACAGGGATCAGTGCTGGGACCCCTGTTGTTTGTAATATATGTAAATGATTTGGAGGACAATTTAGGCGGCCTGATTAATAAATTTTCGGACAACACAAAGATTGGGGGAGCTGCAGACAGTGAGTAAGACTGATAGAGGATACAGGAGCACACAGCTGGAGACTTGGGTGGAGGGCTATGGACCAAGTGCAGGTAAGTGGGACAAGTTTCGTTAGGGAATATGGTCAGCGTGAACCGAAGGGTCTGTTTCCAAGGTGTATGACTCTATAATTCTCTGAGGTGATACATTTTAGGAGGTCTAATGCAGGAAGGAAGTATACAAATGGCAGAACCCTGAGTAGCGTCAATATGCAGAGGGATCTAGGCATGCACATTCACAGTGGAAACACAGTTGATAAGGTGATCAAAAAGGTGTATGGCATACTTGCCTTCATCAGTCAGGACACAGAATATAGAAGGTGGCATGTCATGTTGCAGTTGTATAGAACTTTAGTTAGACCACATTTGGAATACACTGTACAGTTCCAGTCATCACACTACCAGAAGGATGTGGAGGCTTTGGACAGGGCTCAGAAACGGTTTACCAGAATGTTGCCTGGTTCAGAGTGTATTAGCAATGAAGAGAGATTGGACAAATTTAGTCTGGTTTCACTTGAATGTTAAAGAACATAGAACATAGAACATAGAACATAGAACATTGAACAGTACAGCACAGTACAGGCCCTTCGGCCCACAACGTTGTGTCAACCTATTATCCTACTAAGATCAATCTACCTTGCATATCCGACATTTTATTATCCTCCATGTGCCTATCCAAGAGTCGCTTAAAAGTCTCTAAAGTATCTGACTCCACTACCACTGCTGGCAGCGCATTCCACACGCCCACCACTCTCTGTGTAAAGAACCTACCTCTGACATCTCCTCTACACCTTCCTCCAATCACCTTAAAATTATGCCCCCTCGTAACAGTCATTTCCGCCCTGGGAAAAAGTCTCTGACTATCCACGCTATCTATGCCTCCCATCATCTCGTAAATCCCTATCAAGTCAGCTCTCATCCTTCTTTGCTCCAATGAAAAAAGCCCGAGCTCCCTCAATGTTTCCTCATAAGACCTGTCCAGGCAGCATCTTGGTAAATCTCTCTACAACCTCTCTAAAGCTTCCACATCTTTCCTACAATGAGGTGACCAGAACTGAACACAATATTCCAAGTGTGGTCTAACCAGAGTTTTATAGAGCTGCAGCATTACCTCACGGCTCTTAAACTCAACTTCCCTGCCGATGAAAGCCAACACACCATACGCCTTCTTTACAACCCTACCAACTTATGTAGTGACTTTGAGGGATCTATGGACACGGACACCAAGATCCCTCTGTTGCTCCACACTGCCGAGAATCCTACCATTAACCCTGTATGCTGCATTCAAATTAGACTTTCCAAAATGAATCACTTCACACTTTTCTGGGTTGAATTCCATCTGCGACTTCTTTGCCCAGCTCTGCATCATGGTGCAACCTACAACAGCCCTCCACACTATACACAACTCCACCAACCTTCTTGTCATCGGCAAAATTACTAACCCACCCTTCCACTTCCTCATTCAAGTCATTTATAAAGATCACAAAGAGCAGAGGACCCAGAACAGATCCCTGTGGAACACTGCTGGTCACTGAGCTCCAAGCTGAATACTTTCCATCTACTACCACCCTCTGTCTTCTATTGGACAGCCAGTTTTATATCTAGACAGCCAAATTTCCCTGAATCCCGTGCCTCCCAACTTTTGTGATGAGCCTACCATTTGGAACCTTATCAAATGCCTTGCTAAAATCCATATATACCACATCCACTGCTCTACCTTCATCAATGCATTTTGTCACATCCTCAAAGAATTCAATAAGGCTTGTGAAGCTTGACCTGCCCCTCACAAAGCCATGCTAACTACTTCTGTGCTTTTCCAAATAATCATAAATACTATGTCTCAGAATTCTCTCCAATAATTCACCCACCACAGAAGTAAGACTGATCGGTCTGTCATTTCCATGATTATCCTTATTCCCTTTCTTGAACATGGGAATGATATTTGCCATTCTCCGAGCTTCTGGCACTACTCCAGTGGACAGTGAGGACACAAAGATCATTGCCAAATGGGCAGCAATCTCTTCCCTATACTAACCTTGGGTATACCCCGTCTGGCCCAGGGGACTTATCTATCCTCATGATTTTCAAAATTTCTAGCACATCCTCCTTCCTAACATCAACCTGTTCGAGCATATCTGCCTGTTTCATGCTGTCCTCACAAACATCAAGATCCTTCTCACTGGTGAATACTGAACCAAAGTACTCATTGAGGACCTCCCCTACCTCCTCTGACTCCGCACACAAGTTATCTCCACTATTCCTGATTGACCCTACCCTCACTCCTGTCCATCCTCTTGTTCCTCACATAAGTACAGAATGCCTTGGGGTTTTCCTTGATCCTACCCGCCAAGGTTTTCTCATACACCCTTCTAGCTCTCCTAAGTCCATTTTTCAGTTCCTTCCTGGCTACCTTGTAGACATCTAGAGCCCTGTCCGATCCTTGCTTCCTCAACCTTAGGTAAACTTCCTTCTTCCTCTTGAATGTTGAAGGGTGAGGGACGGCCTGAAAGAAGTTTTGGAAAAGTGATAGGCAGAGAATTCAAGGACAAGAATCCAACAGGACCTTAGCGCAAATAATATGAAGGGTACTGAGAATGTCAAGAAGACAAGCCTTAAGGCGTTATGTCTTAATGCAAGGGAGCACTCCCAATTAGTCACACAAATAGATATGAATAATATGATATAGTTTGGATTATACAGGCTGTAAAATGACCAGGGATGGGAACTGAACATTTGGAAGGTTTTTTGGGAAGGACCAACAAAAAGGAAAAGAAGGTGGGTAGAACTGCTGGTTAAAGGTTAAAATTAAAACAATTTGAGGAAGAATATTAGCTCTGGTGAAGTGGAATGTGTATGGGTGAAGCTCAGAAACACAAAGAGGCAGAAAATGATTGTGAGGGTTGTATGTAGACCCCCAAACTGTAGTGGTAACACTGGGAAGGCTTTAAACAGGATATTAGAGATACAAGCAATAAAGGTACAGCTGTAATTATGGGTTACTTTAATCTGCATATCGTTGGGGCAAACTTCACGGTACTGATGTTGAAGAGAGGCTGATCAATTTAGACTATATCCACTGGAGTTTAAAAGAATGAGAAGGATCTCATAGAAACCCCAAGTAACATCATTCTCACATCTCAAATAAAACTGGTTAGGTTGTTAAGACTTATATTGAGGATTCCCACCATCCCAGTAATCACTCTCGTAAAGCTATGTTGTAATCCTTCCACATCCATCCTCAGATAACAAGACCAAAGTTGCACACAATACTCCAAGCATGGTCTCACCAAGGACCTGTATACTTGCAGCAAGACATCCCTCTTTCTGTACTTGAATCCTCTCACTATGAAGGCCAACTTACCTTCCGCCCCTTCACTACCTGCAATCTCACTTACAGGGAGGGAAGGATCTAGTAAGTTCATTATGGGGGGAAGGTGCCTGGCTGGCCAGTTATGGGGCAAGAGTCATTTCTGAAATCTGTGGGCCAGTTGGCGTGACTCTACTGGAATAAAAAACGGAAACATGCAGCAGTTGGTCTATAGGCCTGCTGAGTATTTCCAGCATTTTGTGTTTTTATTTCAGGTTTTCAGCATCTGCAGCATTTTGCTTTGGATTTAGTGGTTAGCTGGATGTAACTAAGATAACAAGGTGTGGGGCTGGATGAACACAGCAGGCCAAGCAGCATCATAGGAGCAGAAAAACTTGACGTTTCGGGCCTAGACCCTTCATCAGCTGGATTAACTGTGGGGTTCTTGACAATTCTCTGTGCATATGGTTTGGTACCTCTCAGAGTCCAGTTTCATCAGTGCCCGGACATCGAAGCAGAACTGCACATCGGTCACCGTACAACTGGGATAGGCTTCACTGAAACAAGAGAAAAAGCCACATCAGAAGCTGCCAATGTTTCACTCCACTTTGCAACACTTTGGTACCTTCTCACTAAAAACTCATCCAGCACATAGGAATACCACAGAAATACACTCAAACAACTATCTGTCTCAGTTTCTTTACTCATTAACAGGATCAGAACATCGCTGGCCAGGCAGCATTTATTGCCCAGAGTCAATCACATTGCTGTGGGTCTGCAGTCACATGTAGGCCAGACCCATGAGGATGGCAGTTTCCTTCCCTAAAGGACATTAGTGAACCAGGTGGGTTTTTCCCCAATAATTGACAATGGATTCATGATTATCATTAGATTCTTAATTCCAGATTATTTATTGAATTCAAATTCTACCAACTACCACGGCAGGATTTGAACATGGGTGCCCAGAGCATTATTTAGGTCTCTAGATTAACAGTCCAGTGATAATACCTCTGGGCCATCGCCTAGTTACACAAGCACAACACTATAAAATCACAGACACCAACTCATCATCATTTGGTGCTTATCCTCCAAAAAAGCTCACCTTTATCCACACACACACACACGCACACACACACAAACACACACACACACACACACACACACACACACACACACACACACAACTGCGAGGAGTTGGTTTCAGCAGTAATTGTCAAAGTCCAAAGTTTAATGTGGGCTATTATCCACTTGCCATTGGAAGTCAAGTGACTTTGGTGAAGCAAAGGTTTTGATATAAGAGTCTAGATGCAGAAAGAATGTTTCCTCTAGTTGGGAAGCCAAGAACCAGGGACACAATCTCAGGAAATTGAGTAGGCCATTTGGGGCCGAGGTGAGGAATCATTCCTTCACTCAGAGGAATTCACACCACAGAAGGTTGTGGAGGCCAAGTCACTAAATATATTCAAGGAAGAGATTTATGATTTTTTTAAATTAAAGGCATCAATGGGTATGGAGAGAAAGCAGAAACATGATGTGGAGACAATCAACCATGATCATATTGAATGGAGCAGGCTCAAAGGGCAGAATGGCCTACAGTTGCATCTAGTTTCCCTGTTTAATTGCTAGATCAATTAGTGGAAGGGTCCCTGTGCTGAAGGCTACCTAGCAACAGCCTCTGGATTGCAGTTACAGTGTTTTCCAGCAGGCCTAGGTGAGTCAGTTGAAGAAAGTCCTCCACGCTGGAGAGGTCAGTCTTTGACTGTTCCGAAAAACAGCAGAAAGCCCATATCAGGATCAGCTGCAAAAATTTCTCAAGGCTGAAATATTATAAGAACCTGATAAAGTCAAATATCAGGGTTTCTAACTATTTCTCATCTGAACTGAAGTCTGGTTTGAAAAAACAAAAACAGAAATTGCTGGAAAATGTCAGCAGGTCTGGCTGCATCTGTGGAGAGAACTCAGAGTTAACGTTTTGGATCCAGTGACCCTTCTTCAGAACCTTTGTTCTTCATTCTGAAGAAGGGTCACTGGACCCAAAACATTAACTCTGAGTTCTCTCCACAGATGCGGCCAAACCTGCTGACATTTTCCAGCAATTTGTTTTTGCTTCTGATTTCCAACATCCACAGTTCTTTTGCTTTTTTTTATTCTGGTTTGAAGATCTCATTAGTCCTACAACTACTAACATTGTGATCTTGATAACGGGAAGTCAACGGGACAGTGAGAAGTCCAACTTTTATTTATCCTTTGAATTAGCAGCCTTGATCACATCAGGGTGTTTTCTCATTTACTTCTTTTAAAAAAAAGCAAATCATCTCTGCAGAGCTGTATTGTCTTGTTTGTTGTAGGAATTTAATTTTAAGTAGCAGCTTAGTAGCTCATCAGTTTTGCCACTTATTGTTTACAATAAACAAGTTATTTTTGAGTCTGTTGAAGTATCCTGGTGAAAGTCTGGATAACGGCAAACACTTGTCTACTCCAACTCACACTCATACACTCTCAGCAATCTCGGTTCAGGCCATCCCCTGGTCATGAACAACTATAAAACCTCATTACTCACTGGAAATGTTTAATAATGAGATTTGTGTCTGTGATTTCCTTTGGGATTTGTGAAATCATCAGCGTTCTTGCCACCTACAGAGGAGAAATGTCACAGTTAGAATACAGAAAACTTGAATCATCCAGAGGACACCAAACTGACATTCCCACAGATCCAGAGATAAAAGGTACTGCAGATGCTGGAGAATCCGAGATAACAAGCATGGGGCTGGATGAACACAGCAGGTCAAGCAGCATCATAGGAGCAGGATCCTGCTCCTATGATGCTGC
>JAHRHZ010000195.1:404622-423070 GCA_024137785.1 Ginglymostoma cirratum | reverse complement strand
TGATGCATTTTGGACAATCCAATTCACGAGCGAACTATACGGTAAATGGAGAAGCCCTGGGGAAGACTGATGCACAGAGAGATCTGGGTGTTCAGGTCCATTGTACCCTGAAGGTGGCAACGCAGGTGGATAGAGTGGACAAGAAGGCATACGGCATGCTTTCATTCATTGGACAGAGAATTGAGTACAAGAGTTGGCAGGTCATGTTACAGTTGTATAGGACTTTGGTTCGACCACATTTGGAATACTGCGTACTGTTCTGGTCGCCACATTACCAGAAGGATGTGGATGCTTTGGAGAGGGTGCAGAGGAGGTTCACCAGGATTTTTCCTGGTGTGGAGGGCACTAGCTATGATGAGAGGTTGAGTAGATTAGGATTATTTACATTAGAAAGATGGAGGTTTGGGGGGACCTGACTGAGGTCTACAAAATCATGAGAGGTATAGACAGAGTGGATAGCAAGAAGCTTTTTCCCAGGGCGGGGGACTCAATTACTAGGGGTCACGATTTCAAAGTGAGAGAGGAAAAGTTTAAGGGAGATATGCATGGAGAGTTCTTTACGCAGACAGTGGTGGGTGCCTGGAACGCTTTGCCAGCGGAGGTGGTAGAGGCGGGCACTATATCGTCACTTAAGATGTATCTTGACAGATACATGAATGGGCAGGGAGCAGAGGGAGCAGATCCTTAGAAAATAGGCGACAGGTTTAGAAAGAGGATCTGGATCGGTGCAGGCTTGGAGGGCCGAAGAGCCTGTTCCTGTGCTTGTAATTTTCTTCATTCTTTGTTCTGAGAGGTCTGAAGGTGGATCCATTACCTGGAACAGATGGACTATCGCCAATGTTCTGAAGGACTTAGCTGAGATGGCTGTGGAGGCATTGGTGGTGAACTTTCAGACATCACTGGAGGTGGGGATGGTCCCAGAGGACTAGCAAATGTAACAGATGGTAAGAACTGCCAATGCAGGGGTCTGAGATCACACAGTGTGGGGCTGGAGGAACACAGCAGGCCAAGCAGCAGCAGCAGCAGCAGCAGAGGAGCAGGAAAATTGATGTTTCAGGTCAGGACCCTTCTTCAGAAATGGGGCAAGGGGAAGGGAGCTCAGAAATAAATAGAGGAGTGGTGGGGCTGGGGAAGATAAGTGATATGGTGATAGGTGAGTGCAGGTAGGGAGTGGTGGGATTGGTCACTGAGGTGGGAGGGCCGGGGAGGTGGGAGAAAAGATGGACAGGTTGTGTCAGGTCAAGCAGGCGGGGACAAGATGCCTGTTTAAGAAGGGAGGGAGAAGATTGGAAAATAAAGGCCAGTTGGGCTGACCTGGGTTGTTGATAAGATTTTAGAGTTCATTATTATGGATGAGTTTGCTGAGTGTTTGAAAGTACATGGTAAAATAGGCCTAAACCAGCATAGTTTCATCATGGGGAGGTCATGCCTGACAAAATTCGATTTCCAGAAGGCCTCTGACTAGGTGATGCACAGGATGATATTAAATAAGGTAAGAGCCCACTGTGTTAGGGGCAAGGTGCTGGCATGGATTAAAGGTTGCCTACGGGCTGAAGGCCAAGAGTGGAGATAC
Source organism: Ginglymostoma cirratum (assembly GCA_024137785.1). Taxonomy (NCBI): domain Eukaryota; kingdom Metazoa; phylum Chordata; class Chondrichthyes; order Orectolobiformes; family Ginglymostomatidae; genus Ginglymostoma; species Ginglymostoma cirratum. The sequence continues at coordinate 421,497 of JAHRHZ010000195.1, read as the reverse complement.
AGCAGTTTTTTCTGGGTGGCAACTGGTGACTAGTGGCATTCAGTGAAGGTCAGTGTTGGGAAACAAATATTCAGGTTTACATTAATGTCCGAACAAATGAACTTGAGGGCATGAGATAACAAGCATGGGGCTGGATGAACACAGCAGGTCAAGCAGAATCATAGGAGCAGGAAAACTTGACGTTTCGGGCCTAAACCCTTCATCAGAAATGGGGGAGGGGAAGAGGGTTCTGAAATAAGTAGGGAGAGAGGGGGAGGTGGATAGAGGATGGGCTCCCTGAGGTTTGTCCGGAGGGAGGAGGGTAACTTCTTCAGGGTAGGCATCCTTAGAAGAGGCTTCGCAGTGGGGTTAAAATTGTATCAGAGATAAAAAGTACTGCAGATGCTGGAGAATCTAAGATAACAAGCATGGGGCTGGATGAACACAGCAGGTCAAGCAGCATCATAGGAGCAGGAAAACTTGACGTTTCGGGCCTAAACCCTTCATCAGAAATAGGGGAGGGGAAGAGGGAACTTGAGGGCATTGTTGCTAAAGTTGCAGATGACACAAAGCTAGATGGAAGGGCAGGTAGTGTTGAGGATGCGGAGAGGCTGGGAGAGTAGGCAAGGAAGTGGCAGATTGAATACAATGTGTGAATACACTGCGGTTATATACTTTGGTAGGAAGAACAGGGATGTAGACTACTTTCGAAATGGGGAAAGGCTTCAGAAATCTGAAGTGCAGAGAGATTGAGGAGTCTTAGTTCAGGATTGTCTAAAGGTTAATATGCAGGTTCAGTTGGCAATTAGGAAGGCAAATGCAGTGTTCGCACCCATTTTGAGACAGCTAGAATACAAGAGCAGAGATGTACTGCTGAGGCTTTATAAGGCACTGGTCAGATTGCATTTGGAATATTATGAGCAGTTTTGGGCCCCACATCTAAGGAAGAATATGCTGGCATTGGAAGGATCCAGAGAAGGTTCACAAGAATGATCCTGGGGATGAAGGGTTTGTAACATAAGGAAGGGTGGATGACTCTGGGTTTGTACTTGATGGAGTTTAGAAGGATGAGCGGGTGTCTCACTGAACATAGAATACAGAACGTAGAACAGTACAGCACAGTACAGGCCCTTGGGCCCACGATGTCGTGCCGAACTTTTACCCTAAACCTAAGGTCTATCTAACCTCCACCCCCTCCTTATACTATCATCCATATGCTTATCTAATAGCCGCTTAAATGCCCTGAATGAAGCCGACTCCACTCGCCTCTCTGGCAAAGCATTCCACGCCCCTACCACTCTCTGAGTAAAGAACCTACCTCTGACGTCTCCCCTAAATCTACCTCCACTCACTTTAAAACTATGCCCCCTCGTAATAGCTACCTCCACCATGGGAAAAAGTCTCTGGCTATCCACTTTATCTATATCTCTGATCATTCTGTACACCTCTATCAAGTCACCTCTCATCCTTCGTCGTTCTAAAGAGAAAAGCCCTAGCTCTCTCAACCTTTCCTTGTAAGACCTTCCCTCCATTCCAGGCAACATCCTGGTAAATCTCCTCTGCGCCTTTTTCAACGCTTCCACATCTTTCCTGTAATGAGGCAGCCAGAACTGGACACAATACTCCAGATGTGGCCGAACCAGGATTTCGTACAGCTGGAGCATAACTTCACAGCTCTTGAACTCAATCCCTCTATTAATGAAAGCTAACACACCATACGCCTTCTTAACAACTCTATCCACTTCGGTGGCACCTTTCAGGGAACTGTGGACATGAACCCGAAGATCCCTCTGCTCCACCACACTGCCAAGAATCTTTCCGTTAACCCTGCATTTTGCCAACAAATTTGTCCTTCCAAAATTAATCAGCTCACACTTTTCAGGGTTAAACCCCATCTGCCACTTCTCAGCCCAGCTCTGCATCCTATCAATGTCCCTTTGCAACCTAGAACAGCCCTCCGCACTGTCCACAACGCGACCCACCTTCGTATTGTCCGTGAACTTGCTAAGTTCACTTCTTCATCCACCCTTCCACTTCTTCATCCAAATCATTTACAAAAATCACAAATAGAAGAGGACCCAGAACAGATCCTTGTGGTACACCACTCATAACTGAGCACCATGTCAAATATTTTCTGTCCACTACCACCCTTTGTCTTCTAAGGGTCAGCCAATTCTGAATACAATCTGCCACATTTCCCCCATCCCATGCCTCCTTAATTTCTGCATGAGCCTATCAAGGGGAACCTTATCAAATGTCTTACTGAAATCCATGTATACCACATCCACTGCTCTACCTTCATCCTCGTGTTTGGTCACCTCTTCAAAGAATCCAATGATGTTTGTGAGGCATGATCTACCCCTCACAAATCCATGCTGACTATCACGAATCAAACTGTGCCTTTCCAAGTGATCATAGATCCTATCTTTCAGAGCCCTTCCCAATAATGTGCCTACCGCTGAAGTAAGGGTGAAGTAAGAAACTTACAGAATACTGACAGGCCTGAACAGAGTCAACATGGAGAAGTTTTCACTAGTGGGAGAAACTAAGACTCAAGAGCACAGTGAGGGAATGACCCATCAGAATTGAGATGGGGAGGAATTTCTTCAGTCCCAGGGTGGCAGGTCTGTGGAGCTCATTGTCGGAGAAGTTATTGAGTGTATTTAAGAAAGATAAATAGGTATCAAAAGAAAATGGGTAATTTAAGTAACATTTTACATCAAAGAGAATTGTCGAATTGATCACAACAGGGTAAGGGAAGGACGGATGAATTTTTGTAAGGAGAGGAATACTGGGGTTCAGTTCCAGAAACTCCAGTTTCACGGTTGGGCACATTGCTCAAATTTCCAATTGCACATTGCTGGGCTCCTGGAAGTTTTCAAAGTGTGATTTCAGGCACTGTTGCTAATTCTTCACTCTCTAGTCTCCCTCATTCCAACGGACCAATCTATTACCTGCTTTAAACTCACCTTTTCGTTGTCTTTGTAATCCAGCTGCAGTGAATGATGACCCATGCAGATCACAGTTACTATGAAGTAAAGAAGTGCAAAGATACTGTGTAACCAGAGCAGTCGATCACTGGAAAACAAGTGTAATCACAACATGAGAGAAGGAATCAGAATGTGGGTCTGAGGAGGATTGGTATACAGAAGAGTGGCCTGAAGGACAGGGCAGAGGATGGGGTTCAGGTGTGGACGTGGTAATTGGGGTGCAGGATTCAGTGGGCGGGGAGGAGGAACAGCAGAGAGGATGGTAACAAGATTGTAAGAGGTTAAGGGGCACTGGGTAGAGGAGGGGAGGGAGGGATGGACAAATCAGATGGTGGTCAGATCTGTGGCCCACCACCAGTCAGTGTTCACTCACTCTGCAGGGACATTTGCAATGGTGGTGCGGCCAAAATGTTGCGGGCTGTTACCTGAAAGGCAAAGAGTCATTAGTCAGTGATGGCTCCACATTGGTCTTAAATACAGTGCTGAATCATCTCTATGTACAGACAACGCTGAATATCAGTAACTACTGGAGATAACAGCATCACACAGCACTTCCAACCCAAGTCCAGACTCCCCTTGCCCAACTACCCTTCCCCAGCCTGTGCTACTCCCCTCCCCTAACTCACTGCACCTTTGTCTAAAGATTCCCCTGCCTTAGCTCTGGATTCTCCTATCTGTCCTCATCTTCCATCTGAACTAAAGCTTGTCCACCTCTAGTTCCTTTGACTCTATTCCCACTAAACGACACCAGACTGCCCCAATATTTCTCTATCATGTAACTGGCTGGGATTGTACTTGTCTGATCCCGCTTTCATCTACACAACTGTATACACATTTACACATTTTTCTTCCTGCTCTTACACCATTAGCACTGGTCTCCCAAAGGATCAATCCTTGGCCCCCTCTTATTTCTCACTCACATGCTTCCCTTTGGAGATATCAAGCAAAACATAGGTCTGACTTTTCATAATCCAAGACAGGGTCACCACCTTAGCCAAATGGTACTGGAGACCTGACTCTTAAAGCCCTGCCTCTAAGCCTGTTACCACGTTTTTATATCCGTGGTCTGCGGTGGCAGATGCACATGCTAAAGTGGTGTTGCCTTCAGGAAGATCCAATTTTCATTATTGGATATCAAACTGTGGCCTGTGGGCTGCACATTTTTCAGACGAAGGTCTAAAGCTGCCAGAGATATTAATTAGAGTTAGGTCACTCTTTATATAGCCCAGGAACACCTTTGGGAAAAGTAACATGCCCTTTGGGATTGTTAAAAGCAGATATGAACATGTATAAGAGGAACATGCGTAAGCTTAATTCACCTGCCCTCTAACATTCTGAAAATAACAACCTGCAATGTAATATAAAAGTCTGTGCTCATAGAACAGTGGCTGTCCGTTCATATTTTAATTGAGATAACAAGCATGGGGCTGGATGAACACAGTAGGTCAAGCAGCATCATAGGAGCAGGAAAACTTGACGTTTCGGGCCTAAACCCTTCATCAGAAATGGGGGAGGGGAAGAGGGTTCTGAAATAAATAGGGAGAGAGGGGGAGGCGGATAGAAGATGGATAGAGGAGAGGATAGGTGGAGAGGAGGCAGACAAGTCGAAGAGGCGGGGATGGAGCCAGTAAAGGTGAGTGTAGGTAGGGGGGTAGGGAGGAGATAGGTCAGTCCAGGGAGGACGGACAGGTCAAGGGGGCGGGGTGATGTTAGTAGATAGGAGATGGGGGTGTGGCTTGGGATGAGAGGAAAAACCGGTTAGGGAGGTGGAGATGAGCTGGGCTGGTTTTGGGATATGGTTGGGGGAGGGGAGATTTTGAAGCTTGTGAAATCCACATTGATGCCATTGGGCTGCAGGGTTCCCAGGCTGAATATGATTTGCTGTTCCTGCAGCCTTCGGGTGGCATCACTGTGGCATTGTAGGAGGCCAAGGATGGACATGTCATCTGAGGAATGGTAGGGGGAGTTGAAATGGTTTGCGACTGGGAGGTGCAGTTGTTTGTTGCGAACTGAGCGCAGGTGTTCTGCAAAGCGGTCCCCAAGTCTCCGCTTGGTTTCCCCGATGTAGAGGAAGCCACACCGGGTACAGCGGATGCAGTATACCACATTGGCAGAAGTGCAGGTGAACCTCTGCCTGATGTGGAAAGTCTTCTTGGGGCCTGGGATTGGGGTGAGGGAGGAGGTGTGGGGGCAGGTGTAGCACTTCCTGCGGTTACAAGGAAAAGTGCCAGGTGTGGTGGGGCTGGAGGGGAGTGTGGAGCGGACAAGGGAGTCGCGGAAGGAGTGGTCCCTCCGGAAGGCAGATAAGGGTGGGGAGGGAAAGATGTCTTTGGTGGTGGGGTCTGACTGCAGATGGCGGAAGTGTCGGAGGATGATGCGTTGGATAATATTTTAATTGACACCTCTTAATACTTATAAAGTCTTTCAAGTGGGCAGATGAATACAAATGCTCATTTTTATAATGGATTAAGGACCTGAATGAATGAAAAGGGAGTGAACAATTTTTTTTCATGAGTGTAATCAGGAACAAATACTTAGAACTTTATTTCACATTAGCATAGGCCCTGATGTCAGTACATGGGTGGATACTGTGTGAGCTGGCATTGATGGTGTAAAGCAAGGATGGTTGATGGTATGCAGAGGAAGGCCAGAGTTTGTACCAACTTAGCTTAGGGGCTATAAATTGGCATAGGGTGGGCAAAGGGGCATTGGTTAGTTGGTGGATAACCAAAACAGAATTGCTGGAGAAACTCAGTAGGTCTGGCAGCATCTGTGGGAAGAAAGCAGAGTTAATGTTTCAATTCTGGTGACTCTTCATCAGAATTGTTCTGAATTTCTCCAGCAGGTTCTGAATTTGTTTCAGATCTCCAGCATCAGCAATTCATTGTTTGATGAGGTATGAGGCCAAGGGAGGGATCAGTGCAGGCCATAGGTTGGTGTGGGCAGTACGAGGGGTAATGGAGGGCATGGTGAGGGAATGGATAGTGCATAGGAGCAACTGAGGGGATGCGAAGGGCGAGGGCTGGAGGAATGGCTTTTGTTTTAGCTCTTTTAATGGTAGCTCACAGCCTGCCTCCTCACCTAGCAGCTCCTTTGGTTGCCACCAAATCTTTCCTGGTGTTAGAAGGTCCAAATTCAGTTATCAGCAACTCCAACAGGACAAACTTCCAGCTGTCGGAGTATTTTCCTCCAAGTCGAGTTTACAGACCTGTTAATTATATCAACTCTGCACTCCTGTCTCAGGAATGCAAACTAAGGCCACATTATCTATTTCACATGTCTGCTGACAACACCCAGGTGTACCTCACCAGCACCTTTCTCAATCCCTCCATTTCTCTAAATAAGACAGTTTGTCTGACATCCAGAACTAAATGAATAGAAACTTCCTCCAATGATATATTGGGACGACCGAGTCTATAGGTTGAATATTACCTTTCTTGACTATGTTCAAATTAAGCCGGATTTTTTAGGGGGTTAGTCACCATAAGGCCTACAGAGCTCACTTACTGTATCTAATTAATTACTTACCCTGTCTCAATGGCATCCCTCATGTTCGATTTCAGCCCCCATCTTACCAAATACCTTCCCTGAACAACTCACTACTCAGTGAGTATCCTTCTGCCCATGCTTTCTTTAAAAGCCCATTGTGCACCCAAGTGAAAACTGTCAGTCCAGAGCTGCCCTGCATGGTTCTTCATATTTGCCCCAAAGAAAGCAGACAGGGAACATTTGCAGGCAGGGTCTTGCTGGACATAAAACATAGAAAATGGGGGCATTCAGCCTTTCAGCCCACTGCACCATTCAGTATAAAAACTAAATGAACTGTGGATGCTGTGAATCAGAAACATAAACAGAAGTTGCTAGAAAAGATCAGCAGATCTGGCAGCATCTGTGAAGAAAAGTCAGAGTTAACGTTTCGGGTCCGGTGACCCTTCCTCACCATTCAGTATGATCATGGCTGATCATCTAACACATTAGTCTGTTCCACCTTTTCCCCCATATCCTTTGATCCCTTTAGCCCCAAGTGCTACACCCAAGTCCTTCTTCAAATCATACAATGTTTTTGGCTTAAATGCACTCTGTGGTATCATATTCCCTAGGCTCACCACTTTGTGTGTAAAAAAATTTCTCCAAATCGCAGTCCGAAGAATGGTTTACCCAATATTCATAGACATCGGCACCTGGTTCTGGAGTCACCAGTCATCAGGAGAATTCTTCCTGCATCTAGCCAGTCTAGTCCTGTTCATATTTTATAGGTTTCTATGAGATCCCCCCTCATTCATCTGAATTCCAGTGAATATAGTTCAAGGCAATTCGACCTCTCCTCATACATCAGTCCTGCCATTCCAGGAATCAGTTCAGTAAACCTTCACTGCACTCCCTCCAAAGCAAGAACATTCTTCCTCAGATAAAGAGACCAAAGCTGTACATAATATTCCAGGTGTGGTTTCATCAAGACCCTGCTCTTGTACTTAAATCCTCTTGTTATAAAGACCAACATTTCATTTACCGTCTTCATCACTTGCTGCACCAACATGCTTACTTTCAATGACTGGTATACAAGGACACTTGGGTATCATTACGTATTCCCCTCTCTCAATTTATAGTCGTTCAGGTAAAAAACTGCCTTGCTACCAAAGTCAATGACCTCACATCTGTCCACATTAAACTGCAATTGCCATGCATTTGCCCACATACTCAGCTTGTCCAAATCACAGTGACATTTCTCTTCATCCTCCTCACAGTTTACCCACCAACACAGTTTTGTGGTCTTCTGCAAACTTGGAGCTACTACATTTATTTCTCTCATTTAAATCATTAGTATACATTATGAATAGCTGGAGTCCTAGCACCGATCCCTTTGGTACCCACTAATAATTGCCTGCCACTTAGAAAATGGCCTTTATCTTTCCTTATCTGAGAAAGGGCGTTCTTATTGTAAAGGGAGTGAGTGAATATTTACCAAACTCTATTCCTACTCTTTGTTAAGTGTCGGCCAACCAGTTTTCTGTTCATCTCAATACATTACCTCCAATTGCATGTGCTTTAATTTTACCTGGAAATCTCTTATTTTGACTTTGTCAAACGCCTTCTGAAAATCTATGAAGAATTCCAGTAGATTCCATTTTCCACTTTCCTGCCCACTCTCCAAAACTCTTCAACCCAATACTAATTAAAAATCTACATTCTCCTTAAATTTACTCGATGTCCCAACATGCACCCCACTCTGGGGTAGTGAATTCCGCAGATTTGTGACCCTTTGAGAGAAGTAGTTTCTCCTTGCCTCTATTTTAAATCTGCTACCCTTATCCTAAAACTATGACCTCTCATTCTAGATTGTCCCACATGAGGAAATATCCTTCCTACATCTACTTTGGCAATCCCTTTTAATATCTTATATACTTCACTTTGGAAGGAGTAACAGGAATACAGAGTACTGGGCTAATGGTAAGATTCTTGGTAGTGTGGACGAGCAGAGAGATCTCGGTCTCCATGTGCATAGATCCCTGAAAGTTGACACCCAGGTTGATGGGGTTGTTAAGAAGGCGTACGGTGTGTTAGGTTTTATTGGTAGAAGGATTGAGTTTCAGAGCTGTGAGGTCATGTTGCAGCTGTACAAAACTCTGGTGCGGCTGCATTTGGAGTATTGCGTACAGTCCTGGTCGCCGCATTATAGGAAGGATGTGGAAGCATTGGAAAGGGTGCAGAGGAGATTTACCAGGATGTTGCCTGGTATGGAAGAAAGGTCTTATGAGGAAAGGCTGAGGGACTTGAGGCTGTTTTCGTTAGAGAGAAGAAGGTTAAGAGGTGACTTAATAGAGACATACAAGATGATCAGAGGATTAGATAGGGTGGACTGTAAGAGCCTTTTTCCTCGGATGGTGATAGCTAGCACGAGGGGACATAGCTTTAAACTGCGGGGTGATAGATATAGGACAGATGTCAGAGGTAGATTCTTTACTCAGAGAGTAGTAAGGGCATGGAATGCCTTCCCTGCAGCAGTTGTAGACTCGCCAACTTTAAGGGCATTTAATTTGTCGTTGGATAAACACATGGATGATAATGGAATAGTGTAGGTTAGACAGGCTTCAGGTTGGTTTCACAGGTCGGTGCAACATCGAGGGCCGAAGGGCCTGTACCGCGCCGTAATGTTCTATGTTCTATGTTTACCCAAAAGGTTATGAATCTGGGGAATTCCCCGCCCAGTGAAGTAGTTGAGGCTTTCTCATTGAATGTTTTTAAAGCTAAGATAGATAATTTTTTGAACAGTAAAGGAATTAAGGGTTATGGTGAGAGTGTGGTTAAGTGGAAATGAGGCCATGAAGAGATCGCCTGTGATTTTATTGAATGGCAGAGTGGACTCGAAGGGCCAGAGGGCCTACTCCTGCCTCTAGTTCTTATATTCTTATGTTCAATTTGATTTCCTCTCAATCAACAACAGTCCAGGGAATAAAGGCTTAAATTGATCAATCTCTCTTCATAAAACAAACCCCTCATTTCTGGAATCAATCTAGCTAACTTCCACTCAAATGCCTCAAGCACAACTCCATCCGTCCTCAAGTAAGGGACCAAAACTGTACACAATACTCCAGGTGCAGTCTCAATAATGTCTCGAACAGTTGCAGCAACACTTGCCATTCCTTAAGCAAAAAGTCCCAAAAATGCCTTCCTTATTACCTGCCATACTTGCATACCAGTTTTATAACATGTCAGGGTCCAACTAGGGATCAGGTTAGTTTGGAAATGGTAATGTATATAATGAGACAGATTTAATAAATGATTTCAGAATAAAAGATCCTCTCAGGAATAGAGACCATAACATGGTAGAATTTAGAATTCAGTTTGACAGTGACAAACCTGGAGTTGGAAACAACTGTGTGAAATATGAATAAGAAAAATTACACAGGAAGAGGGTTGAGTTGGCTGGAGTGAACTGGGAAAGGGGAAGTTTAGCAGAAAAGATAGTTGAAAAACAATGGCAGATATTTTTAAAAATACTTCATGACTCTCAGCTCCCCAGGTAGGAAGAAGGATTCTAGGAAGAGAATAAAACAACCACGGTTAACCAAGAAAGTTAAGGACAGCATGAAAGAAAAACATATAATGTGGTAAAGCTTTGTGGTGAATCAGAGGATTGGGAAAGTTTTAAAAGCCAACAAAAGATAGCCAAAAATAAAGGGAAAATATAAACCCTGAGTCAAACTAGTTCATAACATAAAAACTGATAGTAAGAGCTTCTTTAAGTATATGAAAAGCAGACAGAAGCAACAGTGAACATACAGAACTTACAGATTAACACTGGGGAAACAATATTGGGGAGCCAGCAAATGGTAGAAGAGTTTAATAAATACTTTGCATTAGTCTGCAAGGTAGACTGAAAGCATTCCAAAAATGCAAATTAATCAAAGGGCTAAAGCGGCAGGAGGGGGAATAAACACAATAAATATCACTCAAGAAAAACCACGAGGGAAACTATTAGGGTTAAAGGCCGATATGTCCCTTGGACCTGATGGGATTCATCCTAAGATATTAAAAGCAGATGCAAAGATAGTGGATGCACTGATGATAGTCTTCTGGAATAGTCTCACAGGATTTTAAAACTAAAAATATAACACCTTTCATTATAAAGGTAAGAAGACAAAAAACAGGTAACTATGAGCCAGTTACCTTAACATCTATCACTAGGAAATGAATGGTGTTTATTTTAAAGGATGAAAAAACAGAGCATTTAGAAACGCATAGTCACAAAGTCAGTGCCAAAATAAATCATTATATATTTTTCCATGTTAAACTTCATTTGTCAGATCTTTGACCACTGATTTCATAAGACCATAAGACATAGGAGCAGAAATTAAGCTATTCGGCCCATCACGTCTGCTCCGCCATTCAATCAGGGCTGATAAGCTCCTCAACCCAATTCTCCTGCTTTCTCCCCGTAACCCTTGATCCCCTTGATAATCAAGAACCTATCTATCTCTGTCTTAAATGGACTCAATGACCTGGCCTCCACAGCCTTCTATGGCAGTGAATTCCATAGATTCACCACTCTCTGGCTAAAGAAGTTTCTCCTTATCTCCATTCTAAAAGGTCTTCCTTTTACTTTAAGGCTGTGCCCTCGGGTCCTAGACTCTCCTACCACTGGAAGCATCTTCCCAACATCCATTTTGTCTAGGCCATTCAGAATTCTGTACATTTCAATTAGATCCCACCTTATCCTTTTAAACTCCAGTGAGTATATTCCCAGCATCCTCAAACATTTCCTCATATCTTAAGCTTTCCATTATTGGAACCATTCTCGTGAACCTCCTCTGAACCCGCTCCAGGGCCAGTACATCCTTCTTTGAGATATGGGGCTCAAAACTGCACAGAATACTCCAAATGTGGCCTGATCAGAGCCTTATAAAGCCTCAGTAGTACATCCCTGCTTTTATATTCAAGTCCTCTCAAAATAAATGCCAACATTGCATTTGCCTTCCTGACTACTGACTCAAACCACAAGTTTACCTTGAGAGAATCCTGAACTAGAACTTCCAAGTCTCTTTGCACTTCAGACTTCTGAATTTTCTCACCATTTAGAAAATAGTCCATGCTTTTATTCTTCTTACCAATGTGCATGACCTCACACTTTCCCACCTTGTACTCCATCTGCCACTTCTTTGTTCACTCTCCTAACCTGTCCAGATCCTTCTGCAGCCTCCCCACCTCCTCAATATTACCTGTCCCTCCATCTATCTTTGTATCATCTGCAAACTTAGCCAGAATGCCCACAGTTCCTTCATCGAGATCATTAATGTACAAAGTGAAAAGTTGTGGTCCTAACACTGACCCTTGTGGAATACCACTTGTGTTGCCACTCAGGCTGCCATCCTGAAAAAGACCCCTTTATCCCCACTCTCTGCTTTCTGCCAGATAGCCAATCTTCTATCCATGTTAGCACCTTGCCTCTAACACCGTGGGGCCTTATCTTACTCAGCAGCCTCCTGTATGGCACCTTATCAAAGGCCTTCTTGAAGTACAGGTAGATTGGGTTTAAGGTTGACAGAGCTAGGGCTTTTCTCTTTAGAACGATGAAGGATGAGAGGTGACTTGATAGAGGTGTACAAAATGATCAGATGTATAGATAGAGTAGACAGCCAGAGACTTTTTCCTAGGGTGAAGGTAGCTTTTACAAGGGGACATAGTTTTAAAGTGAAAGGAGGTCGATATCGGGGAGACGTCAGAGGTAGGTTCTTTAATCAGAGAGTGGTCGGGGCGTGGAATGCATTGCCAGAGAGGGTAGTGGAGTCAGCCTCATTAGGGGCATTTAAGTGGCTATTAGATAGGCATATGGATGATAGTATAAGGTAGCGGTGGAGGTTAGATAGACCTTAGGTTTAGGGTAAAAGTTTGGCACAATGTCGTGGGCCGAAGCGCCTGTACTATGCTGTAATGTTCTATGTCCTATGTTCTAGGTAACTTTCATTGGCTCTCCTTAGTCTACCCTGCTCATTACTTCCTCAAAGAATTCTAGCAGATTTGTCAGGCATGAGCTCCCCTTGATGAAACCATGCTGACTTTGCCCTATTTTACTATACATTTCCAAATATTCAGAAATAGAACATAGAACATAGAACAGTACAGGCCCTTTGGCCCGCGATGCTGTGCCGAACTTTTACCCTTAACCTAAGGTCTATCTAACCTCCACCCCTATCTTATACTATCATCATAGTTTACAATGGACTCATCCTTTACAACAGACTCCAAAATCTTACCCACGACCAAGGTTAGGCTAATCGGCCTATAATTTTCCATCTTTTGGCTTACTCCCTTTTTAAACAGGGGTGTCATGTTAGCGATTTTCCAGTCCTCTGGGACCCTCCCTGACTCTAGTGATTCCTGAAAGATCACCACTAACGCTTCCACTATCACTTTAGCTATCTCCTTTAGAACTCTGGGGTGTAGTCCATCTGGTCCAGGTTATTTGTCCAACTTCAGGCCAATCAGTTTTATGAGCACCTTTTCCTTGGTGCTGGCCACCATACTCAGCTCTGCTCCCTGACTCTCTTGAATTTTTGGGATTTTACTCGTGTCTTCCTCCATGAAGACTGACACGATGTAATTATCAGTTCCTCAGCCATTTCCTTGTTCCCCACTATCTCTCCACTGTCATTTTCCAATGGTCCAATGTCCACTTTTGCTTCTCTTTTGCCTTTCATATAACTAAAGTCTTCATTTATATTACTGGCTAGCTTACCCTCATATTTAATCTTCTCCCTCCTTATTTCTTTTTTGTTGCCCTCCGTTGGTCTTTGTAAGCTTCCCAATCCTCTGGTTTCCCACTGCCCTTCGCCACATTATATGCTTTCTCTTCTGCTTTTATTCTATCCCTGACTTCCTTCGTCAGCCATGGTTGCCTCATCTTCTCTGTACCATGCTTCTTTTTCCTAGGGATGAATTTTTGCTGCATCTCCTGAATTACTCCCAGAAACTCCTGCCATTACTGTTCCACTGTCTTTCCTGCTAGGCTCCTCTTCCAATCAATTCTGCTCAGCTCCTCCCTCATACCTCTATAGTCACCTTTATTCATTTGTAATACCGTTACCTCTGATTTTCTCTTCTCCCTCTATTGCAGAGTAAATTCAATCATATAATGATCACTGCCTCCTAAGGGTTCCTTTACCTTAAGCTCCCTTATCAAGTCTGCCTCATTGCACAACACTAAATCCAGTATAGCCTGTTCCCTTGTGGGCTCCACCATGAGCTGCTCCAAAAAGCCATCTCGTAGACATTCCACAAACTCCTTTTCTTGCAATCCACTACCAACATGATTTTCCCAGTCCACCTGCATATTGAAATCCCCCATGATCACTGTGATTTTGCCTTTCTTACACACCTTATCTGTCTCCTGGTGTATCTTGTGCCCCAGCTCCTGAGTCCTGTTTGGAGGCCTGTACACAACCCCAACTATGTTTTTTTTGCCTTTGCAGTTCCTCGATTCTACCCACACAGATTCTGCACCATCTGACCGTACTTTGTTTCTTCCTATTGATTTAATTTCATTTCTCACTAATAAGGCAAACCCAACCCTCAGCCCAACTGCCTGTCTTTTTGATAGGATGTATATCCTTGGATATTCAGTTCCCAGTCCTGATCCCCTTGCAACCACGTCTCCGTGATGCCTGCCATGTCACACCTGCCAGTTTCGATCCGCACCACAAGCTCATTTACCTTATTCCTTATACTGCGTACATTCAGATATAACACCTTCACTCCTGTATTAACCCCCCATTCTCATTTTCATTCGTTTCTCCAGTGTTTGATTGCTAGACTTTTCCAAACACTCTGTCCCGTTTGTGTTTGAGATGGAGACTTTAATAACCTCCCCTGAATTCTCCTTCCCTGTCATTTCTTTCATATTGTTTCACTTAGTTGAATCCATCACTACAGATGTTAACTTGCTGTTTTGTTTCCCACTGGGGCAAGTTTCACCATTCCCTTCTCCCCCCACCCCCCTCAGTTTCTATTTAAAAGTACCGTTGACCAGCCTATTTACCCTTTTCGCTAGAACATTGGTCCCAACTCAATTCAGGTGGAGACCGTCCCAACAATACAGATCCCTCCTGTTCCAATACTGATGCCAGTGCCCCATGAAAAGGAACGCCTCTTTCCCACACCACTCTCTTAGCCGCATGTTTACCTCCCTTATTCTCATGTCCCTATGCCAATTAGCACGTGGCTTAGGCAGTAATCCAGAGATTATAACCCTTGAGGACCTGTTCCTTAATTTGGTTCCTAGTTCCTGATAATCCATTAACAGGTCCTCTTTCCTAGTCTTGCCGATGTTGATTGTTCCGGCGTGGACCACAACAACGGGATCCTCCCCCTCTCGCTCCAATATCTTTTCCAGCCGGTCAGAGATATCCCTTACTCTGGCACCGGGCAGGCAACACACCACGCAGGACTCTCAATCCTGCTTACAAAGGATACTATCTATCCCCCTATTTATAGAATCCCCTACAACTACCACCTGTCTTTTTGCTCCCTCCTCTTGAATGGCCTCCCGTACCATGGTGCAGTGGTCAGTTATCTCATCCTCCCTGCAGCCCTTTTCCTCATTCACAAAGGGAGCAAGTACCTCGTACCTGAGATAATAGGAACTGCAGATGCTGCAGAATCTGAGATAACAGGTTGTGGAGCTGGATGAACACAGCAGGCCCAGCAGCATCACAGGAGCAGGAAAGCTTGACGTTTCGGGCCTAGACTCTTCATCAGAAATGGGGGAGGGGAAAAGGGTTCTGAAATAAATAGGGAGAGAGTGGGAGGCGGATAGAAGATGGATAGAGGGGAGGATAGGTGGAGAGGAGACAGACAAGTAGAGTTGCAGTGGGAGAGAGATCCCCTGAGGTTTGTGCGGAGGGAGGAGGGTAACTTCTTCAGGGTAGGCATCCTTAGAAGAGGCTTCGCAGTGGGGTTAAAATTGTATCAGAGATAATAAGAACTGCAGATGCTGGAGAATCCGAGATAACAAGTTGTGGAGCTGGATGAACACAGCAGGCCAAGCAGCATCATAGGAGCAGGAAAGCTTGACATTTCGGGCCTAGACCCTTCATCAGAAATGGAGGAGGGGAAGAGGGTTCTGAGGTTTTTCCTATTATCTCTGATACAATTTTAACCCCACTGCGAAGCCTCTTCTAAGGATGCCTACCCTGAAGAAGTTACCCTCCTCCCTCCGCACAAACCTCAGGGGATCTCTCTCCCACTGCAACTCTACTTGACTGTCTCCTCTCCACCTATCCTCTCCTCTATCCATCTTCTATCCGCCTCCCCCTCTCTCCCTATTTATTTCAGAACCCTCTTCCCCTCCCCCATTTCTGATGAAGGGTCTAGGCCCGAAACGTCAAACTTTCCTGCTCCTATGATGCTGCTTTGCCCGCTGTGTTCATCTAGCTCCACAACTTGTTACCCCATACCTGTTGGACAAGGTCAAGAGCTGAGGCTCCTCTGTTCCTGACTGCAGGATCCCTCTACCTGCCTCGCCTACAGTCACACCCTGCTGTCCCTGGCCACTGACTGAATATGAAGTACTTAATCTACCAGGTGTGACTGCCTCCTGAAACAAAGTGTCCGGGTACTTCTCCCCCTCCCGGATGTGCCACAGTGTTTGAAGCTCAGATTCCAGCTCCTCAACTCTGAGCCAAAGTTCCTCAAGCAACCAACACTTGGTCACTGCAGTGCGCAATGGCATCAGCCAGCTCCCACATCATACAGCTGCAACACATCACCTGTCCAGCCATTTCTGCTCAGTTATTTACTTTATTAATTTATTGTAATGAGTTAATTAAATTTGTTGATAAAGAAAAGAAAGACTTACCTTACCTTACCAACCCTCCACAGTCTTTATTTTTGGTTAGAGGAGGATGATGGCTGGGAGACCACTACATGTGTTTTGGGTTTAGCCAATGCCCAAATATAATAGTTCATGTATATATATCCTTCTGTCGCCCCTTCATGTCCTCTTCACACTTACTTTCCAATATTTCTTCGTGCCATTAGCATATTTAGCAACCATACCTTTAGCCATTTATACAAATTCTAAAAAATCTTTAGGCCCCAGCACTGATTCCCATGTTAGACCACTCATTCCTTCTTGCCAACCAAAAATGACCCATTTGCTTCCTAATGGTCAGCCAATCCTCCATCCACATCTATATTTTACCCTTCACAGCATGAGCTTTTATTTTTTGCACAACCTTTGATGTGGTCCCTTATCAATTGCTTTCTGGAAATCTAAGTACAGCACATCCACTGGTTGCCTTTATCCACGGCACATGTTATTTCTTCAAAAAACTCCAATTAGTTGAAATAACAAGCTTGGGGCTGGATGAACACAGCAGGTCAAGCAGCATCATAGGAGCAGGAAAACTTG
>JAHRHZ010000195.1:380864-399622 GCA_024137785.1 Ginglymostoma cirratum | reverse complement strand
GAGGTGGGAGGAGGGGATAGGTGAGAGGAAGAACAGGTTAGGGAGGCTGGGACGAGTTGGTCTGGTTTTGGGATGCGGATGGGGGAGGGGAGATTTTGAAGCTTGTGAAATCCCACCTCAAGCTGCACCCCCACCTCTTACCTACTAACCTCATCCCACCCCCTTGACCTGTCCGTCCTCCCTGGACTGACCTATCTCATTCCTACCTCCCCACCTACACTCACCTTTACTGGCTCCATCCCCGCCTCTTCGACTTGTCTGCCTCCTCTCCACCTATCCTCTCCTCTATCCATCCTCTATCCACCTCCCCCTCTCTCCCTATTTATTTCAGAACCCTCTTCCCCTCCCCCATTTCTGATGAAGGGTCTAGGCCCGAAACGTCAAGCTTTCCTGCTCCTATGATGCTGCTTGGCCTGCTGTGTTCATCCAGCTCGACACCTTGTTATCTCTGATTCTCCAGCATCTGCTGTTCCTATTATCCCTGTGGAACACCACTGGTCACTGAGCTCCAGGCTGAAAACTTTCCATCTACTACCACCCTCTGTCTTCTATTGGACAGCCTCTGACACAGCCAACTTGGTCTAGGCTGCAATAAATAGTGGTCATCCCTCTCACTATTCACAAAATTAAAACAGGGATAACTAGAGTTTAACTTACTTCATGTGATAGAGTGTGGTCAACCAGGAACAGAAGCCCTGCAGAAAGAAGACAAAATATACAAGTCAAAATCAGAAATTCAGGTGCAATTAAAATCACAAATCAGAAAATTATAACAAGCAATTTAGGGTGGTCATCTTCAGATTACTCCTTGTGCTACATGCCAATGAAGCTAGGAATATGAAGATATGTGGCTAAAGTGCTGGTCTAGGAATGGGTGGGGTTTCAGATCTGTGAATCATAGGGATGTTTTCCAGGGCATCTGGGAGCTGTACAAGGAGGACAGGTTTCACCTAAAGTGAGGGGCACCAATGTCCTGGCAGGGAGGTTTGCTAGGTTTGTTCCTTCCATCTGCCCTATAATACTGTGACTTCTCTGTCTGCTGGACTGTCCTAGTATTCCTTTTCTATTTGATTGAACCTTGTTCCTGATTTTACATCTACTCTGCATCCCATTCCCCTGCCAAATTAGTTTAACATCTCTTGAACATTGTACGCTTCATTACCTGCATTCTCCAACTGTCCCGCCACCTTCAACGATTTATGTATATATACACCAACGTCGCTCTGCACCTGCATCCCTTTCTGTACTGTACCCCTTATTTGATATTGTCTATCCGTGTTACCCCAACCAAAATGCAACACTCACACATCTCCATTTGGACTTCATCTGCCACCTACCTGCTCATTCCACCAATGTGTCAAAGTTCTTGTCTACAGTGTCCTCCTTACAGATTACAATGATACCACATTTCGTAAGCACCTCCTTTTAACCTATAAGAATAACCCACAAGCTTTCAGTCTCTTGCTATTTAAATTCTCCATTTTGCTCTCACTCTGACTTCTCGATCCTCAGCCTCCTGTCATGTTTCAGTGAAGCTCAATGTAAGCTTGAGGAACAGCTCTTCATCTTGCAAAGCAGCACATTATAGCCTCTGGAGTCAATGCTGAATTCAACAATTTTAAAATGTAATCTCTGTCCTCACTTTGTTTTCTTTTCTTCCCATGTTTGGATCTTGCTTGCAGACAAACAATTGTTCCTGATTACAAGCATATGGAAAAACATACAATTGTATGCACTAGGAGCAGGAGTAGGCCACTTGGCCCCTTGAGCCTGCTGTACCATTTAATTAGATCAAAGCTGATCTAATTACCCCACATTCCCACTTATCTCTGGTGACCTGTCACTGCCTTGCTTACTTTCTTCATGCATACCTCTCACCTCTATATTTATCTTTCATTTCTTTATCATCGTCTTATGCCTTGCTCCACAAACTCTTTCCCCATTTAATCTGCTTAAAACCATCATTACACTCCTAACTTTGCTCAGTTTTGGTGAAAGATTATGAGATTGAAACATGAACTATTTCTTCCTTCATAGACCATGCTTGAAACTCCTGCTGAATATCTCCAACGTTTTCTATTTCTTTCACATTTCCAGTATCCACAGTATCTCGGTATTATTTTTGTCTGAATATTAAGGTTGTCTTCTGGAAGCCCCAATAAATGACATTCAGTAAGTTTCCGTGTAAGAGCATGTTCCAAAAATTACAATGGCTGGAATTCGAGGCTCAATCAAAATTGTTGCAAGCTCAATTGTGTACTTACCACATCTTTATTCTCTAGCTCAGTTGGGCTGGTTTCAGAAGGAGATTTCTCCTTTTCAGTCTGTTCACCATAAAACAAAGAGGTGAGGCTACATAAAATAGAGAAGGAAAAGCATTAAACATAACTGCTGACAATGACATTTCCAGAGTACTGAGCATCGCAGACACAAAGTGCACACAATGGACAGTGATAGAGGCAGAGCTGGCTAGGGTGGGTATGGTCAGAAATCACACAACACCAGGTTATAGTCCAACGGGTTCATTTGTTTTCAAATAAACCTGGTGGACTATAACCTGGTGTCATGTGATTTCTGACCTTGTCCACCCCAGTCCAACACCGACATCTCCGCATCAGGGTGGGTATGGGCAGGGAGATAGCACAAGGACAAATGGAGGGCATAGCAGAGAAATGGGGAGTGAAAGCAACACAGGACAGGATGGGAAGGGGCAGCTGGGTGGAAGGAGGTAGCAAGGGGAGGAAGTAGAGTTCTGAAACATTAGAAGTGAAATGACTCCATGGAGACGGGTATACTGTCACCAAGCCACCCTTTATTTACACATGAAGAGTCCTTGAAACAGATCCATCTCCCTCAGAGCCAGCGCTCACAGTGATCAAAGCCACTAACACTCCTTGTTCTATCTATCAGCTAGGGCTCCCTGATGGGACCAACAGGGATTAACAGCCCCAACTCATATGCTATGATTTCCACCTGACTGACCCCATTAGAATCATGGAAGGGCCTTCCTCAAGGATAATTTCAGAAATTATACATTAGGAAAGGATTGACAGGCTGGGTCTCATTCCTTGTGAAAAAAAAGGTGACCTAAGAACGATCTTCAAAATGTTGAATGGATTTGATTTAGTGAATATAGGAAGAAAATTGCCTTTTTTTTGGGAAGTGTGAAACTAGATGTCTTTACTTTAGAGTTGCATCATGGTCAGTGTGGACATGGTGGGCCAAAGGGCCTGTTCCTGTGCTGTGCTGTTCTGTGTTAATATAAGACAGCCATCTAGAAATGTGATAGGGAATTCAGAAGAAACTTCTTCACCCAGAGAGTTTTGAGAATATAGAATAGCCTCTCATAGGGAATTACTAATGTCAGTAGTATAGATGTATTCTTAAGGAGTGAGATAAGTATGTGACAGCAAAGGGAACAGAGCGTTACAATGGTCAACTTAGATGAAGAGATGTGGAAAAAGGCTAAAATGGAGCCTAAACACCAGGATCAACCAATTGGCTCAAACGGCCTGTTCCATTTGTCCCATGTAACCTAACGTAATAATCCACATACAAAATGATTTGTAAACCTGCCTATCTGGTAGCCACGAGTTACCCATCTAGACAGGATCAACAGGTCACAGATGGACCTCAGACAGGGTTTCAGCACAGACATTAGGCCCTGTTTGCAAATGCTTGTTTCAGCTAAATGCTGGAAACCCACAGCAGAGCCTACACTGATAGGGGAAGTGGCACAATCTGATATGGAATATGTAAGGGGACAGCCTACCATATTAGGCACTTTGATACGCATGATGTGCATACAAAATGAGTGAGATCTTTGTTTCTTTTTAATTCATTCACAGGATGTGGTTATTACTAGCTGGGCAGCATTTAATTCCCACCCCTGTTGTCCTTGAGAAGGTGGTGATGAGCTGACTTCTTGAACTGCTGTAGGTAGACACGTTGGAGAAGCAAATCTGGGATTTTGACCCTGTGACACTGAAGGAAGGGTGATATATTTCCTAATCGGGATGGTGAGTGGTTTGGAGGAGAACTTGCAGGCAATGGTGTTCCCGTGTGTCTGCTGCCCCTGTCCTTCTAAAAAGAAGTGATGAAGAGAAGAAGTGGAAGGAGCTGTCTAAGGAGCCTTGGTGAATTTCATGATGTGGTTCTGCTGGTGTTGGATTGGGCTGGGCAAAGTCAGAAATCACACAACACCAGGTTATAGTCCAACAGATTTATTTGAAAACACAAGCTTTCGGAGCGTAGCCCCTTCAGCAGGTGAAGTGAAAAAGAAGCACACAGAACACAGAACTTATAAGTAAAAGATCAAAGGGTCACACAACTGATGAGAACATATTAAACAAACCTAAGATGCTGTTAAATCTTTAATCAGTTAAAAGGTTTTAATTGATTAACATGTATATGTAAATCCCTGAATTCCTTTCAAATCACGATCCTGAGATCTAAACATTTTATCAGTGTAAAGAGGAGGTGGTATTTTAAGTCAGATAATGCATTTTAGGTGTGAGACCTTGCTTAGAATCTGGGAGATAGTAGGAATTGCCGACGCTGGAGAATCTGAGATAACAAGGTGTAGAGCTGGATGAACACAGCAGACCAGGCAGCATCAGAGGAGCGGGAAAGCTATGTTTCAGGTCTGGACCCTTCTTCAGAAGGGGTTTCTGAAGAAGGATCCAGACCCGAAATATCAGCTTTCCCTCTCCTCTGATGCTGCCTGGCCTGCTGTGTTCATGCAGCTCCACACCTTGCTATCTTGTTTAGAATCTGTTTGTGTTTTGGTTTGGAGCCAGAACTGGTGTTGTTTCTAAAAAGTAGGAATTTATAAAACACCACATTGACTGACTGTCTATAAAATGTGTGCTTTCTGGAGAAAATAGAACGTACCTGCAAATACACATTCACCCCATAGATGTGTGTGTGTGTGTGTAGCAGGGGGAGGGAGAGAGGCTGTGTGTGTGTGTGTGTGTGTGTGTGTGTGTGTGTGTGTGTGTGTGTGAGAGAGAGAAAGAGAGAGGTGGGGGGGAAGAGTGTGTGTGTGTGTGTGCGTGTGTGTGTGTGTGTGTGTGTCTGTGTGTGTCGAAAGGGGAGGGAGAGAGACAGAGGGTGTGTGTGCGTGCGCATGTGTGTGTGTGGGACAGAGTGTGTGCATGTGTGTGTGTGTTTGTGTGTGTGGAAGAGAGAGTAAAAGTGTGTATTGTGTGTTTGTGTGGGAGAGAGAGAGAGAGAGACAGAGAGTGTGTGTGTGTGTGTGTGTGTGTGTTTGTGTGTGCATGTGTGCTTAAGAGGCAGTGTGTGTATGAGAGAGGATCCTTGTTAAAAAGAGAGAGTGTATGTGTGAGTGTGCGTGTATGAGAGCGTATATTGTGCTGGGGTCACCTGTAGAGTGACATGAACCCAAAATCTCAGTTGAAGCCATCATCATGGATACCGAACTTGGCTATCAGCCTCTTCTCAGCAACTCTGCATTGTTGTGTATCTTGGAGTCTGCCTCGGAGGATGTTTACGCAAAGGTCCGAGGCCGAATGTCCTTGACCGCTGAAGTGTTCCCCCGCTGGGAGGGAACATCCCTGTCTGATCATTGTTGCGCCGTTTCCTTTCATCTGTTGTTGTAGCGTCTGTATGGTTTCACCAATGTACCATGTCTTGGGACATCCTTGCCTGCAGTGTATGGGATAGACGACATTGGCTGAGTCATATGAGCATCTGCCGTGCACGTGGTGGATGGTGTTCCCACGTGCGATGGTAGTGTCCATGTCGATGATCTGACATGTCTTGCAGAGGTTACCATGACAGGGTTGTATAGTGTTGTGGTCGATGTAGTCCTGAAGGCTGGGTAGTTTGCTCCGAACAATGGTCTGTTTAAGGATTGGCGGTTGTTTGAAGGTGAGAAGTAAAGGCGTGGGGAAGATCTTGGCGAGATGCTCATCGTCATCGATAATGTGTTTGAAGGCTGCGAAGAACATGGTGTAGTTTCTCCGCTGTCACAACGGATGAATGGACACCACACAACAATGGCCAGACAGGGATGTTCCCTGCACCAGCCCCCCCACCCCACTACACGCACGCACACACACACACACACACACACACACACGCACACACACACGTGAATCTATGGAGTGAATATATATTTGCAGATACATTCTACTTTGTTCAGAAAGCACACAGACAGTCAGTCAATATGGTGTTTTATAAACTCCTCCTTTAGAAATAAAACCAGTCTGACTCCAAGCTAAAACACAAACAGTTTCTTAACAAGGTCTCACATCTAACATGCATTATCTGACCTAAAATGTCACCTCTTCTTTATACTGATAAAACCTTTAGTTCTCTTAGGACTGTGACTTGAAAGGAATTTGGGGATTTATACATACATATTAATCAATTAAAATCTTCTCACCAATTGAAGATTTAACAGCATCTTAGGTTTGGTACATCCTCATCAATGGTATGAACCTTTGATCTTTTACTTATAAATTCTATGTCTGATACTGCCTCTCTCACTAACATCTGAAGAAGGACTGAGGCTCCGAAAGCTTGTGTTTTCAAATAAACCTGTTGGACTATAACCTGGTGTTGTGTGATTTCTGACTTTGTCTACCCCAGTCCAACACCAACACCTCCACATCATCTCTTCGTAGTCGAGCATGCTCATCCACATCTCTCTCTCTCACTCTCTCTCTCTGCATGAGTGTGTGCGTCTTTCTCTCTCTCACTCTCTCACTCTGTACATGAATGTGTGAATTCATCTCCCTCCCTCTGCAAGAACATGTGTATCCATCTTTCTCTCTCTCAACAAAAACATGTGTATCCATCTTTCTCTCTCCGTACACGAACATGTGTATCCATCTTTCTCCCTCTCAACAAGAACATGTGTATCCATCTTTCTTTCTCTCAACAAGAACATGTGTATCCATCTTTCTCTCTCAACAAGAACATGTGCATCCATCTTTCTCTCTCTCAACAAGAACATGTGTATCCATCTTTCTCTCCCTGTACACAAACATGTGCATCCATCTTTCTCTCTTTGTACAAGAACATGTGCATCCATCTTTCTCTCTCTCAACAAGAACATGTGTATCCATCTTTCTCTCTCTCAACAATAACATGTGTATCCATCTTTCTCTCTCCGTACAAGAACATGTGCATCCATCTTTCTCTCTATATATATGTGTGTATCCAGTTCTCCCTTTCCATCATCATGTACCAGAGGATGTATCTTTCAATCAATCTCCATACTGGATGTACAGATCTGCCTGAGTGTACCTGAGTTGTATCTACCTCCCTCTGTACCGAGTCTCAGTGTCTTTGTATCTCTGTCCTAAAGAGTGTGTATCTGTCTCTTTTCACAATCTAGTGTGTGTAGATAGTGCTTCACTTTTCTGCATTCCAGAATAAGTTGCTCTGTTTCTTTACTCAAATACGAATGGTTTTTCACATGGCACCTGACAGTTAATGCTTTGGTCAACATACAACTAACACCTGCAGAAGGATTGATGCTCTGAAAGCTTGTGTTTTCAAATAAACCTCTTGGACTATAACTTGGTATTGTGCAATTTCTGACCCTGGTCAACATACAGTATACCAGGCTTTGTTATCCATATCCTCTCCTAACAAAGCACTTGCCACTGTCATGGACATCTCTCCTATCCCACTCATAAGATGACATTTGCAGCACACACTGTACTCCCACGAGAAGTGAGTTGAGCCACACATCATCCTTGTGAATTACCTTAACAGTTTGACATGGGGAGATGCTGGACTAACTGGGAGGTGAAGCTGAGGGAAAGAGAAGGGGATATAAAGAAGCAATGAAACAGGAAGAACCTGTCATTGTCCATTAGGAGAGCCAAGCGCCCATAGTCCCAGGCTGCCTTCCGCAGGCAAGAAAATATGAAGAGCAGCACCTGCAATCATAAACAAACAATGAAGAGTTAAAATATTTCCCAAAACCAGCTCTAAGCTGTGATGTATTTTATGCTAGTACGTAGGTATGTCCACACAACCAAGATGCATAATTAACTCAAATCTTATAGCTAATCCCAAGCTTAAAGTCATCAGTGCTGGAGACTGGTTCATGGCTTTCGACTTAATATCTGCATGAATACAGAGTAAAGATCCCTCTACACTTCCCATCAAACACTCCAGGACAGGGACAGCACAGGGTTGGATGTAAAGTAAAGCTTCCTCTACATTGTCCCCATCAAACATTCCCAGGACAGGCGCAGCACAGGTTAGATACAAGTAAAGCTCTTCTGCACTGTCCCCATCACACTCTCCCAGGACAGATATATCACATCTTATAATGCCATAACCTTAGTTGAAAACACATTTTATCAAAAGTTTGAACTGCCAGCCAAATTACAGCAACAAAGAGAGGCTTAAGCTTTTACCTCAGTGACCTTTATAGAATCACAGAATCCCTACAGTGTGGAAGCAGGCCATTTGGTCCATCGGGTCCATACTGACCATCCGAAGAGCATCCCACCCAGATCCCTCCCCCACAATCCCAGTAACCCTGCAATTCCCATGGTTAGTCTACCTACCCTGCACATCCCCGGATATTATAGGCAATTTAGCATGGCCAGTCCACCTAAAGTGCACATCTTTGGACTGTTGGAAGAAACCCACACAGACAGGAAGAATGTGCAAACTCCACACAGACTATCACCCAAGGGTGGAAACAAACCCGGGTCTCCGGTGCTGTGAGGGAGCAGTGTCAAACACTAAGCCACCATGCTACCCTTTATAGTATCCACATATGCTGCAGATTTATTGAGAGTTTCCAGTGCTTCACATTTTTATTTCAGATTTCCGGTGACAGAAGTATCTTGCCCTTAATATCCTCCAGAGTAAACTACAGGTTTTATACTGTTCTGGTATTCTGGGACACAGATCAGAACTAACCACTGCTCAAGTCTAGCAACAACATGGAATGGAGGGGATTGGAAATCTCTGCTGTCTAAGACCTTTGTTGGATTTATATATTGCTGTAAAAAGACAAAGTTTGTGAATTTTTTCATCTCACACTCATCAGAATATTTCACAAGAAGAAAAGGGAAAACCAACATTTATGCTGCAATGGAGAAGAATGCTGATTGGTAGAGGCATTAATATGAAAAATGAACCGATTAATGCTGATTGATAGTTAACAGCCGTACATTGTTTAAACACTTTGGGACTTTACTGCATGAATACCTGGCATCACACTAGCACTGAAATTCTCATACCATATTACATATTTATGTGATAAGCAGAATGTCTTTTATGCTTAATGGTAGCATCTTGTTAATGGTGAAGGGCACTTGTGTTTCTATTGTATAGGGGCTGCATGAAATAGCTAGGTTCACATATTATTCAATAAACTTTTAAAATACCTCATCCATTCAAAGTAATCTGAAGTAGGTTGGGCACTTATCAAAAGCAAAAGTGATTAATGTTTTGCTTCTGTCTTTACTATAGAGGTTATAACATATATTTCAGTATAGCTGTCATCGCATCAGCAATCACTTGCTAACAAGTATAATTGTCCATCTAGGAATTTCCGTAACTGTCCCATGGAAACATGTACACTGACCATTGATGGAAAGTTTGCAGTGGACAGCAGTAAAGAACTCTTGGCAAATTTCTCAACTAGGTTTTCATAGAAAGGGAGTTCACTTGACTTTTCCACCTGTGCGCAGGAAGGAGCCCATTAAGACATAAGATCGACAATGTCATAAACAAGATGCTAAAATAGGGTACATCAAAGCCATCTTGCAGGATAACAGCTATCCTGATCAGATCATCTCTCACTGAGTATCATGAAAACTCATGGAAGATCCTAAGGCATCGTTTGTTCTTCAAAAGTGCCCAGTCTATCTCAGATGGAAGGGTAAGATATCTCAAAATTTTAAGCAAAAGATGAAACCAACTGTTTCACACTGCGACAACACAGTAGCAACATGAATGGAACAAAAACAGAAGTTGCTGGAAAAGCTCAGCAGGTCTGGCAGCATCTGTGAAGAAAAGTCAGAGCTAATGTTTCGGGTCTGGTGACCCCTCCTCAGAACAAGTCTCTGGACCCAAAACATTAACTCTGATTTTTTCTTCACAGATGCTGCCAGATC
This sequence comes from Ginglymostoma cirratum, assembly GCA_024137785.1. Lineage (NCBI taxonomy): Eukaryota > Metazoa > Chordata > Chondrichthyes > Orectolobiformes > Ginglymostomatidae > Ginglymostoma > Ginglymostoma cirratum. Next base: position 389,504 of record JAHRHZ010000195.1, on the reverse strand, counting down.
TGCTGAGCTTTTCCAGCAACTTCTGTTTTTGTTCCTGATTTACCGCATCTGCAGTTCTTTCGGTTTTTATTTAGCAACATAAATGGTCTTCATTACAAACAGGATGCTGCCATCAAGCCAAAAAGACGTTCCGCCTAAAACACAATGGGTAATATGGTGAATGAATTTCATGCCAGTGTGATGCACATATGTAGACTGGATGTGCCAAAGACCGGTAGATTGCATCAATAGAATGTTCTTTGGCTATTCACAGCAAGTAAGGTACTGACTGCAAACCATCAGCCCATGCTTGCAAAACTCACAGCAGCATTTGTTCGATAACCTGAATGTGTGAAGAAGTATGCTAACCATCAATTTTGGATTGTCAATCAGGCTTGCAGTGTGGCACACTTTCAGTCTATGTACTAAAAGCTAGATAATACACAGAGCTCAGTTCTTTGCAGATAGAAAGAACAGATACATGTATCGCATCTGTTTCAAATCAATCGAATAGGTGCAGCCATTCACTGGTTCATTTCTGAGTGAAATACCCTGACTAATCACTGCTAACTTTGCTTGGTTTAAAATTTAAACAAAGCTTGGCAGTTAACTGTCAATCACCATCATGGGTGCATTCTCCATGACAATGGCTTGAACAAGCAGATTCCACTTGCCAAACAACCAGCACTCTCTTCTTATCATAGAATCATAGAATCCCTACAGTGTGGAAATTGGCCCTTCAGCCAAACAAGTCCACACTGACCCTTGGAGCATCCCACCCATACCCATTCCCCTATAACCCACCTAATCTACACATCACTGAATGCTACGGACAATTTATCATGGCCAATCCACCTAGCCTGCACATCTTTGGACTGTAGAAAGAAACCAGAGCACCCAGAAGAAACCTTTGTTTTTGTTCTTGGTCAGATGGGTAAGTGGGCTGAGGATTGGCAAACACAATTCAATACAGATAAATATGAGATGTCGCATTTTGGAAAGTCAAACCTAGGTAGTAATTATAGAGTAAATGGTAAGGTCCTGAGGAGTGTCATGGAACAGAGGCACCGAGGAGTACAAGTATATAGTTCATTGAAAGCAGCATCACAGGTAGACAGGGTGATGAAAGAAGGCACTTAGCATGCTGGTCTTCATTGGTCAAGGCATTGAATATATGAGTTGGGACGTTATGTTATAGTTGTATAAGTCGTTGGTGAGGCCACAGGAGTATTGTGTACAGTTTTGGTCACCCTGTTATAGGAAAGACATAGTTAAACTGGAAAGTGTGTGAAGAAGATTTACGGGGATGTTGGCAGGACTAACAGGCCTAAAGTATAGGGTGAAGTTGGCCAGGAGAGGGCTTTATTCCTTGGAACGTAGAAGAATGAGGGGTGACCTTAATAAGGTGTGTAAAATCATGACGGGCATATACAGGATGAATGCATATAGTCTTTTTCCCAGCGATGGGGAAATTGAAAACTAGAGGGCACAGGTTTAAGGTGAGAGGGGAAAGATTTAAGAAGGACCTGAGGGGCAACTTCTTCACGCAGAGAGTGGTGCATATTTGGAATGAGCTGCCAGAGAAAGTGGTTGAGGCAGGTACAATAGCTACATTTAAAAAACATTTGGATAGGTACATGGATGGAAAGGGATTAGAAGGATACGGACCAAATGCAGGCAATTGGAACTAGCTGAGTGGGCACCATGGTCAACATGGACCAGTTTGGGCCAAAGGACCTGTTTTCATCCTGTATTACTCTATGACTCTTCTTAAGCAGTAGAAATGTTGATTCCCCCTTCAAATTATATTCTTGCAAAATATTGTGATGATTTATATAGACAGGGAACAGCTCTATCTGTATCTCATCCACAAGCAGCTGAATTTCCACGCTAGAGTCCTGTTGGGCACTGAATCCTGCAACAAAGTGTTGCAGCTAAGGACATCTGGTAGTACCTGGCAGTGGGAGAGGCAGGGTGGGGGAGGAGGCCCAGTGGTAATAGGAGGGTATGATAGTTACAGAATGTGTAGCATGTAATTATGGAATGAAGTTGATTGGGTAGCTTGTTGAGCGTGGGGGAAACATTTCTGCTTCTCCAGGTCAATAAACAGTCCTGTCATGATACTGACCACATGAATTGAGCTTTCCTGCCTTTTCACTGAAATCAGGGAAACCCTGCCAATATAAATTAATACAGAACAATTTTAAGGTGAAGGCACATGGCCTCATTAGAATTTATAGTGAACTACTCAATCTCCCTAGCCAAGAAAGAAAATACTAGCCTCAGATGAAACAGAATGTCTTATAAGCAGACATTGAGTAAGCTTAGAGTTCAGAAGAATGAGAGGTGACTTCTCAGCGGCACACAAAATTCTGAAGGGGATTTAAAGATAGGGTGAGGCTGTTTTCCTTGGCAGGGGAATCTATAACATGGGAGCTCATTCTCTGGACTAGGTTCAGCCTTTTGAGCTGAGACATTGAGAACTTCTCTTCATTCAGAAGGTTGTGAATCTTTGGAATTCTTGACCTTAGATAGTTATGGATGCTCAATAGTGAATATATTTAATAACTTTGGATACTCGGGATCTAAGACTATAGGAATAGTGAAAGAAGGTGGAATAGAAGAACTGCTATTATCCAAATGGGTAATGCAGTAGGTTAAGGGATTGCATGATCTACTTGCTCCTATTTCACATATTTTTTATCATATTTGCATGACTAACCCACACGTCTGGTAATGTGCACTGGTTACCTGTCCCACACCCACTCCTGCTTCAATGGGAACTGGCTGGGCTGACCAGGTTTCTATTCCAAAAACATTTGTGTTCCAACTTCTGACCTGACATAACCTACCCATTTTTTAGGGAGTTATGTTTCAACACTGCCTGTGAAATACCGGTATCAGATTAGCCTATGAGAAAAAGAAAAACATACCAGCCAGACAATGAAGTTGATAGCGAGTACAGTGGGGATTCCTCCAAAGGAAAGCCCTTGAAGCACAGTGCTCCGGGATCGTGCATTGTAACAGTGTTCCATCGTCCCATTTGCCAATGAGTCCAAGAAGTTCAGTAGTCCCAGGTTATGGCCAAACTTGCTGCTCAGAGTTGGTGAGGAACGGTGAAAGGTAGAGTCATCCATCTGGGGAATACTATCTGAGTCCAGGCCAACTATCTGCGTTAGAACACAAAGCAATAAGAAAAATCTATTAAATATTTGAAGCAAAGGTCAATGCAGAGGAGAGCAGGGACAGTGAGGTTAGGCACATAGGAATAGAAGAAGTTCACTAAGCCCATTGTGCCTGCTCCACCATATAATATGATCATGGTTGATCAAACATTTCAATGCCTTTTACCTATACTATGCCCATAACCCTTTATACCACTGGTAAACAGAAATCTATCAAAGTCGACTTTAAACTACTCAAAGACTGAGCTTCCACAGCCTTCTGCAGTAGAGTATTCCAAAGATTCACAACCCTGAGTAAAAGAATTTTGCCTCATCTCGGTCCTATGGTTTTAAAATGTTTCTCTTTATTTCTACTTTCCAAAACAGCAGAGACTTCCACCGGCTTTCTTTCACAAACTCAAAAACAACTCATTTGTTATAAACAAACTTATTCTACTATTCAAAATCAGACTATATCCCTGACACCCAAACCCACTCTTATGAAACATCTGGAATTAGGTTAATAGACAACACTGACCAGGTCTCTGTACTCAACAAGAAATATTATTTATTACAGATAAATAGTCACATGTGGTGCTTTGAAACATTGAAAATAATCCTTTCATTTCAAATGACATTGTAAATGCTGTAATGAGTAAAATGATCCTTGTTATCAATATTCTACCTTTTAATGCTTGATTTTTTTTAACTTCTGTTTTGTAGGCAAGCAGTTCACTCAGCTGGTTCTCACAAATTGTTTTTGATCATTGATGTTCCGAAGCTCTTGCATTTTAATACATTAGGCTTTTCTTGCATCTAATTTTCATTAAAATTTTATTCGGTGCCTGGTTTCAAATCCTGTTGGGATAAAAGTGTGTCAATTTCCTGCCCTCCATAAGGTTCATGTACAAAATGTTTATTGGTATTTCCAAATCAAGTTTAGGTTGTAGGGATGAACCTGCAGTGCAATACTCCTAACTTCGCAATAATTGGTAAGTTCAGCGCTTGAAAATTGAGAATGAGCGCACTTCCCCAGATGTTTCATAAGGGGTCCAGGGTGTACTAGCTAGATGGATAGAAAACTGGCTAGGCAACAGAAGACAGAGCGTTGTAGTGGAAGGCAGCTTCTCAAAATGGAGAACTGCGACCAGTGGTGTTCCACAGGGATCCGTGTTCACAGAACATAGAACATTACAGCACAGTACAGGCCCTTTGGCCCTCCATGTTGCGCTGACATGTGAAACCAATCTGAAGCCCATCTAACCTACACTATTCCCTTATCATCCATATGTTTATCCAATGACCATTTAAATGCCCTTAAAGTTGGCGAGTCTACAACTGCTGCAGACAGGGCATTCCATGCCCTTACTACTCTCTGAGTAAAGAATCTACCTCTGACATCTGTCCTATATCTATCACCCCTCAATTTAAAGCTATGTCCCCTCGTGCTAGCCGTCACCATCCGAGGAAAAAGGCTCTCACTGTCCATTCTATCCAATCCTCTGATTATCTTGTATGTCTCTATTAACCTTCTTCACCTCTTAACCTTCTTCTCTCTAATGAAAACAGCCTCAAGTCCCTCAGCCTTTCCTCAGAAGACCTACCCTCCATACCAGACAACATCCTGGTAAATCTCCTCTGCACCCTTTCCAATGCTTCCACATCCTTCCTATAATGCGGTTACCAGAGCTGTACGCAATACTCCAAGTGCGGCCGCACCAGAGTTTTGTACAGCTGCAACATGACCTCACGGCTCTGAAACTCAATCCCTCTATCAATAAAACCTAACACACCGTACGCCTTCCTAACAACCCTATTAACGTGAGTGGCAACTTTCAGGGATCTATGCACATGGACACCACGATCTCTCTGCTCATCCACACTACCAAGAATCTTACCATTAGCCCAGTATTCTGTGTTCCTGTTACTCCTTCCAAAATGAATCATCTCACACTTTTCCACATTAAGCTCCATTTGTCACCTCTCAGCCCAGCTCTGCAACTTATCTATGTCCCTCTGTAACCTGCAACATCCTTCCGCACTATCCACAACTCCACCGACTTTAATGTCATCCACAAGTTTACTAATGCATCCTTCTACGCCCTCATCCAGGCCATTTATAAAAATGACAAACAGCAGTGGTCCCAAAACAGATCCTTGTGGTACACCACTAGTAACTGAACTCCATGATGAACATTTCCCATCAATCAGCACCTTCTGTCTTCTTCCAGCTAGCCAATTTCTGATCCAAACCGCTAAATCACCCTCAATTCCATGCCTCCGAATTTTCTGAAATAGTCTACCGTGGGGAACCTTATCAAACGCTTTCCTGAAATCCATATACACCACATCAACTGCTTTACCCTCATCCACCTGTTTGGTCACCTTCTCAAAGAACTCAATAAGATTTGTGAGGCACGACCTACCCTTCACAAAACCGTGTTGACTATCCCTAATCAAATTATTCCTTTCTAGATGATTATAAATCCTCTCTCTTATAATCCTTTCCAACACTTTACCCGCAACCAAAGTAAGGCTCACTTGTCTGATTACCAGGGTTGTCTCTACTCCCCTTCTTGAACAAGGGGACAACATTTGCTATCCTCCAGTCTTCTGGCACTATTCCTGTAGACAATGACGACATAAAGATCAAAGCCAAAGGCTCTGCAATCTCATCCCTAGCTTCCCAGAGAATCCTAGGATAAATCCCATCCGGCCCAGGGGACTTATCTATTTTCACAATTTCCAGAATTGCTAACACCTCCTCCTTGTGAACCTCAATCCTGTCTGGTCTAATAGCCTGTATCTCAGCATTCTCCTCGACAACATTGTCTTTTTCATGTGTGAATACTGACGAAAAATACTCATTTAGCACCTCTCCTATCTCTTCAGACTCTACGCACAACTTCCCACTTCTGTCCTTGACTGGCCCTAATTTTACTCTCATCATTCTTTTGTTCCTGACATATTTATAGAAAGCTTTAGGGTTTTCCTTGATCTTACGTGCCAAAGACTTCTCATGTCCCCTCCTGGCTCTTCTTAGCTCTCTCTTTAGGTCCTTCCTGGCTAACTTGTAACTCTCAAGCACCCTAACTGAGCCTTCACGCCTCATCTTTACATAAGCCTCCTTCTTCCTCTTGACAAGAGATTCAACTTCTTTAGTAAACCACGGTTCCCTCGCTCGACCACTTCCTCCCTGCCTGACAGATGCATATTTATCAAGGACACGCAGAAGCTGTTCCTTGAACAAGCTCCACATTTCAACTGTGCCCAGCCCCTGTAGTTTCCTTCCCCATCCTATGCATCCCTAAATCTTGCCTAGTTGCCTCATAATTGCCTTTCCCCCAGCTATAACTCTTGCCCTGCGGTATATACCTATCCCTTTCCATCGCTAAAGTAAACGTAACCGAATTGTGGTCACTATCACCAAAGTGCTCAACTACCTCCAAATCTAACACCTGGCCTGGTTCATTACCCAGTACCAAATCCAATGTTGCCTCGCCTTTTGTTGGCCTATCTACATACTGTGTCAGGAAACTCTCCTGCACACATTGGACAAAAACTGACCCATCTAAAGTACTCGAACTAGAGCATTTCCAGTCAATATTTGGAAAGTTAAAGTCCCCATAACAACTACCCTGTTCCTTTCGCTCCTATCCAGAATCATCGTTGCAATCCTTTCCTCTACATCTCTGGAACTTTTCAGAGGCCTATAGAAAACTCCCAACAGGGTGACCTCTCCTTTCCTGTTTCTAACCTCAGCCCATACTACCTCAGTAGACGAGTACACATCAAACATCCTTTCTGGCACCGTAACACTGTCCTTGACTAACAATGCCACACCTCCCCCTCTTTTACCACCTTCCCTGATCTTACTGAAACATCTAAACCCTGGAACCTGCTGTTGTTTGTGATATACATAAATGATCTGGAGGAAGGTATAGATGGTCTGATTAGCAAGTTTGCAGATGATACTAAGATTGGTGGAGTAGCAGATGGTGAAGGGGACTGTCGGAGAATGCAGCAGAATATAGATAGATTGGACAGTTGGGCGGAGAAATGGCAGATGGAGTTCAATCCAGGCAAATGCGAGGTGTTGCATTTTGGAAGATCCAATTCAAGAGCGAACTATATGGTAAATGGAAAAGCCCTGGGAAAATTGATGCACAGAGAGATCTGGGTGTTCAGGTCCACTGTACCCTGAAGGTGGCAACGCAGGTGGATAGAGTGGTCAAGAAGGCATACGGCATGCTTTCATTCATCAGACGGGGTATTGAGTACAAGAGTTGGCAGGTCATGTTACAGTTGTATAGGACTTTGGTCCGACCACATTTATACTGCGTACAGTATAGTTCTGGTTGCCACATTACCAAAAGGATGTGGATGCATTGGAGAGGGTGCACAGAGGTTCATCAGGATGTTGCCTGGTATGGAGGGTGCTAGCTCTGGTGAGAGGTTGAGTAGATTAGGATTATTTACATTAGAAAGATGGAAGTTGAGGGGGGACCTGATTGAGGTCTACAAAATCATGAGAGGTATAGACAGGGTGGATAGCAAGAAGCTTTTCCCCAGAATGGGGGACTCAATTACCAGGGGTCGTGATTTCAAGGTGAGAGGGGAAAAGTTCAAGGGAGATATGCATGGAAAGTTCTTTACGCAGAGGGTGGTGGGTACCTGGAATGCGTTGCCAGCAGAGGTGGTAGAGGCGGGCTTGATAGCGTCATTTAAGATGTATCTCGACAGATACATGAATGAGCAGGGAGCAGAGGGATAAGGATCCTTGGAAAATAGGCGACAGGTTTAGATAGAGGATCTGGATCGGCGCAGGCTTGGAGGGCCAAAGGGCCTGTTCCTGTGCTGTAATTTTCTTTGTTCTTTGTTATTTCACTATTCCTGGAGTTGCCAATGGTTTAATGGTTTAATCAAAGTCTGCAAAATCCCCAAGGTACTGTCTGATGGAATCAGGTTAATAGAAAACACTGACCAGGTTTCCGTACTCAACAAGAAACATTATTTATGACAGATAAATATATTCTTGCCTGGATAAGAAAATCAAAGAACCATCAACATATACCTCAACTAGATGAGAATCTAATTCCCCTTTGTAAAACTCCTACACATATAGACAGACACAGATAAACAAAACAAGAACACTGGTTTGCTGGGTGGAGGCAAAAAAACATTGGGGAAACACAGTTTAATAGCACCAGTCTACAGAGTTGGTGAGATATTCCTTCTGAAGATCTTCTGTTCTCTGACTTACATATTCTTTCACTTCTTTGCAGGAGACACAGTGCGATTGGTACACTAATTATGAAGTCTCTTAGTTACTGGTTAATGGCAATCGTTTACAGCAAAGGATGGGAGAGAATAACCGACTTTCATCAGACTTCAGGAACAAAAACAAAGTTGCTGGAAAAGCTCAGCAGGTCTGGCAGCATCTGTGGAGGAGAAAACAGAGTTAACGTTTAGGGTCTGGTGACCCTTCCTCAGAACT